>JARHVA010004479.1:750000-1260000 GCA_037957365.1 Torreya grandis | reverse complement strand
GTGTTGCTTGCATATTAGTTTTTCTAGTGGATTCTTACTCTTGTGTTGCTTACGTGATTATAATCAATTTTATTTATTAGGTGTAACCTCATGTTACTTGGATATTATAGACATATAAATTAACATTGAAGATAAAACCATGAAATTTTTACCACTCTATCACACACTTAGATCTATACATATCTTAGGGCCTCTTTGATCACTTTTGACCACTTTGTAATTAGAAGATTCACACTTCTAAGATCATAAATTAACCTCAAATGTACTCCTACTTGTTAATATTAGCCTTATACATATTTATGTCATACCTAACACACAACATAATATATTTACCCATTGTAATATAATTTCATAGAAGAATATAACACACCACTCTTGTGTCTATGGCCCCTCTCTTATCTTCTCTCCAAATAATGACTAATTTACAAAATCAAAAGTTATGGAAAGGTTATCCTATGTCCCTAGTGATACCCGTTCAAATTAATTCCAAATATGTAATTATATAAAAATATTCCAAAAAAATTGTAAAACAGTGTATTACACATTAAAAGGCACCAGAATCATAATTTTAAATTGAGGGTAAATCACCTATTTCTCCCAATTATGATTGAATACAACCTGAGTAGCCCAGAGTTCAAGTATAATTACATCTTACAGGTCACAGTTCATGGTTAAATAACTTAATTACATTTTTATTTCACTATCATATAGTATATTTAAAAATTTATTCACACATCAACATAGCATGTTATAACTACTTGAAGTTTATTCCCTCTTCGGAGCATTGGTATGTAGACAATGCTCAACACATAGGGTGTTAAGGTCTCACCCAACTTTAATCCTAACCCATTTTTTCCCATTTATTTTAATTGGTATTCAAATTTAAAATAAATAGGGTTATAAGGTAAAATTATTCACATAATTTCCTTGGCAAGTGATTGCAAGCTTTCACACTAGATATATGTTTTGTAGAAAAGATATAGAGAACCTAAATACCTTGATTTTCTCATTATGAGTAGATAATAATGTTATTAGAGTGGATAGGAGTTACACCCTTATATTTTATATCCTAGAGTTTTTTTTCCCAAGCCCTAATATAGTTTCAAATCCATGATCTCAATCAACATACCTTCACACTCAATAAGTATCAACCTCTGATTCCTTCTGTAACACTATTTTCCAACTAAGTTTTTTTTTCCTATTGTACTTTTCTATTTTTTGAAAGTTTATAGAATTCCATAGTTTAAAATTAGTGAGTTTATGGTATTAATACATTATTCCCTCTAATTTTTCATATTAGTTTATCATCTAGGGTATTATTATCCAAAATTTGATAAAAGATATTGGTGAACCTACTTATTATCGAACATGGCAATCCCTAGTTTTACTTAGGGCTTCCTTCTAAAATTTTCTCCTCTTAGGGTTTCAAATTTACTTATAAATTTATTATCATGTTGGAGTGTTTTCTATAATTATTATATTTCTTTTTTATTTTTATCATATTATTATTTATAAAATTTAAAATGGTTAATGAAGAATCTCCTCCTAACCCTCAAGGTTGTGATAAATACTTTCCATTTGACCAAGGAAATGATATCACAATCCAAATAGGTAAGGTATCCCATCCTATAATTATAAATTAAAGTAACCAACCTATCCTTTGGAAACCCCCTCCACCTTCCACAGTTCCTCTTGATGTTGTATGTATGCATGTTCAATTTGAAATACCTAGGGATTGTGCTTATGAAGTTATAAAAGATAAAATAATCATTAAAAACAAGGTAATAACAAATTTTAAAAATCAAAATTAGTGTTTTAGTTAAAATATCACATCATTTTGAAATCATATCACATATATAAATAATATAGAGTATGCTAGTGTTAATCATGTATTTACATCTTCATCTAGAAATTTTATGTCTAACAAGACTTCATACCTAGATTTGAAGCTAAAAATTATTCATCTTCAATAAGTGATTCCAAGAGTATGAAGAATTATAATAATATTTCAAGTGAGATTCTAAGATAAATGTTTTGAAATAAGCTGATCAAAATACTATTGTGCATAAAATAGGATGCATGGGAATCATACAGATCATTATTTGGATTTTAAAAATAAAATGGAAAAGATAATTGATAGTAGTGATCCTATAATTGATACCTCAGTCAATCAACCCATAGTGGAACAAGTAAAATTAGAAAAAGTGATAAAATTATAATTAGTAGAAAAGTTGTTACCAAATGACAAATCATAGGAAGAAAAGGTTTAAAAGGCACAATTAGAGAAATAAAAGGTTCAAAAGGAAAAATTAGACAAAAAAGAGTTAAAAAATATCAAGATGAAAAATCAAAATTATAAAAGTCATAAATGCAAAGGTGATATTAAAAAAATAACAAGACCATAAGTTGTACATTCAAACATAAGATATGCAAAAAAGCATTCTCAAAAGAGGGTTTATAACAAAATAAAGTCACAATTAGGAAATATATACAAAAGATATAGTTTAAAATGTGGTTACAAAGGGGAAACTAAAATAATTTCTTCATATCAAGACCCTTTCAGTATCATTGCTCATATAGATGGCAAGCAATTTACAAATGTCAAGGTTAAGGAATATTAGGAAATTGATTTTTGTTCTATATCATTTCTTACATATAAAAATGGTCCATCTATAACATGTATAGAATCAATCAAGTTAAGATTTTATTTTGATTTAAAATATTTCTATCTTAATTTTCATATTATTTCAAACTCAAGTGTCTATAATGTTGTGATTGAAGGATTATGGCTGAAATAAATAGGAGAAATTAATAATGAAAGAAAAGGTTGCATATATTTTGATCAT
Source organism: Torreya grandis (assembly GCA_037957365.1). Classification (NCBI taxonomy): domain Eukaryota; kingdom Viridiplantae; phylum Streptophyta; class Pinopsida; order Cupressales; family Taxaceae; genus Torreya; species Torreya grandis. Next base: position 1,257,154 of record JARHVA010004479.1, on the reverse strand, counting down.
GAAGGCAAGGTCACATACTTTTCAAAATAAGGAACATCTCTAGAGATAAATCATACAAAATAAAACACAAATTCATCTAGCATACAAACAGATATATGTAATGGCATATTCGTGTAGGTACATGACATAATATATATTGTAAAAGAGAAATTGGTAAATTGAATACCACAATATGGGGTATTTGGTTTTACATATCTAGATGAAAAAGAAGACAAGAGTGGAATTTCACAATTTAAAAAGTCCAAATGATGATGATTATAAAAATACAAATTGGTATGATCTTGATAATACTAATTATATAGATTATGAATATGGAAATGATAATGAACCTACACAGTTACATGATCCTATTAGTTCACCAAAGATCACTATTATTTTGTTCAATAAATGATCATTTTATGGTAAGACTCTTAAGGGAGTCATTGGTTAGTGTCCTTCTCATTATTGCTTAGTTCATATATATGCAAAAATAACAAAATGGTAAAATATTCTAGAAAATTCCAAAATTAGGACATATGCATGCTTATATGTACTTTTGCATATGTCATTTCATTTGTGCATAATTATTCAATACTTTTTTTAGATAGTTTTTTTTACCATATATTCTTCTCTAGTGTACATGAGTGACTTCAGATTAGATAGAAAACATTTCCAAACTTAGTTATAGGTAATATGACTATGGACAAGAGTGACCTATTATATAATATCACCCTACTCTAGTCTCCATCACCCCATTATTGTCCCAATGTGATTAGGTTATCATTACTTAGTTCCAAACCACACACAGGCTTTCTATAGCATGTGTATTCATCACCTAACTCATTGTGGGTAAATTATACACAAATTTTGATGTAATTTGGACATAATGCATCCAACCAACCTTCTAATGTCATGTTGGATATCATGCATTCCTCCCTAATTAGTTATATTAGTGTTACATACTCAATTTGATAATTTATGTGTGCCAAAATACTTATATATAGATAAGCTTGATATGAATGTTTATTCATACATGCATTTCACATTATTATTATGCTTAGTTTATCTATATGATGGTGTCATGCTAATCCATGTTATCAATACTACTCAAAATTAAATATTTATGTCATAACAAACTATCACATAGATTTTAATTTTGAGTTAAGTTCTTGCACATGATCAATAACACACCTCAAATTAGGGGTGATTTTGGAGGTTTATCCTAGAGAATAGATCTCCTAGATCAGTAGAAATATATATTTTGGTAGTAATTACTCAGTTTACATATGTTAAGTCTCAAAAAGTACATATAAATATATTTTAGATAGGAGTGACATCTTGGATAAGAGATAATTACTATGGTGTCCTTCCCATCACTATTGTCCAATTACCTAAAAAACATGCATTTCCATATTTTTTTTAAGACTTAGATTATACAAGAGTAATAATCAATAATTTTACAATTTCTATTTCTAGAATCACTCAGTTTTATCCCACATTCACTCATGTTTGGGTCAATCATGTGTAGCATGTTGTTCTAAGTAATTACATAATTTTGCTCAGATCTAGAGTTATTTTATTCAATATCATAATCTATATGCATTAAATATCAATTTTGGAGCATGTTTGTAGCACATTAATTCCTTATCACTCAATTTTGCACTAGTATTACAAATGGAATGGCAAATTCATGTCATTATCTATGTTGTATACACTAAACCCAGATTATACTCATCACCAATTTTGTGCTAGTTTTTCACCAAAATTTAACCTTGTTTTATATTTAGTGGTTGGTTCATTAATTACACTAATATTTTCAGCATAACTATATATTGGGATTCATATAAAGATTCTAAATTACTTCACTACTTAGGTATGTGATTATGGATTCAAACACACCATGAGTTCTTAATCACACTCACCCATCAATGAATATTAGGGAAATGCATAGTCTAATCCAAGTTATTCAATGTCAATTTAAAAACCCCAAGGGTACAACCCTCTATAGTCACCATTTTTTTACACTAGTATTTGCACCAAATAATCACAATAGTTCATGTACCCAATTCAATGTATTTTATCCTTTTCACTGTCTAGTTTTTTTGTATTTCACTTTTTATATTCATCTTAAGTAAATACTGATATTACATATGTTTCATTGCAAGTTTGTGTGAAGCATATTTTAACATTGTGGCTTACATCCAAGACTCCTCTTTAAAGGTAAGTTCAAGTACACATTGTTTTTGATTTTACTATATTAATTTCACTTTAATGCATAACTATAATAAAAGGGGGGAAACTTTAGACACATAAATTAACATTTAAACTAAAATCATACAATTGTGACCATTCTTTTACAAACTTATCTCTAGACTTATCTTAGGGCCTCTTTGATCACTTTGAACCACCTTGATCATGGAAGACTCACTATTCTAATTAATAAATGACCCTTGAATGCAATCATACCTATTATTATCATCCTTAAGAATCTTTTAAGCTATGCCTAACACTCAACATGATCAATTTACCCATTTGACTCTAGTTCCCTATAGGACCATAGCGTACTGCTCTAGTGTATATGACCCCTCTCTTGATTCCCAAATAATAACTACTAATTTTTAAAATCAAAAGCTATGGAAAGGTTAACCTATGTCCCTAGTGAGCCCCATACAAAATAATTCCAAATATGTGACTATATAAACACATTATAATCCTTTATTTAAATGGAGGCTTAAACATTAAAAAACACTAGAATCATAATTGCACATTGAGGAAAATCACATATTCTCCTAATTTTGATTGCATACAATCCTAGTAGACCAAAGTTAAAGTATGAATACATCTTGCAAGTCACAAGTCATGGTTAAGAACTTAATCATATCAGTATTGCACCATTATTTAACATATTTCATGATTTATTCACATACCACCATAACATGGGATAATTACTTGATGTTTGATCCATATTTTTAGTATTGGTATGTAGGTATTTATTAACACATGGGGTGTTGAGGTTTCACCCAACTTCAACTGCTGACCCATTTCTCCCATTGATTTTCATTGGTCTTCTCATGTCAAATAACTAGGGTTTTAAGGGAAAATAAGTCACACAATAGCCTTCACAAGTGGTCACAAGCTCTTAAACTAGATATAAGTTCTACAAATGAAGATATAGAGAACCCATAAACCTTGATTTTCTCACTATAAGTAGATAAGAGCATTTTAAAAGTGAATAGAATAACCACCTCTATAGTGTTTAACCTAGAATGTTGTTTTCCATGCCCTTATCCAATGCCATATTTATGATTTTATTCAACATACATTTACACTTATCAATTATTAGCCTATGATTCCTCTTAAAACACTATTTATAGCTAATTTTTTGTTTTATATTATACTTATATATTTTTGGTAGGTTTACATAATTCCATAGTTTCAAATCAATGAGTGAGTGATATTGATATATTATTCCCTCTAATTTTTCATAGTAGTTTGTCATATATGGTATTATTATCCAAAATTCTATGAAATGGGTATTTGTTTCACTTGTTAATTTTATTGAATAATTGTTGAATATTATTATCATATTTCTTTCTTATTCATGTTTCTATGAGGTAAGGTCTCAATAAATAATAGTTTATTATATTGAGCATAAACTCTTTAATAAATAGAAAAATTCACATATAAACCTATAATATTTAAATAATAATGTTAAAGAACATTTAAAATTGTATGTAATGGTAAATGTAGATCTACAAATCAATCCTATCTTGGAGAAGATAAATCCTACTTACACTTTCGATTGGGGATATATTAGATAATCAAGATCATGAGAAATGTGGATCTACTAGACCTAATCAAGGGATCTCTTATCATAATAATATCACTATGGAGGATTATAAACCCTCCAATAAATCAAAAACATATAGTAACCCTAGCTAGGTCCTAATTTTTCACATTCACTAAACTAATAACAAATAAATCAAAAGTCTAATTTAGTGATCACCACAGATTGTGGCACAAAGTAGGGGTAATAAACACTAAAATTAAACACACATAGAAGACAAATAATGAAGTAAATGTATGCATAATCATAATTCATGTAATATAAGTGGAAATTCATATCTATATAATATTACAAAGGAGGAAAAAAGTTAGGAATACCTACCTTTGAAGACGAACCCACTGAGCCTCACTATGTCCCTTGGCCAAGGTGTTTTGTAAGAGGTTATTGTGGTATGTAAGAATGACAAGGATAAATAATATCTAGGTTACATAGCCTATAAATGAATCCAAAAGACTTATCTACAAGATAAGATCTATATTTCCAAAGAAAGTATGAAACCCTAAATTTGATCCTCAAGTAGAATTGTGGATAAGAAGATGCACGATATATCTCACTTCATCTCTTCATAATAAATGATGGAAATGAATGTGTTTATATAGGTGTATATAACCCTAAACCTTTCTAAAATTTTAGGCCAACAAGGTCAACCTGATCAACCTAGTATTGTAATTGACAAAAATTAACTAGACAATGAACTAGGTTAACCATGGGCTGACCTAGTCCCTAATAAACTTTGTCAATCATAATACAAGGTTGATGTGGATGACTATGTCATGTAAACTACCAAAAAGAGGTTTATGTTAGGTAAAGGGATGATGAAGGTGATAAAATACTAGAGGAGGGTGAAAAATAGGAGTAAAAGTTTAAGGGAATGGTTTTTAGGAGACAAGTGTATAAATAACAAGTGGTAAAAATGGACAACAATCCTACGAAGCACCAATGGTCTACCCACCCTTTTCTTGGTGAACCCCTTAGGGCATGAACTTAGAGATATTGAGACGTTATAGGTTCCTACAAGATAAAAAACATCAATAATTGATAAATTTTTAAAAATATTATGTGTATACATATACCCCACTCTAAGTTTATCATGTGTTACATAGGTACAACATGGGATGGTGCTTCAAGAAAAGAACATAATGACACATATCATTGAATATGAATAAAGTGTATTAAGGATCAAACAATATATTTGAAAGGACAAAATTGAAAAACACATAATTTTACTTACCTTAGTGCTATAGATAAAGAAGGAGATGTGACAAATGTGAAGGTGTCTAATGTGAGGAACATTAGGCCAACCTGTAGAGATTAACACAAAAAGAGCAAAAAATCAAAATGTTTGTAACATGTTCATATAATAGCTGAAAATATTCTCTAAAACATCAAGATTCCATAACGTTTTATGGTTTGTAAAAATAATGAGAAGAGACAAAGATATGAGAAAAATAATAAATCTAATGGTAAATATTTGAAAGCTAAATAATTTTGAAATAGTAAATATAAATAGGGTGAAAAAGAATTCATTTGTTATTATTTACTATTCTAAGAATAATAGAACTTTTATAGATAGATTGAAAGACCTAGATAGCAAGGATAGTGAGGAGATAATATTAGAGATGAGGAGGATGCATAGCAGCAATAACGAGTGTAGCACTAGTAAGCAACTAAAAATTTTAAATTTTTGAATATTTTGAGTTGAAATTGAGAGATTTATAGAAATTGGATGATGAGGCAAAATTTATACATTATAATGAACCCTATGAATATTTTAGGGACAATAGGGGTTAAATAGGGTATTGGGTAGAAAGGATTTAAACTAATAAATTCCCAAGTAATTTATGGTGATTGGGAAAAAAGTCATCATAATGAAAGAACAAGGTCAACTAGGTTGACCTAGTTGGTAGAAGATAAGAAAAACTAGCGAGTTGACTTAGTAGTAAGTGGATGATTTAGTTTGTTAGATTAATGGGATGGCTTATTAATAATGGGCTAACTTAGTTTGTTTAGTAAGTGGTCAACTTAGTGCTACAGAGGCTGAAAAGGGATGACTTAGTATTGTTAAGCTAGATATGGCCTAAATTTATACTAAAAAGGCCAATCATGGTTGAAATTGAAGAAAACCATTTTATTTTTGGGAAATTTATAAGAATATATTTTTATTATAAATGATATGGATATATAATACATCCTTTGTTGTTTGATATTTTGTAGAGGTACCAGAGATTTTGGCAAAAGATTGATGCCTTATGGTTACCTAATTTTTTAGAGTAGTTGATCGATGTGGATAGAGAGATATTGGTTGCCCTAGGCCTCTGAAGAATCATGAAGATGACATGATTATTTCTAAGTGCTAATCTCATTATCATGTTCCTTAGAACATGGGAATATTAACCAACACTTTTTTATGGGTAGTGGACGGGGATACCATAGAGATCGATATGACATTGGAGGACATCCATGCCTTACTTGGACTACTTATAATTAGTGATGACAAGGTCACTAGATGATCTTAAGGAGAGATGAGAACTAACCAAATGGGTGACGTGATTAGAGAGGATCTACCCAAGGCTAAGTTTGAGCTTATTTGATTTTTATATTACATAGATTTTGGATATCCAAAAGGTTGTGATTGGACTTATGATAGTATGAGTGTTATATCATAAGTTGGATGGTATGGTACCACTATATGTGATAGACTTGTGCTATTCCATTTTGGATTAGGGGGTACTCTATGATTTTAGGTCTATCATCTATGTCCAAATCATGCATGATATGTATGGGATGTTATCCATAGGGTAGAAGACCATGGGACTAATGTTGTTATTGAGTGCATATATATATATATATATACATATATATATATACACACATATATATATACATATATATATATATACATATATATATATACATATATATATATATATACATATATATATATACATATATATATATATATATATACATATATATATATATACATATATATATATATAAATATATATATATATATATATTATATATATACATATATATACATACATACATACATACATATATATATATATACATACATACATATATATATATATATATGAGAGAGGTTATTGATGTATTAGCCAGTTGGGTTTCCCCATGTGGTCAATGATAGGTTACTTTAGGTTGCTAGATAGAGATAGGACTAGGTAGCATGGGTCATGCCCCACATAATAGTTATATATAAAATCACATGAGGAGATATTATGTGGAGACCCTATACACATATTGATACTATTTGGCCTAGATGGGTGATTTTGGTACCAAAGATGGCTCGAGAATAGATTATAAACTACTATACCTAGTGGGTAGAGCTATAGCTAGTAAAATGATTTAAAAAATAGTTTGGAATCCCATGCCCAATGATTCCTATAATAGGGAATACATTTTGGGCATGACATGTGAGAGAGCTAAGGGGGATAGGAGGAGAAAGAGATCTAGTCAAGAAACTAGAGATCAAGCTACAACATGTGAGACCATGGACCAGTTGAGCATGACAATTGATAGTTGGAGAAAAAGGCACCATATTTATAACCATATTAGGAGGAATAATAGACACCTTGAGCACACAGTTAATAGATATTCCAATGGTGGTATTGAGAAAAAAATGAGAGTGGTCATATAGGATGACCTAATAATTGGCCTAAGGTAGACCTGGTCAATAGAGGCACCACTAAAGAGAGGCCCAAAATGTGCATTGGTAGTGACTCTATGTTTTGATTTGATATGGAAGTGACCCATAGATAAGGTGTTTGGTTGATGGGTTGATGGAGATACTATGCTTAGTGGATGATTATATGGGGAGATGGTGGTTGGTAAAACTTGGAGAGGTAAGAAATGTTTGATTTGTTAGTCTTTGAGATAAAATACCAATTGTATATGATTATAGATAAATAAATTTGGAGATGTATATATGAGATAATATCTATTTAGTTTTTGATTTATGTAGAATCTAAAACAAAGGAGACTAGATGGGGGTCCTTAGTCATGATAGTAAACCATGACATTTTGGATGGAGTGTTGACACCATATGACCCCACCACACTGGATGATCATGTGGTACCATCTATGCTAGCTCAAGCAGGCTAGTTTAAATTGGTGAGAGAGGCTATGAGGTATCTAAAAACATGCAAGGATGAATTTTAGTCATAGATAAGGGTGGTATTAGGAAAGGTATAGGCTTGGGAGGCCCTAGCTTAGAACAGAGTCACACACATGGCTACCATGATCCATTTGGGATAGGTACAGGCCCAAGTGGCCAACCTACAAGGATAGGTAATGGGATTGATATCTCATATAAATTCCTTATAACAAAATATATAGAGGGGAAGGTCTAAGGCATATATGGGTAACATGACTAGGCCATAATATATGCATAATAGAGCCCAACCATAAAGATAGAGCAATGGAGTTTTATATTTTGTTAAAAAAAACACATGCTATATAGAGAGAGATTTTTTTTTTGACAATTGGATTTTTATCCCATGAGTTATATGTTGGTTATGGTTTTTGATGCATGAATATATTTATTTATAGCACATGTATTTTTATTTTGTTGTATATTATATAGGAAATATATATGGAGTGTTTTATTTTCTAGCATTATGTAGTATGTTAGTGCCCAAAATTACACTGAAGCAATTGGGCCCTTGTCAAGTACAAATGCCTAAGTCCTTAGCCCAAGTTCTATCTTTGGATATTCACTCTAAGGTCAAGTTTCATGGGAAAATTGGATAAGTCCTAATTTGGTCTTTACTTGGTGTATGTGTCTTTTGCTTAAACTTTTTCAAGCTTTTTTCATGAACACAATGTTTGACAAAAATAGGTCTTTGGGCTTTTTGTCTTGGACAAAAAGTCTAAATATTTATTTTTGTTGAACATTTTATCCACTAATTTTTTTTGAAAGAATTCAATGTCTTGGCTGAGTCCCATTTGCATCAGGTTAAGTGTTTTGCAAAAACTTCCAAAGGGTCATTTATTTTAGACATTTTTTTCATGACAAAAATTTCAAAGGGCACTTGCCCTTCCAGTATTTTTACCACAAAAAAATTACAAAGGTTTGATTTCTCCAAAAAAAGAGCTAAGTCCAATTACTTTTGGGAAAGTGTAAGGGTCATTTATTTTAGACATTTTTACCATGCAAAAGGCCCAAAAAAATGCAAATTCCAATTCCTTCAACAAAATTGTCAAGTCCATTTTATTTTTAAAAAGTGCAAAAGTCATTTCTTTCAGTGAAAGTGTAAATACCATTTTTGTCAGACATTTTATCCACTACAAAAATCTTGAAAGAATTGCATTATTTTAGGAAAAACTCAAGTCCTTATATTTTTTGGACTTTTTCTCCATGGAAAAAAAATTTAAGGGCACTTTCCCTTCGGGCATTTTGCCCAGATAAAAATCTTGAAAAAAAATCCTTTACTTTAACAAAATTGTTAAGCCCAAAAGGCTTATTTATTTAGGACATTTTCTCCATGACAATTTTTTTTAAGGACAATTAACCTTTGAGTATTTTTCCCATGGAAAAATATCCTAACAAAAGTGATTCCTTTAGTGAAAGTGTAAGCTAAATTTCTTTGAATAAAATGCCAAGTTCAATTTTTATGGGGAAATTGTTTCAAAAAAAATGTCCAAAACAATTATCTCGATGATGAAAAAATGTCAAAGACTCAATTTTTGTAGGGAAAGTACAAGGGTTTTTTTATTTAAGGAAATTTTTTCAAATAAAATGTTTGAAAAAAATCTCCTAATAAATATAGGATCTAGGAGAAGTGTGAAAGAAAAAATCCCACAATAATTATTGTGGGAAAATTGTGTCAAAGACAAAAGGCCTAAGAAAATTATTTTTATGACCAAAAGATTGATGAAAGTAGGAATACTAAAGACAAAATATCTGATAAGTAAAGTCCTCATGAAATTTTTGAATTTGCATAGGTGGCGGGCTCATAGATGTCATTCATAGGCATGTAAACATCAATATTAAGCCATAACAAATAGCCACTAGGATTCAAAAGTTCCAATATGGTTGCATGAGCATCAAATTTAGGCCCTATGAAGTATCCATTTGTTTTAAAATAAGATCATGAGATGTTTCCATGTAACATGATGGTAGTCAAAGTAATAGAGACTACTCACAAGGTTCATAGAAAGCTCATAGAACTACCAAGTGAAGGTAGCATCCAATGATGATTTACCTCATGGATTGAAATATGAAGATGTTTTTTGGATCAGATGAAAATATCTAATGACATGAGGCTACAATTGAAAAGTTAGAACATGGCCATGGGTTAAAAGTTGAGCACATTCCTAGAGATCGATGATATGCATCCAAAGTTTACACAATCTAATCTATAGTGCATATTAAGTCAACACCTTTCAAAAAAGCCCAAAATGGACATGATATTGCCACTTAAAAATAATGCATTAGAATGATAGGATTGATAGGGATGGATATAGAGAACTGATAGGGATACCAAGTGGCATGTCCTCAAAACCAAAGATAGATGGCAACCAATAATGATTGGTCTTTCAGATCAATATCAATGGTCCACATCGTTCCATGCACATAGATCTGATGGTATAAGATGATCGAGGACATTTCAACAAAGTTTAACCATGTATGGAGACAAGTGATATTGAGGCTAGTGTAAGTAAAATATATTGGTGATCTAAGTGACATGGCAATGCCACTTTGGAATACACATCATATAAAGAATAGGACCCTGTGCAAGCTAGTTGGTGGAACTTTCACCATTGACAACCAATTGACATGGAAAATTTTCAAAAGGGACCAAGATTTACCTAGGTCAATCAAAATTTAAAGTTAACGCATTTAAAAATATGGTGGAAGGTTTTATAGGCTAGATGTGTAAAAGAAAAAAAATTTAAAATGAAAAATGTGTAAGGCAAGTTGGTGCCATAAATTAAAAATTTAAAAGTGACTTAAGTCTTCCACATTGTTTCATTATTGTGCATGTTCCTCCATGAGTGAGATATTAAAGGTTTAAAAATCCAAGGTGGGTCACTCTAGAGAAGATCATTTGGAGGTCCATGGATCCAAAATATTACTAATAAATCATGGAAAATTAGGTTGTTCCATGAAGTGCATGAGAGGGAGGGCAGCTATCCATGAGTTTCTAGCTATGTAAGCAAGTAGTCTAAGGCATTTTAAGGCAATTACACACAGAGACAAAGTTTTTTCAACCATTTACCATGAATATTCTCCTTCCATCTCATGTGAAAGGCATATCATACCTTGAATCTATAAGTTTGTTGAAAAATATTCATCATTATTTGTAGAGGTAGTTAGAACAATGACTTTTCTAGTAAATGGATGAAGATTTCAAGCATGAAAAGGGAATATTTTCCAATTGGATGCATCTTAATGTACTTGAAATATAATTTTGTAATTTTTAGATTTGCAACCCATAGTCCTAGATTTTAACAATGTATAAATAAGGGGGGGATCTATTCTATTCAAGGTTGGTTGGCCATTATGTTGGTCATTATGTTGATCTATGTCTTCCTTAGTATAGGCTCTTCCACATTTTGGGATCAATATTATGTGCATTTTATCTCTCTTACAAAATTTATTGCATATGTAAAACCATTAGAAAGCTCTAAGAGCATCTCTATATGTCTCCCCTATCTAACATGGATCAAATCCACCATGCTTGTTCCCATGTCAGCATTTAGAAACATTGGTGTATGTAAGATTTTATTTCACGTTAATGAAAATTCATTTAGTTTTCTACTATTTTATATTGATGAAGTGAAATAATATGTATTATAAATTTTTTTGATCAGACATATTACTCATTACTCATTACTCATTGTCATCTTGGGCTTAGATCTAAATTATAAATCCCTTTCTATATTATATTTGGAGATATGTTGCTAAATAAATTGTTAGGGTAACCTAGGTTTATGGATTCAATAGAGAAGGGAAAATAACTCCTATTATTTCAATTAGATTGCATTTAAGTTTTTTGCATATTTATAATAGGTGATGTCATGAATGTTGAAAAAATCCCTATTTTTTAAGACCACCAGCACACCATCTTCCCCTTTTATAAATATCTAACTATCCTACCCTAAAAATAATACACTGAATCACATATTATAAGTGTTATTTTCCTATATATTTATAAATATTTTATGCTTGACATGTGTTTATGTTTGGTTTTTGAATCTTAGCATTATAGTATTCCCTCTAGACCCTTGTTGAAAAATTCTTTCAAATGAAGTTTTTAATCACTTTGATATCTATCTTTAGTAGATTGTATATGACTTAAAACATTTACTCATTCTATATGACAACCCACCCCAAGTGGAGTGAGTAAGTTTAGTTATGTTCTAGTCATATTTGCATCATATTGTTAGTTTGTGCTTTAAATTCTAGTGCTACAGTTTTCCATTTGGCCCCTATTGTTAAATATTCTATAAAATGAAGTTTGCATTCATTTCCTCATCTATCTTTAATAGCTTGTATATAACTTAGAGAATTTATGCATTTTGTGTGACAACCCTTCATGGGTGAAATGTGTAAACTTGGTTATGCCCTAGTCATGTTTATTCTTTATGCCAAAAATCCCCATGGAGATTAAATTCTAGAATCTTTCCATGTGAGAAAACTACCCCATAGGTCCTCTCACCATGGTTCAAGCAAAGAAAAAATTAGTAGGGCACTGACCATACCATTTGTATGTGCCTCTCAATAATTTTATACATTTGGTTTAATATTGATGCAAAACCCTTTCCCAGCTACAATGATATTCTACTATGTTTTTTCATCTTTGTTTTCCATTTTCTTCAAGTGTGTAAGGCTGAGTATACAAGGTGTACAATTGGGAACCAACATTTTTCAAGCATCATTTTCAAGGATTAAACTAAAATCTTGGTTACTTATTTGTTTTTAGAGACTCTTGTAAAGATTCGTAGGTGTTTCATCTACTAAATTTCTCTATTATTACTACATTGATTGGACCATCATAGTCATCAATGCCACAACACTCCACTAGGGATGTACCAAGAGTTTTTTAAGGCTTGACATTTGACTTCTACTGAGTTTATTAAAAACAACTATTAACATTATATGTTGAAAGGTGTTTTGTCCCTTTTGAACATTATTATAAAAACTTTAGTGTCTTTATTTTCTATCTCATTAAGCTTCAATAAGTTTAATTTTAGCATTTATCATAACAATTTGTCAAATTTTATATTATATAAGTTTGATTCCAATGGCAACTCTAACTTTATTTTCTAGTTTCAATAAATACTGGTGCCTCTTCTAAATATTTTACTAACTTTCAACATTGAGTATTTTCTTGCTTACAAAGCTAGAAGGATTGATATCATCTTTCAAAGGTGACCCATCTAAGAAACTTGTTCCACCCTTAAGTATTCATCAAATCAGAAGGGGACAAGTTTGGAGGCCTATTAAAAGGCAAAATTTAGTTAGTAAGTATTTTCAATATTTTGATATTCTTAAAACTTTTATTGACCCTCCCATTGTTGAGGACTATCACAATTATCTTAGTAATTATAAAATATATAGTCCTATGTATTACCCAATTGCTTCTCAACCAACTAAATCTCCTTCCAAGTCTAATCCACCAAGCCCACCTCATTCACCCCCTCATATCCCTCTGCCATTTATTCTTGAAAATCTAGTTGAACTAGTCATGAGGCATAGCAATCAAGATGAGAATGAATGTCTTGTATTATGTGTTCCTAGATTTAGACCTATCAATTTCAATGAAATGGAAGTCTATCTTAATGAAGTCCCAAATGAAGTTATGAAATGCCTCCCAAAATTCCAAGGGAACAATGTAGTGAGTAGTGATAAGCATTTGAGGGCATTTAAAACTATCATTGAATATTATGAGATTAAGTATGAGGATGTGTGCATTAAGTTTTTTATACATATACTGGAGGAAGATGCTCATGAATGGTTCAATTCCATTCCCACTAAAGGCATTGATTCATGGGAAGATATGTAGAATGTTTTTAGAATTTAGTATGGTGTTAGGATTGATCCAAGGTTTCTCTTTGTTAAATTTGAAAATATCAAAAAGAATCCTAATGAGTGTGTGTAGGAATTCAACACTTGGTTCAAAAATACTATGATGTGGCTGCTTGAAAACACTAGGCCCAATGATACAATGTGTTTGATAAATTATTATGATGCATTTGATAAGAAGGTTTCATACTACTTGAGGGACAAGGCTTCCATAAGCCTATGTTTGGCATTCAATATGGCTATCCAAATTAAGAAAAACATAAAGGTTGTGTGAAATCCCATAAACAAGTGGGTTGATGTAAAATTAGTCAATCTATAAAATACACAATCTACTAAGATAGCCAATATTAAAGAGACTATTAAGACTTTGGAATCCTCTATCAAAGAGATGTTCTACAAGCTTGTTAGAGCTAAAAAATGGGTCCCTCATGTGTCTACTAGCTATGAGAAAGATATAAATCTAAATCAAGTGAAATAAAGGCCTACTTTCCACCATCAATATAATGATAGAGGGAAGATTCCTGCACATGAAGAAAGAATAAAGAGAAACTAGAATAGAGGGTCTAGAAAGGAGGTGCCTAATCCTTTAAACAACAAGGTAAATGATATGAATTCTGATTTGGTGTGACAAGTTATTTTTTCTACACCCTCCATGTGATACCACTAAATAGATTGATGAATATTTGGATGAACCTAAATATGCATCATCTGAATATGAGATTTTTTTGTTTGAGTGTCAAAGTCCTCAAAGTGAAGCAGCTACCTCCATGGAATTTTTTAATGACACTACAATTGATTAGTTTTAGAGGATGGTCAAAGTGGAGAGTGTCTCAACTTTTGAATTTCATTATGATGTTATTATGGTACAAGCATATGAATTTATGATTCATGCTTTTGATATCTTATACTCTATGATTATTAATAAATATCATGGGGGAATTCCATTAGTTGAGGATAGGTAGTTGTTAATTAATGTAGTAGTTGCCTAAAAGAAGGAATACAACTTGAGAAGTAGGAAACCAAGTGTTGTTTCTCAATACACTACCCATACAAATCCAAATATAGGGAATGTAAAAATGGAAGCAAAAAAAGCTACAGTAGTCCCAAAATCTTCCAACATAACACTTGTGTCCCAAGATGATAAGCCTAGAGATGTTCCTACTAAGAGAAACTAAACACCCATATTGTCTAGTATCCCTAAAGGTGTCAATGAATTCATATAAAATCCACCTTTGAAGGTTTCTATCAAAGATTCAAATCCACCCTAGCCTACTCCACTTCAGACCTTGAGTGATTGTATTCTAACTAAAGGTGTTGTTATCCTTCCACAAAATACACCTCTTTCTCAGTATAGCATGTGTGATATGGCCCAAGTGTTAAGCCAAATAAAAATCACCCTGCCACTTATTGAACTATTATAAATACTTGAACACAAGAAGAGCACCTTTAAATATTTATAATTTAGTGAAATGTCAACTATAAATGAAATAGAGTTACCCCAAGCACCCTCAAAAGAAGATGAATAATTAGAAGAGGTTATTGAACCTCCTCTAGAGGTCTATTTGGGGACTACACTTGTAGAAATTCAATTGAATATGGATCCATTTTATATAACCTACTGATCAATAGTCTGATTATTCACAACCATATGTTTGATTTTGGTACATCTTGTAATGTGATGCCCTTAGGTGTCCTTAATGATCTTGGAGTGAAGATTATGTCAACTTTTAGCAATTGTTATACCATGGATTCATGAGAGGTTCTAGTTGTTGGAGAAGTTAAGGGCTTGGTGGTACAATTAGTAGTGCATCTAGGAAAGTATTTGAATATGGACATGATATTTTTAGACTACCCTCCTAAGTGGGGAATGTTATTGTCAAATAAATGGGATACTAGTATGGGTGGAAGTGTGAATATGGACCTTTCCTACACCACCATTCATTTGGAGGGTAAGATGATCAGACTTATAGAGAGACAAATATGCTACATGTAATTGAAGATCCAAACCATGCTCTCAATGAGGTGTTGTACATAGATGTTGAATTGGGAAACTTTACTGGGAATATCAATACTAGTGAATAGTCTGATGTTCATGATGTTGAAACTAATAAATAAAATGCAATTTGGAATATGTGATTTGATGGGGCTTGATCCAATCTTATAAATGGAGCTGGGGTTGTCTTTTATGCCCCTAATGGTAAATGTTTTATGTTTTTTAGTTGTCCTTTGAGTGTATGAATAATACTACTAAGTATGAGGCACTCTTGCTTAGTTTAAGGATTGCCCATGAATATGGAATTAAAATTTTGATTGTTAAGGTCAATTTTAAGTTAGTGGTTAAGCAAATCTATAATACATATGCCACCAATAATAAAAGGTTGAAAAAATATCAAAATGTTGTTTGAGATTTTATTGAGTTCTTTAATGCATTCAATATTTGTTATCATGATAGAATTTTCAATGAAGACATTGATACACTTACAAGGTTAGGTACTTAGTTTGATGTTGCATATATGATCCTTCATTGTCAGTATCAAGTGAAAGTGCTTATTAGGCCTTCAATCTTAGAAAATGTTCATAATTGGTAGGTATTTGATGATGATGAATATATTAAGAGGTTTTTGAACTATGAGGTGGATTTTCATTATCATCTCATAGACTCAAAATCTATTATTCAAGTTTGTGATGGAATGGAAACCTTGTTTGGGAAGGATGTTATTCACTTGAAGACAAACATGTTCCCTAATGTACTGGTAAGCTTATAATCATCTTTTTTAAGAGCTAATAGAATCAAGTCAAGAGATTCATTCATTTCAAAAGATATGACTAAGTCTAACTTGGGTTCTCATGAGAATCTAAGAAAATTTTGGCTAGGTACTAACCTAAGTGCAGTTAAGAAACAAGCTTACATGCAGCTACTAAGGAGGTACCAAGATTGCTTATCATGGTCTTATTCTGAGATAAAATCATATAGGTAAGACTTGTTCTAGCATGTCAACACATTGTATCTTGATACAAATCCTTTTAGGTAGAAATAGAGACCCATTAACCCTATCTTGTCCACCAAGATGTGAGAGAAATTAAAGAAGCTAAGGGATGGTGGTATCATTCAACCTATTAGGTATTCATCATGGGTTACAAATTTAATCCATGTAAGAAATAAAAATGGTGACATCTAATTGTGTGTGGATTTTAAGAATTTAAATAAAGATTATCTAAGAATTAATTATCCCCTTCTTAATATGGGAAACCTAATATAGAGCATTACTAGATCATAAATTTTGTCTAATTTAGATGAATTCTTAAGGTACAACTAGGTTTTTTTACAATAATCTAAGAGATCCAAGACTATGTTCACAATGCCTTGGGGCATATATATATATATATATATATATGAGGATGACTTTTGGGTTGATGAATAATGGTGTGATGTTATAATGGGATATGGATGTTTATTTTATATGGATAATTGACTAGTTCATTACTATGTATCAAGATGAGATTACTATGTACTCCAAGATTAGAGAAGAACATTTGGAGCATCTTGAGAAAGTGTTTATCAGATGCAAGGAGTTTGGAATTTATCTTAATCCAAAGAAGTGTCACTTTGGAATATAAAATAACAACTTTTTGGAACATATATCATCAAAGGATGGTGTCATGATTGACCCCAAAAGGGTTGAATCCATTGACAAAGTGCCTATCCCATAGTCCAAGAAAGGAATTGAGTCTTTCTTTATTCAAATTAACTTTGTAAGGAATTTTGTTTCTGATTTTATAGATATTACTCTACCTATTAATTTCATGGTGAAGGACCAAACCATCAAATGGGAGGAGAAGGCCATACAAGTGTGTAATGACATCAAAGGAGCTTTAAATTCTTCTCTTGTCTTGGCCATTCCTGATTACACAAAGCCTTTCTAGATATTCTCTTTTACATCATGCAATATTGTTTCTACTATTTTTTTTTGTAAAATAATGAGGATGGACATAAGTATCCCTTATATTTCTTTATTAAATCTATGCAAGGTCCTAAACTGAACTACACCATCATGTAAAAAAAAATCTTTCACTCTTTTGAAGGCTGTTAAAACATTTACGTTGTATATTCTTAGTTTAAAGATTATTACCTACATCCCACACACCATGGTGAAGGGCATTTTAAATAAGACTAATATATCTATAAAGAGATGTAGGTGGGTCAACAAGTTATAAGAGTATGACATGGATATCTATACCACCATGTTATTAAGGGGGATGAGTCTAGCTAAGCTTATGACTGAGACCAGTTTGCAAGATTGTGAGGTAAACACTATTGTTTTGAATGTTGATGATTCTTTGAGTCAATTTAACATATCTCCATGGTATAGAGATATTATTTACTACTTTCAAAATTTGAGTTATCCCCCTAAGTTGGACAAGAGTCAAGGAAGGAGTATCAAACTCATCTCCTATAAATATCTCTTGAGTGAAAATGGAATATCATGGAATAATATGGATGGGGTTCTCCTAAGATGTGTACTGGAAGAATAAACTATTGACCTAATTGAAGACTTCCCTAGTGGAGTATGTGGTGGCCATTTTACATCTAAAGTTACAACTCATAAAATTCTGAGATTTGGTTATTGGTGGTCATCATTATTCAAATATGTTGCTTAGATAGTCATAAAGTGTGAGAAATGTAAGCGCTTTATTGGGAGGATGAAATCTTTACATTCTCTTCCTTTGTAGCCTATGATGATTAGAGGCTCATTTAGACAATGGGGAATGGATTTCATTAGATAAATTTTTAATTCATCAAGTGATAGACATAGATGGATACAAGTTACAACTAACTAATTCAAAAAATGAGTTGAAACAGTCTCTACAAAGAAAGCAACACACCTAATAGTTATGGGTTTTTTGTTAAATTAGGTTATTTATAGATCTAGTGTGTTTGTCAAGATAATTGCTAATAATTCCATGAGCTTCAAAGCTAAACCTTTGGCATCATTATGTAAATACTATGGGATTTAATTAACCTATGATTATAAATATAATCCTCAAGGGAATGGGCAAGAATAATCAAGTAACACGAACTTCCTCAAGATCATTAGGTCAACTTTGGAAGAAAATAAGAAGTGGGGTGAACAACTAAAGTTTTCCTTGTGGGATGATAGGATTATGCATAAGAGAGCTATAAGAAGAATATTTTTTTAGATTTTTTATGGAGCTCAAGTATTTTTTACTATGAATATATAGTTTCCCACCTATCAACTCATGTAATGACTAGGGGATGATGAGTAGATCAGCCACTATGAAAGTAGGATGAACCAAATTATTGAGCTTGATGAAATTGGAAGATAATATCATGAAAGATACCTTAAATTCAAAGAAAATCTAAGGAAAATATTTGATAGGAAAGTCTCTCCAAGAACCTTCCAAGTATTTGATCTATTTCTACTTTGGGATAGTTAGCATGAGGAGAAAGGAAAGCATGGCAAGTTTGTTGCCTTGTGGATGGGTCCTTATTCCATTCACTACCTAATTGGGGAGAATAATTTCTTATTGAGAGACTTGGATGGTGAAATATTGGAGCTTCCAATTAATGGTAGACATTTAAACCACTTATTTGATTGAGTTTGTCTACAAATATGTACATATTGTATAGTGTTTTATATTTCTATTGGTTTTTTCTTTGCTTCCCCTATGCTTTGGGCCTTGTTCATAAAGTTTCCCTTTTTTATTTTTTGTTTGTTCATTTTTATATCCTCTTGATATATATTTTTTAAGTCTTCCATGTGTTGTTGAACCTTTATGGATGTTTTTTGAAAATTGCTAAGTTTTGACTTTGTAGCCCATTGGATTGGCACCTGGTCTTACATTTTGGGTTCTTTGCACACCCACATGGAGTATGCATCCCCAGATGAGAGCTAGTGTTAGTGCCCAAAATTTCACTGAAGTAATTGGTCCCTTGTCAAATATAAATGCTTAAGTCTTTATCCTATGTTCTATCTTCAGATGCTCTAGGAAAATTGGATAAGTCCTAATTTGGTCTTTACTTGGCATATGTGTCTTTCCACTAGAAGTTTTAAAGTATTTTTCATGAACATAATGTTTGATAGAAATAGGTCTTCAAGATTGTTGTCGTAGATAAAAAGTCTGAAGACTTTTTTTTGTCAAACATTTTGTTTACTACAAAAAAGTCTAAAGGAATTCAATGTTTTGGTCGAGTCCCATTGGCATCGGCTAAGTGTTTTACAAAAAATCCAAAGGGTCATTTATTTTGGAAATTTTTTTCATGGAAAAATTTATAAAGGTTACTTTCCCTTTGGGCATTTTTCTCACACAAAAAGTTCAAAGGACACTTATCCTTCAGTAAAAGTGTAAAGGTCTAATTTATTTGGAAAAAGAGATAAGTCCAATTCCTTTGAGAAAAGTGTAAGGGAAATTTATTTTGGACATTTTTACCACATAAAAGACCCAAAATAAATGCAAAGTCCAATTCATTTTTCAAAATTGTCAAGTCCATTTTCTTCAAGAAAAGAGAAAAAGTCCTTTATTTCAGTAAAAGTGTAAAGCCCATTTCCATTAGACATTTTGTCCACTACAAAAAGTTCAAAAGAATTGTATTATGTTTGGAAAAATTCAAGTCCTTATTTTTTTCAAACTTTTTATCCATGATAAAAATTTTTAAGGGCACTTGCCCTTTGGGCATTTTTCTTGCACAAAAATCTAGACAAAAATCCTTTGTTTAGGCAAAATTATTAATTTCAAATGTCTTATTTCTTTTAGACATTTTTTCCATAGAAAAGAGTTAGAAGGGCACTTACCCTTTGGTCATTTTTCCCACTACAAAATTTTTATAAACTACATTCCTTCAATAAAAGTGTAAGCTCAATTTCTTTAGAGAAAATGCCAAGTTCAATTTCTATGGGGAAATTATTTTGAATAAAATGTTTGAATCAATTATTTCAATGATGATAAAATTTTGAAGACTCATTTTTTTATGGGGAAAGAGCAATGGTTAATTTTTTGAAGGAAATTATTTTATACAAAATGTTTGAAATAATTCTCTTGATAAATAGAGGGCATGGGATTAGAAATGTCAAAGACAAAAGCCTACCATAATTTTTATGAGATAATTGTGTTGAAGGAAAATAAGTTGAAGATAAAAGAGCCAAGAAAATTATTTAAAAGATTAAAAGCTTGATGAAAATATGAATGTTGAAGACAAAATATTTGATAAGCAAATTCCAAATGAAATTTTTGAATTTGCATAGGTGACAGGCTCATAGACATCATTGACAAGCACATAGACATCAATCTTAAACCATGGAAAATAGTCATTAGGATTCAAATGTTTTAAGATTGTTATATGAGCATCAAATTTAGGCCCCATAAAGTAGCTATTTATTTTAAAATATGAGCATGATATACCACCACATGATGTGATGGCACTCAAAGCAATAAAGACTACTTACAAGGTTCACAAGAAGTTCATGGAGCTGCCAAATGATACATCCTTGGGGCTAAGTGTAGGTAGCATCCAACATTGCTCTACCCTATGGATTACATTCTAATGATGCATGTTTGGTTAGATGAAAATATCTAATAGTGTGAGGGCATAGTTGAAAATTTAGTACATGGTCATAGGTTAAAGATTGAGAACATTCTTAGAGATTGATGGTATACTCCAAAGTGTACATAATATGATCTATGAAGTTTATTAGGTCAACACCTTTCAAAAAGGCCCAAAATGAATAGGGACCACAACTTGGA
Source organism: Torreya grandis (assembly GCA_037957365.1). Taxonomy (NCBI): domain Eukaryota; kingdom Viridiplantae; phylum Streptophyta; class Pinopsida; order Cupressales; family Taxaceae; genus Torreya; species Torreya grandis. The sequence continues at coordinate 1,235,510 of JARHVA010004479.1, read as the reverse complement.
AAGAGCACATTATCCTAACATGAATGATGGGTTGGATGTAGAGAACCCATGGGGATACCAAGTGGCATAAACTTTGGGCCAAAGATAGATAACATCCAATAGTTCTTGGTCTTTTATATCAAGATCAATGGTCCACATTGATCTATGCACATAGATTCAATGGTATAGGATCATTAGGGACATTTCAATGAAGTTCAACCATGTATGGAGACAAGTGATGTTGAGGTAAGTGTAAGGAAAATATATTGGTGAGATAAGTAACATGGCAATCCCACTTTGGCATACATATTATATAAATAATAGGACCCTATGTAATCCAATTGGTAGAACTTTCCCCATTGGCAGCCAATTGACATATTAAATTTACAAAAGGGACCAAAATTTACTTAGGGAAATCAAAATTTGAAGTTAATGCATTTTTTCATTAAAAAATATGGAGGAATCTCTTAAATTCTAGATGTGTAAAAGAAAAAATGAAAAAAATGCAAAATGTGAAAGGCAAGCTGGAGCCAAAAAGATAAAAGTTAAAAGCGACCTAAGTCTTTATCATTATTTCATTATTATGCTTGTTTTTCCATGAGAAAGATATTGCAAGTTTACAAATATAAGGTGGACCACTCCATAGAAGATCATTTAGAGGGCAATGAAATCATAATATTCCTAGGAAATCATAGAAAAATTAGGTTGTTCCATGGCATGCATGAGAGGGATAAAAGCTATCTAGGAGTTTCTAATTATGCAATCAAGTGGTCTAGGGAATTTTCAAGTAGTTCTACATAAATAAAAAGATTTTTCATCCCTCTACCATGAATATTATCCTTATAGATCATGTGAAAGGCATCTCCTACCATGAAACTAGAAGTTTGTTGTAAAATCTTCATCATTCTTTGTAGAGATAATTATAACATTGATTTTTCTTGCAAATGGATGAAGATTTCAGGCATGTCAAGGGAATATTTTCTATTTGGATGCATCTTGATAGAATTCAAAGTTTTTTTAGCACTTTTAATATTTATGACCCATAGTTCTATATTTTAAAAATGTATAAATGAGGGGGGGTTTTCCTCTATTCAAGGTTGGTTAGCCATTGTTCTGGTTATTGTGTTGGTCTATGTCTTCCTTAGTATATGCACTTCCACATTTTTGGATCCTTATTTTATGAATTTTATCTCTCATGATAAGGTGGTTTTATCTATACATCCATTAGAAATATTTGAGAGCATCTCTATATGTATCCCCTGTCTAACATAGAGCAAATCCACCATGATTGTCCCCATGGAAACATTTTGAAACATTGGTGTAAGTAAGATTTTATTTCAAGTTAATGAAAATGAATTTTTTGATTTATTATTTTCTATTGATGAAGTACAATAATATGTCTTACAAATGTTGTTGATCAAACATATTTCTCTCTAATCATTAATGGTTGTCATCTTTGGCTTAGAGCTAGATTATAAATCCCTTTCTATGTTTTATTTGGAAATATGTGTTGAATAAATTGTTAAGGCACCCTAGGTTTATGTATTTAATGGAAAAAGGAAAATAACACTTGGTAGTTCCATTAGCTTACATTTAAGTTTTTTTCATCTTTACAATAGGTGATGTCATGAATGTTGAAAGAATCCCTATTGTTTGAAGACCACCAATGAGCCATCCTCCCATTTTATAAATATCTAACTATCCTACCCTATCCTACCCTATAAATAATACACCTAGCCACATATTATAAGTGTTATTTACCTATAAATTCATAAATGTTGTATACTTGACATGTGTCTGCATTTTGTGTTTTGAAGCTTAACATTACAGTCTTCCCTCCAATCCCTTATTATTGAAAAATAATTTTGAATGAATATTGTAATAACTTTGATATCTATCTTTAGTAGCTTGTATATAGCATAGAACATTTTCTCATTCTATGTGACAACCCTTCCTATGTGGAGTGATCAAGTTTGGTTGTGTTCTAGTTAGATTCACAATGCATTTTACTGATAATCCCCATGGAGGTTGAATTTCATAATCTCTCCATGTGAGCGAGATACCCCATATGTCCTCTCACCTTAATCTAGGTAGAGACAAAAGTAGCAAGGAGATAACCATACCCTTTATAGGTTCCTCTTAGTTTTTTTATACATTCAGTCTAATCTATATGCAAAACCCTTCCCTAGTTATAATGACATTCTAGCAAGATTTCCATATTTGTTTTCCAATTTCTACAAGTGTGCAAGGCTAAGTGCATGAGGTGTACAATTGGGAACAAACATAGTACACATGCATGGTTAAAAATAAATAGGTAAAAATGACTTAGAAAAGTATAATTAATTAAAAAAATGCACTACACACTATTTCATGATGGGAAATGTGTATAATAAAAAATGACTAAGTATAGGAAGCCAAAAAGTGGTAAACAAGAGGGAGAAATATTTTTAGACCATGAAAAATATTGGTACCAAATTAAACAATTAAAATCACACTATATCAAGTTGGAAGTATGAAAATAATGTGATAAAATAAAAAGCACACAAAAATTAAATGGTATAAAAAAATAATTAAATCAATCAATCATACTAAATCACGTTGAAAAGTATAAAAGAGAAACAAATTTGGAAAAATAAACTTAAATTGATCACATTAATTCAAGCTAAGAAGTATGAAAAACTTATGAAAAATGGTTGTATTCTTACATTCAATCAAAAAATAATAAGATAAAAGTGAAATATTAATGAACTAAGCATAAAACATACTAAATCAAGATGGGGATAATGTCAATGATGTGTAACTCATAATCAATCACATATTATCTCAAATTTGACATGTAATTTCATTATGACTTGGGTATTGGAAAATTTTGTGAAGGCTAGGTCTTGTCCATAGTATTACACTAAAACTCATAAAGGGAACATCTATGAGGTGGAAACAATGTTCAAATTGTTAAGCATGAAATATACTGAGAGGGGGGGAGGTGAATCAGTTTATTATATATCTTTTACTTGATCTAATTTTTTTCTTTAACCACTTAATCACACATTCAATATAATTGAAACAATAATATGCACCACATGAGAGAGAGAGAGAGAGAGAGAGAGAGAATTTTTATATAGAAATCCAAAGTGGGAAAAACCATGGAAAACAATCTCAAGTATATGAATGAGCACCAACTCAAAATACAAAGTTTGCAAGCACCAACTTATAGGAATACCAACCCCTTTATTGAGCACCAACACAACTATTTGTGAGCACCAAACCAAAGGAGCACCAACCCCTCTTGTGTATAAAACACAACTATCTCTCAATGTTTCTTACTCAACAAATGATAGAAATCTAAAATATCTCTAACTTTTCTCTCTTTGAAAAAAATACAAACCATTCACTCTCTTTCATCTTATAAATGGCTTCTCAAGCCTTTATTTATAGCTTTCCAAATGACCTTTGGAATTTACCCTTTGTGACCCTTGAATTCTCATAGAAAATGGTGCCAAACTTGCATGACCCTTCATATCCTTGCATTTGAAAATTCATATGGTGACCCTTCATAAGCAAATGCATCCTTTCCTCTTTTGTCTTTATTTTGGTGACTTTTCATATTCTTCAAAGTGTCCATTCATGGAAAAATGTGCCATACCCTCTTTTTTCTTCACATGGTGACTCTTGAAATTTATCAAGATGACTCTTCATGAGAAAATGCATCACATTCCTCTTTTGTCTTTTACCCTGTGACTCATTGACTTCTCTATGGGCCCTCTTTTGAATTATATGAAACTTAAAATATATTCATTAATATTAAATAAATATTAACACACATTAGCCAAGATATAAATATTAAAAATACCATTAAATTCAATGGGGCCTTTATCACCAATAATGCTAGACCTTTGACATCAATGACAATATTTACAACAATCTCCCCCTTTGTCATTGATGGTAACCTCAAACTAAAACTGCCATATCCTAAAATCTACACATACTAACATTTAAAAAACATATAGTAACTCCCCCTTACTATAGAAACTTGTGCCTATTATCTATACTTATTTTTACACCTATACCTATACATATACCTATTTTTCTCCCCCTTTGACATCAATTGAAAAGGGCCTACTTGGATCTAACACTTGGCTCCCCCTCAACTGATCCTAAAATTTAATGGTAGGAAGTAAAATAAATTACTCCCAACTTCTCCCACATATACTCAAATGTGTCTTTTGGTAGTGATTTTGTGAAAATATATGCAATCTACTCTATAGTACTGATATATTCCATCTTAACCTATTGATTTATAACCTACTCTCTCAAAAAGTGATATCTAATGGGAATATGTTGTGTTCTTGAATGCATCACTAGATTATTTAAAATATTAATAACACTTGTGTTGTCACAAAAAATATAAATAGGTTCATAATATTTTACCTTTATATCTTCCAAAGTTTTCTTCATCCAAAACACTTGAGTTCAACACAATATCATTGCAATATATTCTGCTTCAGCTATATAAAGTGATACTGAATTCTACTTTTTGCTTAGCCATGATACTAAACTATCACCAAGGAAGAAATCTCCTCCACTTGTACTTTTTTGTCATCCAAACAACCTATCCAATCTGAATTTGTATAAGCAACTAAAGTGAAATCTCTGTCTATGGGATACCACAATCCATAATCTAATGTCCCCTTGATATATCTGAATATTCTCTTCACCAATTGAGCATGAATATCTTTTGGAGTTGACTGATATCTTGTAACCATACCTACCTCATGCATGATGTCTATCCTCAATGTTGTCAAATATAAAAGACTACCAATCATAGATCTATACAAAGATTGATTTGCAATAGGTGAATCTTCATCCTTGTTCACCTTATTTCCTGTACACATTGGTGTGTCAACTAGTGCACAATCCTCACAATCTAATAGCCTCTAGCCTTGCCACTGGTTCAAAAGTTTCTTCAAAATCTATTCCCTTAATCTGAGCATATCCTTTACATACTAATCTTGCTTTAATCCTGGTCACTTCTCCATTTTCATTCAACTTATTTTTATAAACCCATTTTTTTCATATCACATTATGATATTTTGGTCTAGGCACTAATTCCCAAGTATCATTCTTTTATATATGATTTAATTCTTCATCCATTGCCTTAACCCAATGTTTATCATGTCTATCTTCTGAAAAAGTTCTAGGATGAATTTTGGATAACAAAGAGAAATGAACTTGCTTAGATTCACTTACCATCATTCTTTTGGTGAAAATTCCTTCATTTATGTCCTTAATGGTGTCACTTTATTATGATTTCTCTGAACGTATTTGGATGGAGTTTTGGTGTCCTTTTTCTCATTTTGCTCATCTTCATCTGATTCTTCAAAATCTTCCTCTTCAATGATTTTAGGAATGTCTACTGGATCACTGATTCTTTGTGTTCCATCTTCTTCTATCCTGACATTTGCACTTTCAACAATTTTCTTTGTTCTTTTTTTATAACATTTATTAGCTTTAACTTTTCAAGAATAACCAAGAAATATACCTTCATCTGCTCTAGATTCAAACATACCATGTTTCTTTTTTGTTTTCTTTATGAAGCATCTACTACCAAAAACTCTTAAATAATCAATTATTGCTAGTTTGTCTTTCTATAGCTCATAAGGAGTATTTTCACTATTGACTATCAATAATGCTCTATTTTGAATATGTACTACTGTAGCAACTACCTCTCTCTAATATTTATCTAGTATATTTAATTCATTTAGCATTGTCCTTACCATCTCCTAAATTATTCTATTTCTCTATTCAACTATTGAATTTTGTTATGGAGTTCTAGCTATTGAATAATGTGTTCTTATTCCATGGTCTTCACAAAACTCAATAAATTGATCTGACATGAATTCTCCTCCTCGATATGATCTTTGACACTTAATCTTCAAACTAGTTTCATTCTCAACTAATGCTTTGAATGCTTTGAAATGTCTAAAAGCTTTTGAGTTTTTCTTTAAAAACATTACCCAAGTCATACGTAAAAAATCATCAATAAATAACATGAAATATTTCTCACCTTGAGTACTTTGAGTTCTCATAGGTCTATATAGATCAGTGTGAATAAGCTATAACATCTGAATGGTTGAGTAATCTTTTTTTTTAAACTACCTTCTAGCTTGCTTCCCATGTTGACAAGGTTCATAAAGCATGTCAAATGGCTTTGTAATCTTTGGAAGATTTTTGACTAATTGATTATTACTGATGTTGACACTATTGTCAAAATTTATGTGTCCCATTCTCTTGTTCCATAGCCAAATTTCTTCAATCTGATTGAAACAACATCTTTGACCTTTGATGTCTAATAGCATATACAAATTATTGCTTGTTCTCTGAGCATCTGCAACCAACACATCTGAATCTTTTCTCCTAATTTCACAACCTTCTACATAAAAATTTAGTGTGTCCCTCTGATCACACATTTGACTTACACTCAAAATATTATGCTTAAGACCTTCTACATAAAAAATATTTTCAATTTTAGTTCTACCATTATCCAAACTTAGTTTACCTCTTCTGACAATTCTTATAGTACTATTATATCTAAATTTCACTATACCACCATTGATATTATTCAAAGTTATGAACTTGATTTTGTCTCTTGTCATGTGCCTCAAAAATCCACTATTAATGAACCATGGATTTTCTTCATTACTTGTATGCAAAGCTATCTGCACCAACATAGATTTTTCATGTTGTTTCTTCTACCATGAACCTGTCTAAACTTTCTTCTTGATGAATGGAGCCTTTAAACTTCAGTCCTTCTTGACTAATTTGAACATGCTTCTATAATACCAATATATGTGTCTGAATTTGTTTCACTTGCAACATATTATGGCCTCTTCATTAAATCTTGATAGAGGATCAAAAGAGTTGTGGCTTCTGCTTGACTTTGTATGACTTTTATTCTCCTTATTCTAAAATTGTTAGCCCTTTTTTGACATTATATTTTCTTATAACCATATCCATTAAAATAGAAATAGTAACCATAAAAATAGGACATGTTTTTGTATATATAACCTAATTGTCTTTTATAGCTCTATTATTTCTAGCCTTATTTGTTTGAGATGTCCTCTATATTCTTAACTTCTTCCATTTTTATTTTCTTTTTTTTAAGAGCTTCAACATAGCTCTTTCCTTTTTCCTTGTTTATGAGAGTAGTGGCCTCCCATTTCTATTTTTAAAATATAATACCTATCTTATCTAAAATTGATCTTTGAATTTTGAATATCTTATTCAACATATTAGTTTTATTTTAAAATTTTGAATCATTGGCTGCTCTATCATTGATTGATTTATTTATTTTCTTAATATCTACTTTTAAAGAAGCAATTTTAATAACATACCTTTCACATTATCTACTTACTTTTTGCAATTGTGCCATTATATCTTCTTCATTCTTCTTTGCTTCTTCAAAGTGTGCTTATAGATCTTCAATTGTTTTCTTTGACTCCTTTTCATTTTTCTCAATCTGGAGCTTTAATCTTAGATTCTTCTTCTCAATATATTTTAACTCTTCTAAGGCACAAATGAGTTCTCCTTCTATATTCACTTTAGATTCATCCTATTCTTCTTCTTGATCATCTATACTTTTGCTTGTGTAGGCATCTTCATGTATAGTCATGAATAAAATCTCTTCTTCTTCTGAATCACTGACTCCACTATCTTCAATTGAGCTAGGATCTTTAGAATACAAACTCTTCTTCTTGAATCTGTTCTTGAATTTTCCTTTGAAATTCTTCTTGTATGTATACTTTCCTTCTTCATTGTCACCATTACCCTTATCTGGGCACTTAGCTACAAAATGTCCAATCTTTCCACAATTAAAACATTTAAATGGTAATTTTCCTTGATATTTACCTTTTCCCTTTTTTTCTTGCAAATGAATAGAGCTCTGTTGTCATCTTCATCATTGATATAACTATCACTTGATTCTTGAATCTTAGCCTTATTTTTATTTGATGTCTTGAAAATAACTTCTCTTTTTGAGGGTTTCTCTTGTTTGGTCTGCATCTCATATGCCATAAGAATACCATATAGTTCACCCATCTTTAGCTTGGCTAAATTCTTCATCTCTTCAATTGCTAAAAATTTTCAATCATATCTCAATGGTAGAGATCTCAAAACTTTTTGAATCATAATTGATTCTTCTAACTTTTCTCTAAGACCTTGAATCTGATTAACTATTTGATCAACCCACAAAAGATAAATTTCTATATTTTCTTCCTCTTACATCTTCAAACTCTCAAATTATCTTTTGAAAGTCTGAAGCTTAGCTTGCTAAACCTTTCCATTACCTTTGTAAATATTCTCAAGTTTTACCCAAGTTTCATGAGCAAATTTACATTTCATAAATTTAACAAATTTTGATACACATAAACCACATAAAATAATATTTAAATCTTTAGTATTATTTTCACTTGCCTTCTATTCTATCAAAGTAGTTACAAGTGTCTGCGGCTCTTCATATTCCTCCACCATTGATTGCCAAATGTTGAATCCAAAGGCCATCAAATAAGTCTTCATATTTATGCTCCAAAAATCATAATTTGTCCCATCAAATAAAGGTGCCTTGTTTTTATAAAAACCTTCATGTGATCCAGTCATCATGCTTTCATGATCTACCTTCAAGCTATAAAGCTTTTTCCAAAGGAACATACTCTGATACCAATTGTTAAGCATAAAATATACTAAGGGGGACTGAATCAGTATATTATATATATATATATATATATTACTTAATCTATTTTTTTAATTTAACCACTTAATCATGCATTCAAGATATGTAATAAAACTAAAAAAATAATATGCACCATATGAGAGAGAGAGAGAGAGAGAGAGAGAGAGAGACCAAATTTTTACGTGGAAACCCAAAATGGGAAAAACCATGGAGAAAAATCTCAAGTATATTAATGAACACCAATTCAAAATATAAAATTCACAAACACCAACTTGTAGGAGCACCAACCCCTTTGTTGAGCACCAACACATCAACTATTTGTGAGTACCAACCCCTCGTGTGTATAAAACATAACTATCTCTCAATGTTGCTTACTCAAAAAATGATATAACTCCACAACATCTCCTATTTTTATCTCTTTGAAAAAAATACAAACCATGTACTATGTTGCATCTTACAAATGACTTTTCTAGCCTTTAATTATAGCTTTCCAAATTACCTTTGGCATTCACCCTTTGTGACCCTTGAATCCACATGGAAAATGGCACCAAACTTGCATGAACCTTCATATAATTGCATTTAAAAAGTCATATGGTGACCCTTCATAATAAAATGCATCCTTTCCTTTTTTGCTCAAAGTGTCCCTTCATGGAAAAATGCACCGTACCCTCTTTTATCTTCACATGGTGACTCTTAGAATTCCTCAAGATGACTCTTCATGAAAAAATGCATCTCATTATTATTTTGTCTTTTAACCCTAACTCTTTGACTTATCCATGGGCCCTCTTTTGACTTATATGCAACCAAAAATATATTCATTAATATTAAATAAATATTAACACACATAAGACAAGATATGAATATTAAAAACACCATTAAATGCAATGGGGCCTTTATCACCAATAATGCTAGACCTTTGACATCAATTACAATATTTATAACAAAAATATGGTAAAATGAGATGTTTGGAATGGTAATGTGAAAATGTATTAATTTTTGAGGAAGGTCTTACACTGCAACTAACAAATGGAATCCCTAGGGGAGTGATCAGTGAACAAAACAATATTTCTCAAAGGTAAATATTAGGGTTTTAGGGAGTGAAAAAAGGAATGTAAGAAGCATAACATAGGAATCTTATTAGAATACCTTAGGAGACATGAGACACACTAAGGACATGAAAATACACCAAGTGATTAGTGATCATCAATATACAAAGGATACGTGTTCACTATAGGTGTAAAGTTTTATAGGCAAATAAGTGTGGTGATAAGATCAACTCATGTTAGTTATTTTTAACAAGAAAATAAAAATGGACCTAATTTTTCATAAGGTGTTCCACATTCTTTAGGACACCTTACAGAGCCATCGATCTACTGCAAATATTGGGTACTTGTGTGAGAAAGTAGGTAGCACTAAAAGATTTTTTTATTCTCCTTTTACAATCTACTAGCCTACCTCACCCCAATAGACCTTGACTCTATCATGAGGTCAATTATGGAATTTGAGCTTTGATTATAAAAATGAGATGTGCTTAGAATCACATCTTTTAGTTTGATTTGACTTTTAAAAATATTGAATGTTGCCTTTTAGATCATTGTCTTTTATTAACTTATCTAGATTTTGAATTTTTATGTCTTTTAAGATTCCTCCTCCATAAAAACTTGGAATGACCAATCATGAGAGATAAAGTGATACACATGAATGAGATTTATGCTTATGATAAATTAATCTAAGTATCTAAATACATGGCTGACTAGAACACTTAAGCTTAACTATGAACTGACATGTTATCTTAAGTCTCAACCTTGTGTATACTTAGTTTGTGAAAGTAAATAAGGCAAATAAGGGGATATCCAAAGTGGACCTAGTAAAATGAGATTATAATGAGATTAATTGTTTTTTAATTTATCACATGGTAAATAAGTAATGCCTAAAGGGAGAAAGGTTTGTATAACCAAGTCACAATAATAACTATCCATGTTTATAGAGATAATATATCAAATAATCATGAGAGAGAATAAGATAACCATAGAAAAAGAAATCATGAAGAAGTATGTAATCATGAAAATAATCCATAAGAGAACATAAATAAAATAATGACATCATAAGAAACATATAGTATGCAACAAAAGTCATCATGTAAGATAGATAAGAATTTGATACAATGTCAAATTATATAAGATAGATACGTTTAAAGTAGGAGCACACATCCAATAAAAATGAAGAAATAAATGAAAGAACACCATTATTATATTCATAAATATTGATATATTTTTCCACACACATTATCCATAACATCTGATATGTTTCTATAAAGTTTAACTCAAACTGCAACCAAAGTCTCATCAATCTTCAAGGAAAGTTAAAAGAATACTCCACATCGAATCTCCTTGATGGAAAATGTAGGAACACCTAAATAATCATGATTATGACATCTATCATGAAAGGGATGCTCAAGTGAATTAATGGCAATTAACTCTATGAGAAATAAAGGGGTCACTAGTGGAGAATGGGCCACAGGTGAAGGAGTCACTAGTGGAGAGGGGTCCACAACTGAGGGAAGATCCATGGGTGAGTGAATCATGGGTAGAGAAGGGAACACAGGTTGTGAAACCATGGGTGACTTATTTTAGGGTGACCTATGGGATGAAGGGTAGTAGGTGAAATAATGGTCATGAGGTGATCTTTGAGATGCTTCTAAAGGATGTGCCAATAAATAGTGTGATGAGTACCACATTGGTGCTAGAGATAATAAACCTCTCCATATTTAGGGAGATATTTAGGTAATAGTTTTGGGGGAGGTATATCTTTGTTTTTGGGTTGAGTAGTAGGATGTAAGGTATATATATTTATGCAACTTATGATAATTTTTAAATGAATGATTATTTATGTCATGGAAGAAATAGATATTCTTGGTAGTAGACTTTGAAGGTGTATTAATAAAAGGAGTGGAAGTAGAAGCTAAAGAAGGATTATATAATGAGCAGTCTCTAGTTTAATTATTGATAACTTTGTAAATGTCAAAATATGGTTGATCAACCCATTTGGTAGGTAAAGGACAAAACTATAGTAAAGGGAGCAAACCATCACCAAGGGAAGGTGGGGTTGGTGGAGAGTCCAGGAGAGACTTGAATAAAAGAGTAATAGGATATAAAATATAAAGAGACTCAACTAAAGAAAGAGTGGGAATAGGATCTAAATTGGGCTTTATTGAGGGAAGTTGGGATGAATAAAACGCTGAAGGATAGTCACAAGCATCTCAAGGATAAACTAGTTAGAGGGGTCCTAATATATAGAAAATTGATAGAGACCAGTCATAGCATGATCCATAAACATAATCATATGATGCTCTTAAGAAATTGAAGGTGTACACACCATCTCTACCTTATGAATAAGGTGGAAAATGTGAAAATAAGGAATGATATAGGATGAAATGATAAAATAAATATGAAAAGACTGAAGTAAAGAGGAATAATAATAATAAATAATCTCAACATCTCAAGATTGAATAAGACATCCTAAGAATGGATCATCTAAGGTATATCCATCATCATAGTCAGGTGTATGAAGATCGATGGCATAGGTGGGGATGCCATTATTGTCTGATATGGTGTCATGAATGGAATGCTGAGACTTAGTTAAGATAATGGGGATATCCTCGTTAGGTGGTTAATGGGAATGAGGTATCAAATAAGGGGAAGATGATAAATGAATGGGGTGAGAGATATCAAGTTTTAATCTTGAGATTTATCTCATCAGGCTCATCATCATTAAAATCAAGGAGGTTAGGTAGTATATTCTTGATGAATTTAGGTTGACCATTGTAAACTTAGGTAGAGTTGATAAGAAAGTTAAATCATTAAGATTTATGAAATGCAATTATTAGAAAGGGTTTAAGGGTGGGAATATTAAACACATCATAGTCTTGATTGTTTAAAATTATAAGGGTTAGTGTCACCTTTAAACCTATATATTAATCTATTATGAGGAAATTTGACATATTGGAAAGTAGAAAAGGTAACTGATTTCATGAAATGAGTCCATAGCCTACCAATCAAAGTGTTATAAGATAGATGAAATTTTAATATCATCACCTTCATGTGAATAGTGATGGGTGGGATGGTGATAGGGAGACACATAAGACCTAAGGGAGGCATTTGTCTTCAATCATAGCCTTGACATGTGTTATGTGTGGACATAAGATTACATTTAGAATATCTAATGGTTTTTATAAAATTGAGAGAGTCAACATAAGTACCTAAATATTAATAAATAAAGGAACACTTAACTTGGATATTACCAATTTGAACACTAATAAAAAGAAGAGGATCATCTGCATGAAGCAAAATCTCATCAAGGATCATAGAAGTAATTGGAAATTTGAGGGAAAGAGAAGTGTCCATGATTTCATCAATGTGTATAGACATATCTTCATACTATTATAAAATGCTATCTTTTAATCTAGATAAATTGGATTCACATCCTATTAGGGGAGGATGAGGAATGTTCATTTCGAACAAAATTTACATAAGATTATTATGGTGATGCAAAGAGGTATGCATGAATTTTAGAAATGGGATTTGAGATGGGAAATTAGTAAGCTCCATGATAGGATCCCACTCATCATAACCCATAAGGAAAATGTTAGAAAGATGTACATATTATTAAAGGAGGTCCTCAAAAGGAAGAGCCAAAGTACATGTGAATTTATGTTGTTAAGATGTAGGAGGTTTAATTAGAGGACAAGTTTGTTGATTGTCCTGAGAAGATGGGGTAGTTGATGCCATTTTGGTTTGAGATAAGTTAGAATAAGTGTTGATAGAATTTTGAGTATCACAGTGATTGGTAAAGAGGTTTGAGGAGTGGTTGAATCTATATGATAAGTGTTATCTAAGGGAGGTTGTTGAATTAGTTCATCAAAATATATAAGGCCTTATTTCCCCAAGTTTTTAAAGTGAGTTGGAGGAAGAGTCTTGGATAGCACTAAAAGTGCAATATAATTGAGGAGTATGGATGGGATGAGGATAAATGAAGGAAATAACCCTTCACATATTAGTCATATTGATCACATTATTTACTAGAATTGGTTTAATAAGACTATCAACATTATTGGTAAAATAGGTAGGCTTATGTTGATTGTCAAAGTGATTCAGAAGAGGATATTTATAGATGGCCAAATGAGAATTAGCCTAGTTCAAATCTTGATATTTAGTTTGTGTTTCATGGGATTTGAATTCAATGTCATAGGATTTTTGACATTTATGAATGATATAATAATGGTCAAAATTGGGATTGAGAAGGAAATCCATAGCCAAATTATGAAGTTGCCTACAAGTCTCATGATAATGACCCCAACTAGCATGAAACTAATAAAATTTATTGGGATCATACCAAGATTTCATGAGATGAGTGGGATCAAGTTATTGTAGAAGATGCCTTGGTAGACACTTTTGTAATTTTTCTAAGGATAAAGGTTTATGAACATTGATGTTATTTGTTGAAGATAAATGAGGATTAATGACTAGTTAAGAAGTAAAGCTTATTGTAGAACCTGGTTAGGAACAATAGATTGAATAGTATGAATGATATCTTAAGAATTGGTGAAAACATCATTTTTAGCATGATGATTATTATTTTTTATTAACAAGCTATTAACTATAGAAGGTTGGGATGGATCAAATTGATAGGTGAGGAAATCTTGGCACTTTGCTTGGTCAATGACTTCTTCTAAAGTTTGTGGTGAGAATTTTTAAATACATGAAAGAGGTTATCATCTTCCATCTTATGTTAATATTTTTTAGACAAGGTCTTCCATCATTTGATGAAATATTGTGTGGTTTCAATCTTGAGTTGATTATAATTAATAAAATGGGCCAAGGTATTGTTAGGGAGATCACTAGTTTAAAACTCTTAAACTAGAACATTGAATAAACCTTCCAAACTAGTGATAGAATGAGATTTGAGTTGGTTGTAAAAATATAAAGCATCACCTATGAGATTTATTGCTAATATCTTGGTTACAACAAAATTACTTAAATTGACCTAGTGTTTATACAAATTTCTAAATGTTTTTAACTGGAGAGTAGGATCGGTTGACCCATTGTCTATAATGGCATAGGTGATGCCTCCAATATTATCAATTTTAGGTATAAGAGGATAATTTTGAAGGTGTTTGGTTGTTTTGTTAACAAGAGGAGGTTGAGGATAAGATTACCATGATAATCTTGAAGAGGAGGTGGATAAGCTTTTTCATTATGCATTCATCATGGAACTTGTTGAGGGTGATTTTCAATATGGATAAGATTATTTTTCATTTAAATAATTTTATTTTCATTTTTAGCTTGAAAATCATTCATTTTATTAAGATTTTGTAATATAATTTGATGGTTTTGAGTGGTATTATTGTTATTGTGTGAAGCATTGGAATTGGTAGTAATGGCCTGGGTACCACTATGGGTGTCAGTAGTAGTTTGAGAAGAATTTTTGGTAAGTGAGGCACTAGTAGCATGATTTGATTATGTAGCAAAGGATGTACTAGTAGAGGTATGAGAAGAAGTATCAACTAGAGGCATAATTACCATGGGTAGAAAATGATGCACTAGTGGAAAAATTGGGAAGATTAGGTTTTAGAAGATGCCCACTAGATGTAGAAATAACCATGTTAGTAGATATACTAGGCATGGATGTAGAGTAAATCAAAGAGGAATATGTCATGTTATGAAAAGAGGTTAAAATAGAGGGAAGAGGTTGAGAGAAAAAGAAGCTAGGGTCCCCAAATCCATGTGAAAATGTGGGAGAAGGTGAATGGGGATCATTAATTTGACCACTTATCATAAAATTCTAAATAGTATAAAGATATTTTATTCCATGTTGAGGAAACTCATTGACGAAGATCATTTCTGGAGTATACCCTAATTTAGGTTGATATTTGAATGAGAAGAGAGGATTTTGAACTAAAGAGAAATGAGGATGGGTCCTATAGTTTGTAGTGCAGGTGGCTACAGGAATATTAATTTCATATAAGGTAGGGGCCACAAGCTGCTTATGGGAGAACCTATTGGGGTTGGTAAACCTCATCATATATGTTGACTTCAACTTAGTATTATCCTCAAATAGGAATTTCATGATGAAGTAAAATATTAAAGGAGATTGATCTAATGCAAAGACAAAGAGGCAAATGGGATACATAGTCAACCAAGTCAAATTTGTACTATAATCAAAGAGGAAAATAAGAGTATAGGGTTAACCAGGTTGACTTAGTATTGAAAATAGGGTATGAAATTGAGATTGATAAGGATACAAGGTCGAATAGGTTGACTTAGTAATATAACTTGACTGGTAGAAAAGAGCACAGAGTCATATAGGTTGACTTTATACTACAAATAGGGTAAGAAATTGAGTTAAGAAATATATAGGGTTGACCAGGTCAATTTATTAATGTAACCTAACTGAGCTAAGAGACTGCATCAAAAATAATAATAGTGTGCTAAAGCATGGAAAATATTTTTCAATATAATTGAAGTAAGAAATGGAAGCAAACATAAATAATTGGATCAATATGAGTGATCCAATTAGGGCACACATCAAACCTTGCACTAATGTTGGCTAATGCAATTTTTTATAATATGAAACATAATGATCAGAGAGAAATTAGTAAAATAAAAATTAAATGCTAAGTGGTTATCAAGTGTGTTAATAGATTATTAAAAAGTATTGTTTTAAATGTGATAGGGAAGTTGTTTGAAAATAAGGAAATAAAAATTAATCTATGGATAGTTTTAGGAATGTTTAGGTTGAAAGGGATCTATGTTGGCAATGGTACTATCTTGGTATTGGGGCCTACCCACTCACTTCACAATCCCATAGTGATAAGGGTGTCAAGTGCTTTGCCAATATATACCATTAAACACATGTTTATACTTGTCCATGAAACCAATTCAACTTCCCCTTTGGTGATGAAATCCAAGTAGGTAGGCCTTGGGAAGACAATTGTTAAATGTGTTTTGAGTATTATATGATTTGGTAGTGTGTAAAAAAAGATAAAATAGTGTAACTAAATGGTAATTTGAAAAACCACCTAATTATACTATGTAATCTACTTTAAGCATGAAAATAGATGAAAGTGAAAGTGTGAATTAATTACTAGTAAGTAGTTGTTAATTCCCAAATTAAGAATGGTATAAAGTCAGTTAAGATGACACTACATGAAAATAGTATAGAATAAATTAGAATATGTCATTACTATTTTGTGAAGAAAGAGTCATTAATAATAAATTCAACTAGGTTGACTTGGTATTTTAGACATAAGAGAGGCTACAAAACTAAGTTGACCAGGTTGACTTAGTTTGTTATAGGGTTGCAGTTTTAAAGACTACAAACTTGCATAAAATAAAACTATAATGAAGTACTAAATTAATAGATAGAGAAAGAGAGTAACCTTATCTATTTGGAAGATGATTAGGATTGTAAATTTTCTATTTAAGTGCCTTGAATGTTTCTTTCAAATTCTTCAAACTAAGTTGACCTAGTTCTATAAAACCTTGTGTGTTGAAGCAAGATAAGTTAACTAAGTGGACCTATTCGACTTAGTTTCTTGATCTACATGCTAACTAAGAAAATAAGTCTACATTTTTGACTTAATTTTTTGATTTGGATGCTTACTAAAAGACTAATTTTACCTATTTACATAGTTTGTTAATTTAAATGTTGATTGAAGGACTAAGTCAACTTACTCGACCTAATTTGTTGATTTGGATGTTGACTAAAAGACTAAGTTGACCTATTCAACATAGTTTATTATATAAGACTAAATAATAGTAATTTTTTGACCAATCCAATCCATTAACCTATATTTTATGAATAACACACAAAAAAAATAGAGTGATATGATTGTGTGTTAAACCTACACACAAAAGTTAGAACTATACCGCCTAGTTTGACATAGTATCACAAATATAGAAAAATAATAAAATGATAGAAATGAAAGCATGAAATAAAAACCATAAGGGTTAAATTCATGTTGGGTTTACCAAAAATTATGAAATGGGAAATTCAATAGATCTATAAATCAATCCTAGCTTGAAGAAGATAAATCCTACTTACACTTTTGATTTGGGATACATTAGATAATCAAGGTCATGACCAATATAAATCTACTAGACCTAATCAAGGGATATATTACCTCAATAATATGACTAGGGAGGGTTCCAAAGCCTCTATTCAATCAAAACTATGCAATAACCCTAAATAGGTACAATGTTTTTATATTAACTAAAATAATAATAAGTAAAACAAAACTCTAATCTAGTGCTCACTAAAGCTTATGGCACAAAGTGGGGGTAATAAACACTAAAATTAAACATGAAGAGAAGACATATACTCATGTAAATTTATAAAAAATCCTATTACATGGAAGAGAATTACAAATGCATATCTATTTACTCTTACAAAGGAGGAACAAAGTTAGGAATACTTACCTTTGAAGATGAACATGTTGAGCCTCGATCTCTCCCTTGGCCAAGGTGATTTGCAAGAGGTTTTAATGGTATATAAGGATGAAAAGGATAAATCATCTCTAGTATATATAACCTATAAATTCATAAAAAATAATTTTCCACAAGAAAAGATCTATATCTCTAAGGAAAGTATGAAACCATAAGATTGATCCTCAAGTAGAATGGTGGATAAGCATATGTGTAATATATCTTACTTCTCTTTGTAATAAATGATGGAAATGAATGCGTTTATATAAGTGGGTCTAACCATAAACCTTTCTAAAATTTTAGGCTAACAAGGTCAACCTGGTCAACCTAGTATTGTAAATGACTAAAATTAAATAGATTATGAACTAGGTCAGCCATGGGATGACCTAGGCCCTAATAATTTTTGTCAATAAAATATAAGGTCAATGTGATTGACTATGTCATGTAAAATGACAAAAAGAGGCTTAGGTTAGGTAAAGGGATAATGAAGGTGGTAAAAGACTAGATGAGGGTGAAAAATAAGAGGCAAAACTTATGAGAATGGTTTTTAGGAGAAATGTGTGTAAATAGTAAGTGGTAAAAAGGGATAACAATACTACAAAGCACCAATGGTTTTCCCACCCTTTTTGGGTGCACTCCTTAGGGTATGAACTTAGATATATTAAGACTTTATGGGTTACTAAAAGATAAATAACATTAGTAATTGATAAAATTTCTAGAATATTATGTTTATACAAAATTCCATAAAAATACAAACATTGACTTGCCTTTATCATTGGATGGTTGTTTGTTGTGTTTATAGTTTTAATCATGGAGGGCATAGAGACTGATTTCAAAAAACCCAAGGATATAAAACTAAAGATTAAAAATAAATAAATGAAGGAAATCTAGGATAACTGATGTTATGTAGATGGGATGTACTTATAAATTTAGCAAGCTTGCATGATAAGTGATATGTTATTCCATATGACCAAGTCAAAATTTAGATTAAATAAAGTAACTAAAAAGCTAAGGATATTAAAGAATAAAAAAATCAAACAAGTAAACCTAAAGTAAGAAAGGTAAACTCACCATTTCAAATAAGGATACATGTCAAAAAGGATGGTAATCAAACATCCATGTGAAAGTAGTAACAATCCTTACTTAAACAAACATGGGCAAACAGAAAATGGTAAAACAACATTGATGAGTGAGTAGTAACAATCCTTACTCAATCATGGATGTAAAAAGGTACATAAAAGGAAAATAATATTTGTGAGTGAGAAGTAAGAAGCCAACCTCACTCAATAATGGAAAAAGTACATAAAAATATAAATGGACTCAGATGTCGACAAAAAGGATATAACAACAATAATAAATGGTAAAAGAAAGAAAAACACATCTAAAAATTTAGATTAATTGTGCCAAGATAATAATCCATAATCACTCAAACATTAGATAAAACTGAAATAAAGTAGTGCTAGCATGTGTTTAAGATGTGAAGAAGAGGGAAGTATAGAAGGGAAAATAGATTTAGAATCACACTTTCCTATCAAGGGTGGAAATTAAATGGGTGGAGGGAATAAAGAAGTAACAACCAAGGTATATTAACTCTTTATAAAATTTAAGACACTTAAATTAAGTTTTAAAAAATAATAGGACTTTTAACCTTAAGGACTCTAAAGAACTTCTCCTAATTGTTGACAATTTTAACCTCATAGGTCAAATTATCACCCCTACCATTCAAAAATTTGCATATCATTACATTTTTTCTTGTGATTTAGTAGGTTGGTCTTGAAAATTACTTAAAGTGATCATTATAATCCATGATTAACAAGTCTTAAAGTGTTTAGGTGATTTAAGGTCTTGTCCTCCATTTGTCTTGTGCTTGTCTAGTCATTTTAGGCCTTTTTGAGCCATTTTAAGTGTTGAGAAGAGTCTAGAGTGTCATGATTAGTTTAATAGTATGTTTTAAGGTCATTAAATACCTAACATATATATAATCAGGTTGATCACATTCTGGACTAACTTCATGACTCATGTCTATGCAAATCTGACATTTGTATGCTTTCCAAAGAAGTTTTTGATGATATATGATCATAAAAAAGATTTATTCAATATTTATTAACCTCATTATAAATTTAAAATACTCATTAATACATTTTAAAATATTTTAATCAAATCTCCTTGGTGAAAATAACCTTTTTAGTGCAAAAATAGGCCTTTTTTAGGCATTCTTTTGATTTTCAGAGGATTTTTTTGATAAAATAATCATATATAATTATTTTGGTATTTAAAAGGTCATATAATTAGTTTTTAGGAATTTTTAGGTGATAAATTTTTAGAAACCCACTTTACTCCAATATTGACCTTCTTGGCATGCCTAGAAGGGTAGTTTTCAAATGGTTGGTAAAGAAAGAGGAGAGAAAGAGTTAGGATATAAAAATTTTACAATTATTAGGGGTTTGAGTAATATTTGAATTAGTTTCATTTTTTCATTTATTTTTTCCTTCATATTTATGAAAAATTACTAAGAGTGATTATAGGTCACTATAGCCTATGCATCTGAGAGGAGTCTGTTCTTGGACCTGTTTCTCAATCTCAGTAAAAAATGGAGAGGAAAATTTTTTAGGGATTATTTTATTGGGAAAATTTATATTTTTCATATTTATATTATTTTATAACTCATTCCAAGAAGTTACTTATAATATAAAACCATGTTTCTTCTCTATCCTTCTAAGTGGTCTCTTGGGTAAGTTTTGAATAAAAATATGAGTTGATCAGTAGATAATTTCATACTCAAAGGTTATAAATGGATTATATAATTCATGACACACCTTGTTCATGTAATCATAGGTTCACAATATTCCATTATGAGTGTGTCTCTTTGAGAGAGTTCAAGTTGAGTGTGTCTCTTTAATAAGGTTCATGTGTATTTATTGAGATAGATTTTAGTGTTCATACCAAATCATATTTGATGAGATATTTTTTCAAGTTTTTTAAATCCAAAACCAAGATAGAAGATTTAGACACCTAAAACTAACCACTAGTGACCTTCAACTAGGCTTTTGACCAATTTCTACCAAAATGCATAATTTGGACTAAAACACTAAAACAAATTAAATGAGTTGAATTTGTCATATAAGTTCCAATTTTGGGAAAATTCATCCCTAAATAAGGAAATAAAATTTATGAGATAGATAATGTTGATTAGATCATTTTGAGTCAAAATGACATTTACACACCTGGGTGCTCTAGATTACTCTTTTTTTTCAAGTTTCTTACACAAGACATGTGCCTTTGTTATTTTGTGTTGGAAACATCCTAAATGGGATAATGGATCCAATTCATCTAACAACACCTTATTATTCTAATCTAGTCAAATTTTGAACCAATAATATGATATCTTGACTAATTTGATTAATTTATGTACCAATGACCAAGATTTGCACAATAAATCATGCTTAAGAATAATTAATTTGGATCAAGATCATAATTAATAATTCCATGGAACTTGTTGAATATTTATTTTTTGAAATTGATTATGAGTTTTTACATCATCAAGTGACATCATTTCTTGGGAAGACATCCCTAGGCCATAAATGCATAAAATATCTCATTAAGCCCTCTCATGCCTCATTAATCCCTTCCGTGACTCTTTAATGCCTTTCTATCCCAAATATTTATGAGGGAATTTATTGAATTCACCCTCCAAAATTGAATGGATCCTTATCCACACATCTTAATCTTGAGATGGATGGTTCATGTTCATTTTGATCATTTTGAAAAAAACTATAAATAGGAGGCTTTGCCTATTGAATTTAGAATCTCTTTTGGTGTAAAGTTACCATTCCCAAATAGCTTTAAACCATATATTGATGTAGTGTTATTATGCTCAAATATTTAGCCAAAGCCATCACAAGCCAATACAATGGTGCTAAGAGGAGATGAAGGTAGCCACACTCCATTGATGAAGTCTTCTTGGGCACAATCCAAGAAATCCAATCAAAGAAGACTCTTGTATCATCAAGGAAGGTAAGAAAGGCAATTTTCTTACATTTTAGTTGTGTTTTGTTCATTTTTATTCTTCATCATACTCCCCCTTGATATAGGCTTAAAGTGTTATAATTAGTGTGTTTTGTTTGTATTTTTATTTCATTCACTAACACCATAATAATATCCCTTTATTACAATCCTATGTTCACATAAGATACATCATGAACTTTGAAAAAGCCTCAAACTTCTTATATCATGATGATTTTTGCCATAGTCCATACATTGAAGAATGAGGTCTTAAGTACATTCATTGGAGGTCATAGAGAGTCTTGAGAAGTCAATAATTTTTCTCTATCAACATGAGTAATTAGGTCATCTAATACCATATGTTTTATTGTGTTGAGCTACCAAAATTCACCTCATGCCTACCACATGGGTTTGCACCTATAGGTACCTCAAAGGAGGTTAATCATTTTGAGACAAAGAATTTGATTGTTTACAAGTTCCTCATGATGGAAAAGTTTCATTTGAATATATTTAAAGGATTTAAAACTAATTAGAGGGTTATATACTATTCATATGGTTCATACTCCAATCCACTCCCTTGTCTGCTACTATAGTGTCATCTACAAGTGTTTCACATAGAAATGAACACATTGAAAAGGAACATGTAATTGGTTTAAAGAAAATCAAGGTTAAAATTATTTATTAATAGACTTTTATGAGGTCTAGGATATATTGGAGTAGCATATATACTATGCATTATCAAGATAACTTCACTCCCTATGTCACAACTACAAGTGTCACCTACAGGTTTCCATAGAGACTGAGAAAGATTAAATTATAGTTTTGGAAATTGCTTAATCACTCCTCAAAGTTTGAAAGGGTTAAGGTATGTCTTATCATCCCATGATGAAACCTTTTAGTTTTAGACAAATTTGTAAATCCATGTTCACACATGAAGAATAATTTAGGGACAAGTTCCCTAAAGGATACAAAATAGACCCCCTGCAACTCTTTTGATATTTTCATAAGATGGTCAAAGGAGGGTCTATACTAGTCCAAATAGTTATGTTTGGTAGCCCTCATGTAGGGGTTCAACCTTTCAAGAAAGAGTGTTGATGTGACTATAGGAAATAGGTGATTTCAGGTCTCCAAATTTTATGTTTGTTCACTACATTGTTTTAATGTTTTCAATAGTATTTTGAACCTTCAATATGACCTCATAGTCTAGCTCTAACATGTCATGAAGGTATACCCAAGGGTTTTAAAACCATTGAGATGAATATAGAATAATGGTTTAAATATAAAATCAAGGATTTTTGAGTGATATTTTTTTCAATTATATATCCAAATACAAGCTCCTTTAGGCCCCAAAAAGGGACACCTATAGGTTGGTTATGAGATGGCAGTATGGGTAGAATACAATAGTATGAACTCATATACTATCTTAATACATGATATAAATGTTACTAAATCATTCAATGAGACCAAGAGTGAAAATTATGAAAATACTATGCAAATATCAAAATAGGTGTACTATAGCCTTCAAATATCCACCTACAGTCCATACACATGGTTTATACTTCTTAGGAGACTGTGCCTTACATATATCATCTAGAGTTATGGTTAAATTTCATTGGGAAGTGAATGGTATAAAGTTTTATTAAGGATAATTAAAGGTGAATCCATCACTTAATTCACCTAAAATCTTCACTCCAAGCACTACCCAATGCAAGGTAGGGAATACACCTATAGAACTATAAAGATCTTATATAGTTGATTAGGGTTTTTGTCATCAAAAAGAATCTTTAGGGTATTTATAGGGCCTAGGATAGTTTGGTTTAGCATGATACCACAAAATAGATTATGGTTCAAAGGACACATATAACTCAATTATTTAACCAACAAAAGGAATCTATAAGGAGACCTACAACTATCATTGAAGGCTACAGTCAGATTGTTGAATGGTACTAGAATTTATATCAGGTGTTTTAAAATCCCTAAGGCAATGAGGTTAACATGATGAAACCAAGTTAAAGTGAGTTTTAACTAGGTTAGGGGCATATAAACAAGGTTATAGAGTTTAAAACAAAGAAAAAACTACAATATCACCTACAACTATCACACACAATGAACACCTACAACCAAGTATAGGAAACACACCTACAGGTGACTTCAAAGGTTTACATCTATGAAGAAAGAATTTCAAAGAATATTTTGGCTTATTAGTCAATCAATCCACAAAAGGTAAACTCATAATCACCCTAAGTGATCATGAATCCCATGGAATTATTACCTATAGTCATGGTTTGTACAAGCATGAAAGGTGCAGTTTTAAGAACTTTAAGTAAAGTCTATGATCCAAAGAAAGTATAGTGATTAATGAGGAGGTTTGATGATTCAAAATATGTTTTAGGATAAAATTATTTATGATATCAAATTCCTTTTTCATCCATGATATATTTATCAATTACCTTTGTAACCTAGGCCTATTTTAAGACCAAATCCTATAATAAGGTTGATTGAACTTTTCAAGGCTTAGAAAGACTTGTTGGAATTAAGGAATGGTTAAGCATAATTAGTGAGAAGTGTTAATTCTAAAAATAAATCCAAACCAAGGACAAATTTAGGTTTAAATATACCTTAAGGATAGGAGTAAATAATGAGCACCTATAGTCCTAAGTACCCTATGGGCATATACTTTATAATTAATGGAGGTTTTGGTCATCTAAAGGACTTGTCAAGGTTTATGAAAAGTATTAAGAATTTTTGAATAAATTATAATTTTAGGATGATAAACTCATTAAAGTAGCATATAAGCCAAAAGGAGTCCTAGAAACTGTCTATAGAACCTAAATCCTTCAAAATTGTAACCTTTAGGCATGTAACTTGGAAAAGAGGACCACCTACAGTATGGAATGACTGTGTAAGGATAGAGAAGCCTTTTGATATGAAATTGAAATTAAAATTAGTGGAATATTAATCAAAATATATTATTAATTCATATTCATTTCAAGTATAAATAATGGTTTATAAGAGCACAAAGAGAACATCTGTAGCCTCCTAAAAGAAGTAGGCCTAGCTTTGAGAGGTAAAAGTTTTCTTAGTATAGTGATATGAAAAGTAAGATGAAAAATGGGAATTTGTGATGAAATTTAAAATTTAAGATTTATAAAATGTTAAATTTTTAAAAATTTCATACAACAATGTACACCTACAACATTCCTTGAGCCAACAATATAGTCATATTGACTATCAACTAGACTATGTCAGAGGAAAGGCCATGCCTTATGGTGTTTAGAAGGTTTGGATGATTAAAAGAATAAGAAATGGAATTGGATACTTAAATTATATTATTATTATATTATTAAAATTATGTTACACTAGTGTTCATCTATAGGTATTGTGTTTAGAGCAACATAAAACCAATTTCCTAAACCCTACACACAGTGCGGTTTTCTACAAGTTTGTCTTGGAATGTTTGAGGTTTGAAGGTGATACAAGGGTCATATAGACTTTAAAATTTTTATATAGGTTAATTTTGACCCAATAAAAACCCTCATAATTTTTTTTCATGAATAAATATGGAAAATATCCCCTATTTTATCTCAGAGGTAGGTCACTTTCAAGAAAACATAAATGTGGGAATTGTTGAGAAAATGATCAAAAAGAGTGTTAAGTTTATTTGGAAAATTTTTTGACACTTTTTAATTATGTGTTAATGTTTATTTACTGTGAAATATAATTAATCCTAGGAATGATGATGAACCACTCATAAGTGGCGGTGAATGATCATTTGTAGTCAAACCCCACTAGCCTAGACTAGGCCTATTACCCAACAGAGGGTCATTTCAAATTACAACACAAGATTATAATTAAAAATAATTTAAAATTTTTTATGGGGAGTTATTTATTGTTTTAAATATATTATTTTTTATAAATATTCATGAAGATGCCATTTTTTGGCTCAAGCTCAAGACAGGGTGCAGAGAATGGAGAAAGAAGCTTGATAGGCCAAGTTTGGATGCTCACACTAGAAAAGAGGTTTATAATGGGACATAAATAAGTTATGGGATGTTATATAGGGTATTTTAATTCAATTTTTTGGCATTTTTTTATAGGATAGATGTCACAATTTTATGAATCATCCTTAAGGGTGAAAACTATCAAAAACCCTCCTAAAACCCTAGTTTAGACCTATTTGCATAGATTAAGTTATAAACCCTAAAAAAATCCATAGTTTACTAATAAAAAATATTATATGTTGTATTATACTCTTACAGAGTCATTAAAATGAACTTTTTTTGTACCTTCACTTGTACAAAATAGTACAAAAATTATACTTTTTCTTATTTTTGAGCTAACATGAAGGTTACAAGGAGTGTAGAAGGATTAAAATTGATGTTAAAGGTATATTGAGACTTTTTTTACCTATAAAATATTAAAAAATCATAAAAAATCATCTATATGTTCTAAAACCATTCAATTCTTTTGGGCCAGTCAAAAAATGACTCAAAAAGGCAAGCCTTCCAAAGGTCATTTCATGGTTCTAGTACCTCCACATTGTTTTAGACCACAAAATTTCACATGGATCATGGTGGGATAATGGTAAAATTTAATAAAACATTTTTTATATTTTTAACACATGTGTGAGATCCTAGATGCAATATTTGTCTTTCTAGGGCTAAAAGGGCTAATTAGGCCTAATTTGGCAAGGAAGAATGGGCTAGAAAAGGTATCTACTCTTGGATTTTGGCCAAATTTTTTTTAATGAAGATGTAAGAGGATATATTTTACCTATAAATATTATTATTTTCTCATAATCACCTCCAAATTATCCTATAAAAGGATATTTGAGTAAAAAAGGCTACAAGGAATTCATGAAAAATACATGGTTTTGGTGTCACATTAGGTTTGTTTGAGTGATTGATGGACTGAATCACCTTGTCACAAGTCTGGTTTACTTTTGATAATCCTTCCATTGTGGATATATGAAATATTGAAGTAAATTTGAATAAAAAACCAAGTTTTCCTTCTACACCCACGTAGAAAATAAGCTTTTCAAGGAGTGAAGGAATGTATTGTTGTATAATTGTTTCATATAAGATTTTATAAGGTTACCATAAATTTTACACTCCATATATGAATTAATAAAAATTAAATTCACAGTATATAAGGTTTAAAAATGTTTTAAGAGGTATCCAAACTCCAAAATGAATCTTCCTCTTTTAAACACCATCTTTGGAGACAAAGTCAAAATTATCTTGGAAAGTTTCTAAGAGTCCTATAAAGTTGGGACAACAGCTTGAAAATGTTTAAAAGGTTGAATAATACTCATTAATTTTCATTTAATACCTATTTTCAATGGGGGAGACTTCTTATCCAATAATATAGTGAGGTTATGCAAGGATTTAGCCACTTATGTTGGTCAAACACCACCAATCATGGAGGAAGACTTCTTCAAGATTTGAAAAATCTTGATACATGAAATTTTACTACATATTACATAGTATTAAATAAAAAATTAATAATATAATTCTATGTTGGGTTTGAGGAAGGAAAAATGAAAGGTCAAATTTCCTAGTTTTATGGGCTCTTGTCTCCTCTCTCCTCTCTCTCATTTTCTCTATATGTAAACCAATTTTTATCATTTGACTACATCCTTAACCTAATTTATGCCAATTACATGCTCAAAAAACATTTTTATTTTCCTCTTTTGATGAATAAGATAGAATTCATACCTCTTTAAATCTAGATTTAGTGTATTTCATGGCTTGATATATGACATTGATAGTTCTTGCTTCCTCTCATCTTGTCCTTTCCTATTTACCTATTTATAGGTGTTATCTTATCCCGATAGTTTTCATAGTGTGATTTAATCATCTTGTATGTTTGGAAAATGCAAGTTTTCTTTAGTGTCCTTGAGAGATCTATTGAATAGGTGCCTTGGATCATGCATCAAGTCTGAGCCTCTATGTGAAACATTAATGTTTGGAGGATGCCATTTGAGAAGTGTAGTTAAGTTTATGTTCTTGTTCATATTTTTAGTGAATAAAACACAAGTGGATGTCACATTTTGGTATATCACCCTAGTTAGATAGGTTTTATTTTCATTTTACCCTCTTCCCTATTCCCTTGTAAGATGGTAGTGTGGAGTAGGGATCCTAACTAATACATCAAGGGGACATAGCACTTAGATTCTATAGATTCAATCCATCTATTAGGCCACCCACATCCTAAGATTGTTTCCATGTTAATTCAAACTAATAAGGCTTGAAACTACCTTCACAAAGGTGAAAGTGTAGAAGACAACACTAATCACATGAGTCTTAGGTTGACAAATGAAGTATGTAGATACTCCCATGAAGGTTATATTCATGAAAATTAAAATGGACCTACCTTCTCACAACATGTTCCCCATTCCTCAATACCCCTTATAGAGTCATCAACATACTATAAATATTGGTTATTTTCATGAGAAATTAGGTAGCACCATAAATTTTATTTAATTATCCTATTTCAATATACTATCATACCACACCCCAGTGGACCTTGGATCTAGTATGAGTCAAACTATGGAGTTTGAGACTTGATTGGAGATAAGAGATGTGCTTGGAATCATGTCTTTTGGTGTGATTTTAACTTTTGAAAATTATATGTTGCCTTTTGTATTTTATTTCCTTTTATTTCAAATGATTTGGCCTTTAACTTTATTTATGACTTTTTCTATTCCTCCTCCATACAAATTTGGAAAACCAAACATGGGTGTTAAATATGACTTTCATTTGAATACTTTGGACTTGGTTTCTAAGAGAGATAAATTAGAGAGCATGGTGTATAAGAATATCATAAATTTAGGTAAAATAAAGTGTTTTTTTTACTTCAACCTTGTTTTATCCCATGTGGAGTAAAAGGAAAGGAAATCAAGTTAAATGAAACATGAAACAATTTGAATTACTTCAAATCATAAAAAATGTGACAAAGGGAAAAAAATGGATACAATGATAAAAAGGTGTGATTATTTATCATAAGTATGACATAAATGTAGGAAATCATGATAACATAGGTTTTTTGTGAAAATTTTATCTATCAAAAGAAGCAAAATCTAATGTTGAGAACAAAGGATGAAGAACTTATAACCATTGCAAAACACATTCTAGACAAGGAATGAAAAGATGGAGATTTTATGAGGAAGGCTAGGTCCTATCCATGGTCTTACATTGTAACTCATAAAATATAAACATAAGGTATAAAAAAATCATGTGAAGTAAAAATAAATAAAAATAAGAAGATGTTATTTATGAGGAAACCCAGGTCTTATCCATGGTCTTACACTAAAATTCACAAAAGAGAAACCCATGGGGTGCCAAAAAGTATTGGAAATCAAGAAAACAATGAGTGTAAAGGGAAACCATGAGAAATACAAGGTCCCATCCATGATTTTACAATGTAATGAATGAATAAAATGGAAAACCAAAATACCAAAAGGAAGGACTAAGGTTTGTGAAAAGAGAGAGCTATTGCAGAGTGTGAGACCCATGTAAATATCCTATAAAAAGTGTTAGATATATAGAATATTTAAAGCATGAAAAGAAGGGAAGGATTTATCAGTTACAAAATATTTTAAAAAATTTATACACACAAAAAAAAATTAAGTGGATATAATCATTGTCAAAGTGAATATAAGAACCACCCCTATAGTGTCTAACATAGAATGTTATTATCTAGGCCCTAATCTAGTGCCATATTTATGATCTCAATCAGCATACCTTTACACTTAGCAAGTATCAGCCTCTGATTCCTGTTACAACACTATTTTATAGCTAAGTTTTGTTTCATATTATACTTTAATATTTTTAGTAGGTTTATATAATTTCATAGTTTTAAATCAGTGAGTGTTTGATATTTCTATATTATTCCCTCTAATTTTTCATAATAGTTTATCATCTATGGTATTATTATCCAAAATTTAATGAAACAGATACTTGTTTTACTTGATAATTTATTTTGGATATATGTTGAGTTTTAATTGGCCCCCAGCTAGATAAATTTGATATAAAAAACTATCCAACATGCATAAGCATAGTTGATACCAAGAATTGGCAAGGCCATACTGAGAGGTGAGCCAAACAAAAGCCAAAAAACACATAAAAAGTAGAGACCAATAGAAAATGGTTCAAAAATCCCCAATGAGGCCCACATGCCACCCAAAAAAAATGGAATACAAAAAATTAAGAGGAAGAGATAATTGAAAACAACATCCACAAACTCAAGGAGAAACCATGTCATCTAGGTCATTAATGAAAATAATTTATTTTCCATTAGAAGTCATGGTAGAGGCCTCACCTTTCATAGGGCTCTTAGAAACATGATAATTTACCATACACCCACCCATGGAAACCATTGTTATATTACTATCCATTCTTCCCTACATCACCTTTGATGCTACCCTTCTTGGAATTTTAGGGATCCAGAATAGAGATGCAACCTCAACCTGAGTCACCATCCTTACCAAAAATTTAACTACCTCCACCCTTTCTTTGTTATGTCTATACTCCTTCCATTTAGTGATTTTAAAAATTAGGTTTTTTATGTGTGTCATAGGAGGTATATAAAAAAAGTGTTCCTCTAAATAATCGTAGATACACACCTTGTGATGAAGTTCTTCAACAAATATTACCAGTAGTATGAAGTGGGTTTCCAATGCATGAAAAGCTAAAAAATGGATCAAATGAGTTCCATTCATGCCAGTGAAAGGGATTTTAGGTAAAGGACCCAAATAAAATTTTGAAATATTCTCCAAAAAGATGAAATGGTGCTCTATTTTGATGAAAAACATTACCAAATTTAAAACCACTTCAACATCAGATAACAAAGCTATAAGGTTTGAAGCTAACATGGATGCTATTTCTAAGTTAACATGACTATGGATGCCATGTTACATGTATTCATTTCAAAAAACCAAATAAATTTACTATAATAGTTCCTCTATAGGCACCTAAAAGACATTTTTAAGTCTTGTTCGAGATATCCCACCCTAAAAATCCATCTCCTAATTGGAGCTACCACCAAAGACTGTAGGAGTAGCCAAAGTGAGTTTAACCCCATGGTCCATGGTGTAATTATAAAAATAATATGAAGGATCAACCCATCACCAAAGTGGAAAACTAGATGAAAATATATCCACCACTTTCATAAGAGGATCATTCCAAATTGAATATAATAAATGCCAACATGTGCCATCATAAACACATCATGATACACACATGTTGTGAGCTCATAATCAAGCAAGCTAATGAGTTTCCATTATTGGAGATTATTGTGGGAGATAAACCATGAAAATAATCATTTCAAATGATCAATGAAATATTTTATCATAAATTCAAGCCCAAAAATGAAAATCACTAGCCAAATTTAGAAACTAATTAGATAGCAAGTAGGAAAATCCAATAGCCTAAACTTCCCATTTTTTGGATTTTGTTTTTTTATATTTAAACAAAAAATTAAAGGGAAATATAGATTAAATTTCAAATTTTATTAAAAATAATTATGGGAATTCTTCCCAAGTTTTACACAAATTATCCAATCTACTGGTTTCAAGTTGGTCAATGTCATAGTTGGCAAGGAAATCATTAGTAACATTAGCTTCTCAGAAGTAATGCTTAGACTCAAGGGAGGTAAAATTATTCAGTTTATCCCAACCATTAGATAGTATATTTTAAATTTTCCAAGATTTGGTTGGTTTTTTATAAATCATAGAAATAATGAGATGAGAATCCCCTTCAATGATTAATTTATCAATATTGCACTAGAGTACAAGCTCAATCCTAGAGACTAAAGTATGTGCTTATACTTCATTGTTAGTGAAATCTACAAGTTTATTATATATTTACATAATTAAGGATCCAATATAATCATGAATGATACATCCATCCCTTAATTCACCTATATTTCCTTTTAATAAACCATTAAAATTCAACTTGAACCACCCTGATGGTAGAGAAGTCTAAAAACTCTTATCATGTCTTACTTTCTTACTAGAGATTACTATTGACCCATTAATGGGTTAAAAAAAATTGGTTATTATGATTTTTTAAATGGAAATAAAACCATGGGATTTTTTTCAACCATAATTCCCAAACTAATGGTGAATAGTATCCCTAACCATGGACTTGTCTCATCATATTGAATACAAGTTTCACACCACATGTTGACCCCCATCATATTGAACATCGAGTTGGTATCCCATTTCATTGTGTATAATATTCATGAATAACCCATAGTATCTTAGTGTTGGAATGACACTAGAGAGTGGTCATCTAAAGGAATGAACCCTGAGACCTCCCACCTCTGACACTGAGCTCACTCACTGCTAGGCTATCATCATTAGGTTGTTTTTCTTGCTAATTTTCTTGAATAATTATTGAAAAGTATTATCATATTGATTTATTATTCATGTTTATAAGAGGAAAGGTCTAAATACATAATATATTATTATATTGAGCATAAACTATTTAATAAATAGCAAAAGGCACATATAAACCTCTCATAAGAATGTTAAAGAACATTTCAAACCACCAAGGAGGGAGGAGTGTGCATTGCATGACTTGTGGACATTATGAAATAATTTTAAAATATAGGTCAAAAATTTTATAAGAAACATGAAATGAGGTGTGATTAATTAGTACATGTTTCAAATTTGGTGAAAAAGCTTAATTTTTTGTTGTAAAATGAATGAGGATTTTAAATGAATTATGAATAAAAACGTGAAATTGTGGATGTTATTGAGTATTAATTTTTGTTATCTTGAGCCTAGATGAGTATTTATTGTTTTGGAAAATCCATACATGGTGTTTTAGTGGAATTTTATAGGTTAACTTAGCGAAGTACTTACCTAGTTATCAATGCATACATTTCATAGTCTTTTATTGTTGTTAGAATAAAAGCACATTAAAAAATTCAAGGTATATGGCATGTAATAATTAATTTGAATAACATTGGGAGAAAATAAATAATGAAAAGTGATGGGGCTTGTTTTTTGGAATATAAAAAAGAAATAAGGGAGCATGGATGATAATTTTGAGAGAAAACAACTATTATCTCCTCTATCTAGGAATGTAATGACTCCTTAATTGAATATGGTATTTGTAAAGGTTAAACAAGGGTTTGATTTTCTATTATATATTGATTTGATTTCATAATTTTAAATCTTAGAAAATTTTGGTTAAACCTTATATTTGTAGAGATTTGGATATTTTTTTATATGTGGTTAAATAAGACCATGATTTTAATCCTTATGATGATGTAATAATAAACTTAGTTAATAGTATTTGAATTATTTTTATTATTTAGAAACCCTTAGATCTTGGTTGATAGGAGAAATAATAGTTATGGTTATAAGGTAAAAAATGGTTGATTTTGTTAACAAATTATTTAACTACTCATATATGTTGATTTATTAAACATTTTATAATGGATCTACCACCATATATAAACCTAGGGGTGAGATTTTCATCTCACCCACAAACCCATATTAAATTATTTTCTAAGTATTTCAAGTTGTAATTACATATTGTAATTCATTAATATTTCAAAACAATATTAAGTTTTTCATCATAGTGATTCAACTTTGGTAAATTTTAATGAACAATGCATTTACCTACTCTATACCTATAGGTAGTTAAGATGACCACCTATAGACCTAGGGTAAGTAAACATCAACACATACATGGATAACCCTTATATATGGATAACTTTAATGGCATGTAGACTGTTTGGGTCAAATTTACTAAAGGAAATCATGGTTGTTTGCAATATTCATCTTAAATTTTTTATCATTGAATCCCAATCTATCTAAAAGATAAATATTTTTTTCATAAAGACTATATCTATGTTTTAGGTATATATAATATAATAAAAACTAAGCATATTATCAATTTAATCCTTATTTATAAGCATAGATGATATTTACATGTGGGTCATGATATATAAATGATTTTACAATGTTTAATGGAGGATTTTGAATTTTTATTAATCAAAAAAAAAATTAAATAGTTCATATTATTATAATAGGGAATGTATAATGAGTTAATATATCGAAGGTATTAAGGAAGATAATTCGATTGAGTGTAGAGTAACACTAGAGATCAAAATTGTAAGACTACAATTATGATTTTGGAACATATAGTATATTATGTTAAGAGTGAAGGGATGCAAATAATTATCAATAATAGGCTATGATATTGATTTAATTTATTTTATTTTAACCTTCATTTTATTACTATAATTTTGTGAGGCTTATAGTTTTACAGTTATATATAAGATCATTCACTTTTTACCATATATTGAAAAACCCATAGTTTTGAGAATGTTATTTAGTGATCATTATGTTCAATGAAATATTGTATTAATTTATTAAATTTAAATGTGATCATATTATTTACTTCATCTATAAGAGATCAATGCATGATAGTATTATTTCTAGTTTTTAACAAAGTTTAGATACACATCTAGATTACATTATGGTTGAGTCTTTGTTTTTATTATATGAGTACATGATGATCTAATATATGGGTAAGTTTATATTTTACTTAGTTATTATGTATTTATATGATTGAATTAATGATCATGGGAGTTTATATATAATCTATAATGTGTAGGACTTTGCATGATATATTGCAATAGTTGACTATCTTCTTTATTTTAAAACTTCTTTATTTTATGAAAATGATTACAAAACATCTTGTTAGTATATATAATTATATTTTTAATGTGATTTTATCATGAATATTATGGTTTTGAGATTATTTTAAAATAATATTTCTCATTAAAGGATGATGAGTAACCAGAAAGGAACCTCTTTACAAGTTACTCATCATCAATTAACGAGAAGGATAATGTTAGTTGTATGAATATAAAAGATTATTTATGATGTGGACTATGGCCCAACTTATCTTGAAGTCTAAATCTATAAAAATGCTTTGGATAAAGTAATTTTATATTTATATACATTGTCTATCCACTATACTTATAGTTTATATGTATGAGTGATGACATATTATATATAGTAGTATCAAAGGCCTATATGACTAATGAATGTAATAATGATTGTACTTTCAAATTATTATTGATTAGTTATTGATTTATACATCACCATTATCTATCCCTTTGAAAAGGGAAGGACCACTCCCAATGGGGAGGTGTGTGGGGGAGTGTTGGTTTAAGATTAGAGATAAAGAACCTAGATGATGATATCCTTATTTATAGCTTATTAAAACTATTAGTAGTTATTTACTAATGGCTAGTTAGGAGCTGATTGCTCATGGAAAATATTAAACTTTTGATATATTAACTTATTGTAACATTCAATAGTGGTTAAAACTAGTAGTGTATTTAGTTTTAGTTTTATAATTGTACATCAAAGACTATGATTTTAATATGTATAAAAAATAGTATTATATTATATATTTTAGTTGATATTGTTGTACATGGGTTTTATTTTTTGAAATGTACATTTGAGATTTTTATATTCTTTTTTTACCATATTGTTTAATTCCAAAGAGGATTGATTTATGTTTAGATCATGATTTAGTAGGATATAATTATACTTTATTTATCATTTTGGACTACTTTGGTGGATGAATATATAATGATTTTAATAATACTAAAATAATTGAGCATGAAAAAGTATTGACATTGAATGTAAAAAGTATATCTATATATATGGTAAATTTAAGTTAAAACTAATCAATTGTAACATGTGTTAGCATGGTGTAGGATTAAATTATCATACCTAATGAGTCCATCAATGTTGACCTACCTTATTCTATTCTCAATTAGGATAAAATGGTGCATGAAAGGACAAATGTTTAAGTAAATACCTCTAATCAAGATTAGTAGCCTAATCCAAATGTGTTAATAGTAGAGTAAGTTTTTAAGCTTGATTAAGTCCTCACAATATTTGATGATACAAGGGATAAAATTTTATCTCTAGAACATGAAGTACATGAGAATTATGAGGAGGAATATTAAGAGTAATATTACATTGAGAAACAATATACCTAATATCAATATCATGTTGAATAACATCAAGTTCCAAGAGCATAAGAGGCTATAAAAATTATGTGTGATATGAAAAAGGTCAACCCACATAAATTTGATATAAAAATACTCAAAGATGGGGATAAAGGTTGGATAAATTAAATGGAAAAAATATTTTCAAACTATAAACTACTTTGAAGTAACCAAAGTGGTATGGGGAGTATACCAACTAGCTAGTGAAG
The DNA here is from genome assembly GCA_037957365.1 of Torreya grandis. Taxonomy (NCBI): domain Eukaryota; kingdom Viridiplantae; phylum Streptophyta; class Pinopsida; order Cupressales; family Taxaceae; genus Torreya; species Torreya grandis. The sequence goes on along the minus strand of JARHVA010004479.1, from coordinate 1,199,064 downwards.
CAATAACTTGGTGGGCCAATAAGAAAATTGAAATGGGAATTGACTCTACCACCACCACATGGGATAAATTTGTAAAAAATTTTAGGGAAAAATAGTTTTCATAGATCTATTTTGATCAAAAACTAATATATTTTCAAAATATGAAGTGAGGGGAGCTATCGATAATAGAATATTGGGAGCAATTCACAAAACTTCTTAGATATGTTCCATAATATCATAAAGATAAATGTTGGTTATATGGAAAATGCATGATTTGTGTAGTATAGGAATTAATTTAGGGTCAAAGTAGATAAGTACCTAATCAAAGTAGAGGTGGAATTACCTAATTCACCATCATCATATACTCATTTTCCACTCCACTAGGATAATATGATATGATCTTAGGAGTGAATTAAATTTGGAAGCACAAGGAAAAGGTAGATTGTTTTGTGAATAAAGTGGAGTGTTTATATGATAAGGGAAATCAAAATGAGATTGAGAAATAGATAAAGGATCTTAAGTTAAGATAAATCTCAGCCATTCAATTAAAAAAAGATCTATGGAAGGGTTATGATATTTTAATGGTCAATATAGATGAAATAAGAGAACCCAAAGAACCTACCATTGAGGACTACCCATTTTTAAATGAATTTTAGGATGTTTTTTTAGAAGATCTATATGGATTACCACCCAAAATGAAATTTGACTTCATAATTAATATCATTTTAGGATCTGAACCTTAATCTAAGGAACTATTAAAAATGAAAGCAATAGAGTTGGTGGAGTTGAAATACCTACTACAGTAGATGTTGTCTAAAGGACTAATCAGACCTAGTGTATCACCTTGAGGAACACCTTTGGTGTTTAATAAAAATAAAAATGGGACTCTTCATTTTTACATATATTAAAAAAATTTGAATGAGGAAACCATCAATAATAAATATCATTTTCCCAATTTAATTGATATTTGTGATCAAATATGAGGAGAAACATTATTTTCAAAAATTTACCTTAGATCAGGGTAACATAAATTAAGTATCAAAGAGGAATATATTTCTAAAACTAATTTTAGGATGAGATATGGACACTATGAATTCATAGCTATATATTTTAAGTTAACAAATATACATGTATCCTTCATGAATATTATGAACAGTTTGTTCAATGATTACCTAAATCAATTTGTGATTGGTTTCTTAGATGATATTTTGCTATATTCAAAGGATGAATAAAAACATTTATGACATTTGTGACTAGTTTTTCAACACATATAGAAGCATAATCTCTTCCAAAAGTTGTCAAAGTACATCTTATTTCAAAAAATTCTACAATATTTGGGGTATATAATTTTATCTAAAGGGATATATGTCGATCCATAAAATTTAAAATCCATCCTAGAATGGTTGGTACCTAAAAAGTTTCATGAGGTGTGTAACTTTATGGGTTTATCAAGGTATTATAGAAAAATTGTACCCAAAATTTCTAAGATAGCTAACCCTATCACCTATTTGTGATGAAAATAGTAGTTATTATTGAGTGATAAGTGTGAATAATCCTTTCAAATGTTGAAAACATTTCTTACATCTGCACTAGTGCTTTATGTTCCATATCCATATGGCCATTTTTTTGTAATAGATGTTTCTAGGTATTGTATAGGTGGAGTATTTTTGTAATAAGGCTCAGTGGTAGTTTATGAATCAAGAAAAATGAAACCTTATAAAGTTAGTTATTCTCCACATGATTTGAAATTTGATGCCATAATACATGCTTTATAAGTTTGAAGGCATTATCTATTGGGAAACCCATTTGAACTCAAGACTAACAACCTATGACTCAACTATATATTCACATAACCAAATTTAAATGTTTAATAAGGTATATGGATTGAGTTTTTGTTAGACTATGATTTTTATATTAACTACATAAAGGGAAAAGAGAATAGAGTTGTAGACACTCTTATTATTATAAGGTACATAACAGCTTTAGATACTATTAGAGCTACCTTTTGAGACTAGGTTCTAAAATTATCTCTAAGATATGAATTCTATGAATAGGTTAGGAATACATAGAATAAAACTGTTAATATCATAGATATGAAGGATTCCATTTGGAGAAATATGGGCTCCTAAGGTTTAGAGGAAGAATGTATGTGCCAAATAGAGAGAATTTGAGAGTTATGCTTAATGAACTATATAATTCTCCATATTCTGGTCATCTTGGAGTGACCAAGCTAATGGTAGAGTTGAGACAATTATATTTTTATAAATGAATCAATAAATATGTAGTTGACTTTGTGTCAAGATGTTTGTAATGTCAATGGGTAGAATTAGAACATGTTCATCCTACAATATTGGTGTACCATCATGACATTATAGAATGAAAGTATGAAGTTATTAATATGGAATTTATTCAAGGAATACCAATTTGCACAAATAGGCATTATTTTATATTGGTGATAGTTGAAAAACTAACAAAGGTGGCACATTTTATATTGGTAAATTTGACATATGATGTACTAATTTTTGCAAAAAGGTTTGCACATGAATTTTTTAGGTTGCATGGATTTATGTATGAAATGATTTATGTTATAGATACCCTCACATGAATTATAATTATTTTAAAAATATTAATTCAACTTTGGTAATAATAATTGTATTTATCACAACCTATCATCCTAAAAAATATGGGAAAATAAAAAGGGTAAATCAAGTTTTAGAGAATATTTTGAGGATGTATTACATGGACTAGAATACAAGTGGAAAGAATATCTTCCATTAGTTGATTTTTTCCTATAATAATTATTTCTATTTAGCTTTGAAAATGGCACCTTTTGAGGATTTATATGCCAAAAAATTCATAACACCTATTAGCTAGGATAGATTATAGGATAGAGTAGTTTTTGGGCCTGAAATGCTTATTAAAATTAAAGAACATGTAAGGCTGATTTAGAAAAAAATGGTTAAAGCAAATGATAGGAATAAAATATATGATTATTTAAAAGGAATATAAATATAGTTATTAATTTGAGATAAAGTTTATATACATGTTAAACCATAAAATAACTCCATCAAATTTGGAAAATAAACTAATTTATCACCTAGATATGTAGGACCTTTTAAGGTTCTGGAAGTGATTAAACCTATTACATACAAAGTTGATTTTCCACCAAAACTTACTCAAATTCATGATGTTTTTCATGTGTTTTATCTGAATAAATATGTGATTGATCCCTCTCATGCCATTAATTGGAATTATTTATAGGTATTAGATCTAGGAGTGGTAATAATAGATCCTCTCATAATACTTGAAACATGTAGTATTAGCTTGCATAATAGAGAAGTGTCTTAATGAAAGGTCCATTGGGACCAATATTATAAAGATACTTCCACTTGGGAGGATTATGAATAATTTCATAGATTTTTTCCTTATTTATTTTCTTGATTAGTCATGTTGAAATTGTTACAATTATTGTATGTTTATTTTAATAACATCATTGGGATGATGACTTTTATAATAGGGAAAATATGGTACATCTAGTCTACCCTAGTGGAAAATAATATGACTCTTTTGATTTATTTTAACATTAAAGATTATGTATTTTTATGCTATTACTATTTTGATTAGTTAGATGATGATAATTAGTATTTTAAAGTTCATTTTCGACATTTTAGCAGTTACAAAAAATTCATTCAAATGTGATTATTTCTATATTTTTGATATAAATATAAAATTTTATTTAATGTATCACTATATATTATTATTTCAAAAAATTTATGATTATAAAAAACTAACTACCCTCTATATCTGATTGATGTGGATACACGGTATCCTATCCATTACCTTACAATAGAATCCTAAGGGAGGGCATCATAAGGGGGAAAGCAATAGATCTTGGTAGTTAGGGGTAGAAAGAAAGAAAAAATGAGAATAGACATACACTCAAATGGTTTCTTGAGTCATATTTAGTTATGTGTTGTTTTCTATCTTAATATGTGATATTTGTCTTGTTCTTGAGATAATAGTGTTGTGTGATTCTATTTAAGGTGACCTGTACATTATGGTTATGCTTTATAATTATATTCTTATTTTGACTATGGATTTCATACACATATATTTATTTATGCTTGTGGATTTTTATTATTATGTTTCTTGCATGATTATATTTAGTTTTATTTGTTGAGTGTAACCTCATGTTTTTTGGATACTTATTTTGCTTGCTAATTTAATTTTCATGTTTCTTGAATACTTGTGAATAATATTATTGTATTTATTACTTAGATTTGTTTCTAAGTGGTAAGGTATTAATACATAATAGTATGTTATTTTGACCTTAAACTCTTTATTTAATAGCAAAAATCAAATATAAACCTCTCGTATGATAATAAGAGTTATATAGAACATTTACAATCACCTTGGAGGGAGGATTGTGCATTAAATGACTTGTGGACATTATGAAATCATTATAAAATATAAGTTAAAATTTTGATAAAAATCATGATATGAGGTATGATTAATTAGTACATGTTTAAAAGTTGGTCAAAAAATTGAATTCATTATTACAAAATAAATTAGGGTTTTCCATGAGTTATGAATCAAAACATGAAATTAGGGATATTATTAGGTCTTGAATTTTGTTATCTTGAATTTAGATGAATGCATGTTATTTTGGAAAATACCTACATGGTTTTTTAGTGTAGTTATATTTTAGAACTTGGTGAAGGACTTAACTAGTTGTAAATGTATGCATTTCATAGTTTTGTGTTGCTATTAGAGGAAACCTACAATAAATAATATAAGGTATGAAACATTTAATAATGAATTTGAATAAATTAAGGATAAAAATAAAATAAATAAAAGAGATGGTGACAATTTTTGAAAGAAAAATAAGAAAGAATGGAACATGGATGACATTTTTGAGATAAAAACAACTACTATCTTCTTTATCCAGTAAAGTAATGACTCTTCAATTGAATATGGAATTTGTGTGGGTGAAATTAGGGTTATTTTATTATCATTTTATTTGATTTCATAATTTTTAATCTTATAAAATCTTAGTTAATTCCTAATAATTTTAGGGATTTGACTATTTTTATATTTATATCTAGTCAAATAAGACCATGATTCCTTATGATTATGTAATCATATAGTCAATTAATATTATTTTGAATCGTAGTTATTATGCAAAAAACCTTAGAGCTTGGTGGATAGGGGAAATTAAGTTACATTTGTAGGGTAAATATGGTTGATTATATTAGCACATTATTTAGCTTCTTAGATATGTTAATTTATTAAATATTTTATAATGGATCTACCAATATATATGAACTTGGGAGTGAGAACTTACTCTCAGCCATAGGCCCATAAGGTTTATTTCCATATCAAAGTAATTTTTTAGTATTTAAAGATGTCATTTAATATAGTAATTCATTAATCTAGTAAACAATATTAAGTTTTCATCATAGTGATTCTTCCTTGGTAAATTTGAAAAAATAATGAGTTTATATACTCTAGACCTTTAGGTTGTTAGGATGACCACCTATAGGCCTAAACATCAACCCATACATAGACAACTCCTATAGATGGATAAATTGAATGTCATATAGACTATTTAGGTAAAAAATTACTAAATGAAATTGTGGATATGTGTAGTCTTCTTCCTAAAGTTTTTAACATTGAATCCAAACTTAGACGAGAGTAAAAATTTTGTTCATAAGGGTTGTAACTGAGTTGTATGTAAATATACAATATAATGAAAATGAAGAACATTATTAATTTAATCCCTATTTATCAATAAAGATGATATTTACCTATGTGTCATGATATATAAATGATTGTAAAATTTTTAATGGAGGAGTTTTGATGAGTCTTACTCAAGAAAAAATATTGACATATTATTATAATAGGGAATGTATAGTCAGTTAATATATTGAAGATCTTAATAAGGGTCATTTGATTGAGTGTAAAGTAACACTAACAATTGTAATTATAATACTATAATTATGATTTTAGAACATAGAGTATATTGTGTTAAGCACAAAGGGATGGATAGAATCATCAATAATAGGTTGTGATATTGATTTAAGTTATTTTATCCTCATCATCATTTAATTAATATAATTTTTTTAGGCTTATGATCTAGGGTTATAGAGATGTTCCTTCTCTTTTTAGCATATAGTGAGAATCCAATAGTTTTAAGGCATGTTAACTAGAGATCAATATGTTTGATGTAATACTATATTAACTTACTAACTTGAAATGTTTAATATTATTTGCTATGCATGATATTATTTTATGTAATTTTTGACAACTTTTAGATACATGACAAGATTACATCATTGTTGAGTCTATTTTTCTATTACATGAGAATATGATAGTATAATGTATGGCTAATTTTATATTTAACCTAAGTATTAGATTTTTATATGATTTAATTGCTGATCACATGATTTTATATATGAAATTTAAGATGTAGGACTTTTAATAATGTATCATATCAATTGACTATCCTACTCAAGTTTATGACTTGTATTTAATGAAAATGATTCCAAAACAACATCTTGTTAGTATATTTCATTGGATTATTTATATGTTTTTATCATGAATATTTTGGTTTTAGGATTAGTGAAAAACATTCATATTTCACATTGAAAGGATGATGAGTGATATTAAAGGATCCTCTTTACAATTCACTCATCATCAGTTAATGATAAGGATAATATTATCTGTATGTATAGTAGAGAGTATTGATGATGTGGATTATGACCCAATTTCTCTTGATGTCTAAAATATATAAAAATGCTTTGTATAAATTAATTTTATAGTTATATACATTTTATATCTAATGTACTTTCTAATTTACATGTATGAGTGATGTTATATTAGATAGAGTAGTATCCATGGGTTGTATCACTAATGCATTAAATAGTGATTATACTTTCACACTATTATTGATTAGTTTTTAATGTTTGCATCACCATTATCTACCCCATCATGAAGGGAAAGGATAATATTAGTAGGGAGGTGTATGGAGGAATTTTTGTCTATGGTTTGAGGTAAATAATATATGTGATGCTCTCCCTCCTTATATATTATCATAAATATCAATAATTGTTTGCTCATAGCTAGTCGGGAGCTGATTTCTCATGTAAACTATTGAAATTTTCATATACTAACTTATTGTACCATTAACTTTGGTTAAAAACAACATTGTATTTAGTTTTATTGTTTCATTTTACAATATAAACTCTAATTTTAATATTTATATAATAATGTAATATACAATATGTTATAGTTGATAGTGTTCTACATGGGTTTTTGTATTTTTTGAATTATGTAGTTGATATTTTTATATTAAATTTATTTGTATTATATTTTTTAAGTTCCAAGAGTATTTAATTATTTTTATCTCATGATTAAGTGTATTTTTATTATATTTCATTTATAATTTTATATTACATTGGTGGATGACTAAACAATGATTTTAATAATGTTAAACTAATTAAACTGAAAAGTATTGACATTGAATGTAAGTGAGTGAGTGAGAGTGTGTGTGTGTGTGTGTGTGTGTGTGTGTGTGTGTGTGTGTGTGTGTGTGTGAGAGAGAGAGAGAGAGAGAGAGAGAGAGAGAGAGAGAGAGAGAGAGAGAGAGAGAGAGAGAGAGAGAGAGAGAGAGAGAGAGAGAGAGAGAGAGAGAGAGAGAGAGAGGAGAGAGAGAGAGAGAGAGAGAGAACATGCATGCATGCATATGTGTACCCACACAGACACACAAAAATAGTTAAAAACTAGCTAGTTATAAAACTTTTATTGAAACAAAATATAATGAAATTATTGTATATCTTACATTTAATTATTATTCCATACTATGAAATGAGGTTTATCTATAATAAAATTATAAATAATTAATTTATATTTGTGATGAATATATTGTACCTATGTTTAGAGTAAATAGTGATTTAAAAACTAATGAACACACCTTTCCAAACCAATATTATTCCTACTAGTTGCATCAATTATATGATGCTTCCCATAGGTGACCTCTAAAAGTAAGTAATCTATATTACTATATAATTTAGATCATGTAATTTTAATAAGCATGATAATGTCATTTTAGGATAATTTGTAACACAAATTATATTTAATTATACTTATCCCCTAAAAATGGCATGCCTAAATTAATTTTTTTTTATGGCCATGGACATCCTCTTATGCATTTAAATCAATATACACTCTTTTTTTTGAAATGTTGTAATGATGGATGATTGATTTTAAAAACATTTCATAATATGTTAGAAGAGGATGCTTTAGATTGGTTATATAGCCTCCCTAGTGGCTTCTTGCCTTATTTTAATAAATTTTAAGAGTATTTTTAATCCAAATTTAATAATAAAAAGGTTACAAAATTAACATTATAACATATAAATTTTTTAATTCAAGGTCATGATAAGTTTTTCAAAGATTACATTCTAAAATTAAATAATACATTACACTCTTTAATGTATTAACCCTTGTATTTGGAAAAGTAATTTATCTTTAGTAAGGGTATTATGTCCCCACTTAAGAAAATATCACTCTATAACTCATAAATATATCAAGAGACTTTACATGGATATATTAAATTATGCCTTTGATCTCAATTATGAATCTTAAAAATCAAAAAGTTCTAGTGTTAAACACCACATTCACTTAAGAAGGAAGTTACTCACAATGAAGTTACAAATGAGGAAATTAATCATAAGGTATATGAGAAATAAATAAAAAATTTGATCATAAAAAATAATGTGGAAGTTGTTATCTCCTAAACATATAGTTAAGGTCCTAAATAAAAGGCAAGAGTCAAAGGACATAGCTTACAAGGATAATATTTCCATAAAAGCACCTCTTACAATTAATAATCAACCAATTAAATTTTATAGTTTCAAAGATCACCCAAGTGTCATTTTATAGAAATTAATTTATGAGAAGCTAATTAATTTACCTCATAATTACTATCACCCTCCTCAACACCTACAATAAGTGTAGGCATAACCATTTGGCAGCTATCATCACATTAGCAAACATCACAACAACCATTGTTATGCATTGTGACAAAATATTTCACAACAAATAGATATAGGGTTTATTACATTTTGAAAAGTATTCACTAGATAAATGAGGTCCCCTTATACATATTCTTATATTACTAATCCAATTAAGATCAAGATATCCTAGGACATTCTTGCAAAGGAACCAATGCTTCATTTGGATTATAAATAAGATGTTACTAGAAGAAGATATTATTATAGTTAACATTATATGATGTTTCCTAAGAAGTTATTATTAAATATCTAATGGTAATTTAATCCATTATGAGAGGTGAACATAGATTAGGCATTATTGTAGATGACAAGAAACAATGCAACACATGTACAATGGAAATTATTAAGGATTTTGGATACAATGATAAAGATTTATAGCATACATATGAAAATGTCATGGGGAATATTACCATTCCAATTTATCTAGGGAATACAATATTTGAAACATTATTATATGTAAAAAAATACTATTACACAAGGTAATGCTAGTAAATCATGGTTACAACATATGGGGGCAGATTTTGATAACATTATAATCACTAACTCGTTTACTTTCCAAGATGGTTTACTTCCATACCAAAAATATAGAGAAATAAAAATGTAGTAAAAAATTACATCATCTCCATATAAGTGTGGATACTAAAGATAAATTAATAAATTAAGGATCAAGGAAAGACACAAGGGACATTATGTAAAAATAGTAAAAAATGAAAGTAAAAACCATTTCTTTAATTAGGGATAAGATACATAATATAAACGATGATACATTTGTTTAAAAAAAACCAACATATGGTCTAATTTTTTATACACTCTATAAAATATAATGAATTTAATTAATATCATGTCATTTATTATGTTACTAAGAATGTGGAACCATAATTATAGTATCATAATTTCATTTTAGATGAAATTCTATATTACTCAATTTTTCCTTTTGAGTGGAAGACATTGATCGAATCCTTTAGTATCTAAAACATAATTTATCATACATAATTATTTATTATTAACTCCTTATAATCTTCTATTTTCACATACATGTATAAATATTATCTTATATTAACCATTATTATATCACTTGGATTTATATTAATTTGATCCTTACCTTTTTGCCTAGACATCCATGACATCTATCATATGTTGCATCCTTCACCACAACTACATATAAATATATAATATTTTTGGTATAATACATACTCACGTATACATGATGACTATTTATATTTACTCTTACTATGTCTTATATTTCCTCCACATGATCACATGTATTTTTGGTTTCACCTTATATGAGCACATATATGGATTGCTCCACATTCCCCTCCACCACCTGTATAATCTTCTAAGTTACAATGTAGCAATTCACATAAATAGTGGGGGCATATTTTTGACCTTCACTTTATCCAAATTGTTATGCTACTAAATTTAATTCACATTATGTCTTGAACCATATTAAATTTTGTTTAAACCCCTCCTTTTATCTATTTTAAAGTCCTTGCTACTTGATCCTGCTTGCTAGTATCGATGTATATCCCAAAAAAACCAAATAATTAAAAAAAAAAAAATCAATTATTCAAAATATAAAAAATTAGGTACTAAACATGATATTATTTCTAGATTACATTATTTACATATTTTATTTATCATTATTTGGTAGATGGAATAATCTTTTTTGTACACATGCAATTCATGGTATAAGAGTGTGATGTGGGGCATACAGATCATGCATGGACACATAGATATTACAATATCCTATACCCATTTTTCATGCCAATGGTTGGGGAATATTATTCCATGCCACATTTTCATAGGTTATATATTTTTATGACCTTTTACCATGTTGCACTATCTATATTTATTACACATGTTTTGCTAGTTACTCATATATTACATAATGCTACATGGATATGCTACTTACTATGATGTGAAATTTATGTACATAGAAACTATATTATTCTTTTTAATTTTTTTGTGATTAATTTATTTTTTAATATCTTACATGATATGTTAGTTATTGCTTGTTAATGTAGAACATCACCATGTAATAAAGGAGTTAGTATGTTTGCTAGTGTTTTAATGACCATATTTGGTCTTTTGAGGCTGATATAGGTAATATAATGTCCTATTATAGGTTTTAGAGTCATTATAAAATATTTAAGTTGTTTTTTTTAAGCATTTTGGATTTTCATACCAAAATGGCTATTTTGAAAATTTGAATTTTCCTACCAAAATGGCTATTTTGAAAATTTGAATTTTAAAGACTAGCTTGTGGTGACTTTTGGAGTCTTCTGTGTGATCTAATGTTAGTAAATGTTTTTAAATGGTACTATATGGTCATATAATATGTATATGAGGTGTATTAATGTTCCTATAATGATAAATTAATGAAAAATTCAATAAATTTGTTTTTATAATTGTCCTTTAATGTGGGATGGCAAGAATAGGAGGTGTTTATTTACATGTTTAGTATAATAAGAAGAATATAATGCTTGAATAAGTTCATGTGATAATAGAGTATGGGAAGTATATTATTATGTTTTATAATGATACAAAGGTATGTAGGTGAATAAATATAATAAAGATCAAGTTTTCAAAGAACCATGTCTGCCTTGTCCATTTTATACATGGTTATTGTATATGAAAGTGATAAATCAATAAAAGAATGTTTTGAATGAGTGAAATGTGAGACTCCATAATATTATTGGTATGTAATTCATATTAAATTATTTATATTATTGAATTAATATTTAAAATTGGTTACTAATCTCTAGGTTAAGATCAAATTACATGGTTTAGACAAGTTTGTAAAGGTCATATTTTGAATACAGTCAAGTAAATAGAGAATAGGGGAATCTTGGAGATCATTTTAAAAAAATGGAGCTCAAGAAAATATTTTGAAATTAATAAATAATTTTATAATATATTTAAATATTGGAGAAATCCATTTATAAGGTGTAAACTTATAATACATTCCATATGAAAGCATTATGTGTTAATGCACGATCAATAATGTTGAGTTATGTATTGGGAATGGTTTTCATGTGAATTTTGTATGTTTTGAGTAATAATATTTTAGAGGATGCATATGCATGAATTTTAACCCTATTAAAGGATGAAATATCTAGTAGTGTCATAGTCCCATTGAAGAGAATTATGTGTTCTTAGAGTTAAGAAATAAGGTTGCGAGAGTCTTTGAAGAGTATTTAGATTGGTTGGAAGTTGTTTAGGTTGTAATAAAAAGAATAAAATATTTATTGGATGGTGTTAATCCATTTGAGATTCTTATAATTACATTGAAGTGTAAAATACCACTTATATTGTCTCATAGTGCTTTTATAAACCTAAAATTCTACAAATCCTTGTGTTTGATCTCTATAATGATTGTTCATGTTCAAGTAATCATTATATAAGTAGGATAAATATTGGTAAGACCTTATAAAATTTTTATCATAGGTTTAAGTGGTCAAAAAATAAAAATTTCACATTTTGTAGACTCTTAACCTACACAGGCTTGTATTGAGACTAGTTTAGGGTTTAGGAATGAAAAATGGAATAACTTGTGTTTACACCATACAAAATCCATGAAAATTTGTAATTTGAAGTGTTTTGATAACAAATAGAATATTATGGTGGTTTTAGGATGGTACAATACAATATTATATGGAAACATTGTTGTGGCAATTGAACTAGACCTAAAGGAGACCTAATTACCTAGAGGGTGGTGAGAGAAAAGGTACTTACCTTGGGATTTGTGTAATTAAACTTAGGTTGAATCAAAATGGGGATAAAGGGTATACAAATATGTATTTATTTTGTCTATAATCTTAGTATATTGGTAAAAAAATGGAGCATTTTTTGTAAAGAGGGTTACAAGGGAAGGAGGTCTCATAAAAGAAAGAGTAGTTGGATTGAGAGTGAAAACTTGGATACTAAGGTTTATGATTGTATTCTTATGGGATTTAAAATAATAAGGTTGAGTTCCATATTAGGTTCATTTGGGGAATCAATGAAAAATATGAGATCATGTTTAGGCTTTCAAGCCTATGAATCTACATTAAAGATACATTAGTTGGAATTAAGAAGGGAGAATGTAGAGATGAAATATGTGAATGATATAATGATGGTGATGAGAGAGATAATGTAGAGAATGATGAGGAATAGGTGATAATTCTTTAATCACATCAATAAGGTCTAGCTAATAAGGAGGTTTATGGGTTTATTTAATACTAGTGTCATCAATCAAATACAAAGAATCAAGGCAAGGTACCTACATGATAATTAAGATCAAAGTTAGATAAGCCACTCAAGTGAGAAAATAGAGCTAAGGTAATGAGGTAAAAGGTTGTAGGCATAGGATATTACATCAAGTGGTATCATAATAGGTAATATCTTGGTATAATTTATGATTTTGAGTATTGATTTTTGATATTTGATTTAATTAAAGGTTGTTATGGCGATTAAATTAAGCTAAGTTTCAAGGGTACAGTATGAGAGAGAGAGAGAGAGAGAGAGAGAGAGAGAGAGAGAGAGAGAGAGAGAGAGAGAGAGAGAGAGAGAGAGAGAGAGAGAGAGAGAGAGAGAGAGAGAGAGAGAGAGAGTTAAAAATTTGTGGTGGATCATCCCTAAGAAGAGAGATATTAGAATCTCAAGAGATAATTCAAGTGATATTCATAGTTTTAAGGTGAAAAATACTTAGGCAATAGGGCTTAAATGTGAAAAATACTTGGATAAGTGAAGATGAAGGTTGAGAAGGCAAAGGAGAATAAGGGAATGGTTGAGATAGACTATTATTGATTCACCTAAATGTATCAGTAGGTTCATATAGTGTTTAAAAAACACTTCTCATTTTTGGATTCACATAATCCATTGCATGATTTGTTGGTTATGATAATCTTGTTATATTTGGTGGAATAGAGGTAGAATAGGTTGACTATTTTAAAAAAATTATATTAGTTATTGGTTGGGAGCTATTGTGTCTAAATATATGATATTTGATTTTGGAGATTACCTATTCTAATCTAAGTGAATTATAATCAAAACTTAAGTCTAAATATAAACTAAGATGAATATTCATAATGAAACTAATCTAAGGTGAATTGATAAAAAAAGTAGTAAAAGGAAGGGTAGGGTAGAAAAGAGAGGTGTTGTTGATTTTTGTTTCAAACATTATTGTTGATCTTTGTTTCAAACATTATGAAAAAGTTACAATTTCAACTAAACATGAATTTAACAATATGAAGTATCATAATGTCAAATCCTACCACAAATTACGTAAACATTTAAGGAAAATATGAAAAGATGCAAATAATAACAAGATTTACTTATTGAAGAAGGTGGAAGTAGTCCTAAAAAGAACACAGATGATTGGAGTGACAAAAGGTAGAATAACGAACCTACTAGACTGGCCAAGTGCAAAGCTGATGCTACTCTACAATTCGATCTATGGACGTATAAGGAGATAATGGAAATCAATAGGAAAATGGTAACAATGGAGGGGAAACAGGAAGCAGTTTGGAACAAAATCAATAACATGGAAAAGTAGTTGAGGGATATTCCCATAAAACTCAAAGATTATGAGAACAACCTAAGGGAACTCATAAAGGAAAGTAGATTAAAGATGGAGGAGGTAACCTCTAGCATTTGTGCTGCTGTTGTTAACATTGGAAAAAGAGCAAATGAGGAAATCAAAACTTTGGAGGGGCCTAGTAAGAGAACTAGACAAAGCTCAAGAAAGAAAGCAATGCAAGAGGGACCTACGAAGGCGCCTGCTGCCATCCAGGACACTATTGTGAAAGGTAAGGAAGCAGTGAAGATGATATTGGAACTAGAAGAATAGTTCATGGTTCTTTTAGTTGGTTCTACTAGTTGGTTGTGTTTTCTGGTCTTGGTACCTGGTTTTTTGAACTTTTACTATGGAGTTCCTAGGTCTCTGTAAAACTTGGGGTCTATCTTTGGTTGTTCGTTTGTTAGTTTCAAGTCTTTGTTTCTTGGTTTTGTTACTTCGGTGAAGAACGCTTAGGGCTTGCCTATGGATGTTAATGTTTTATCTTTCTCCTTTTGTTCAGGCTTTCAGGGTCCCTTTCAAAACCTATTTTTACCATAATCTAAAACAAGATTTACTTTAAGAATTTCATCCATGCAAGCAAATAACATTAGCCTAGATGCAATAAGATGAAAGAAAGTGAAGTAAACCTAAGAAATTTCAACTAATCTAGCATTAGCACAAATTAACGAATCTGCATTTAAAGATTCACATCTAAAATTCATAAGAACCATTCAAACCTGAAGATAAGATCAAATAAATGAGAGGGAAACCATGATAGCAATTCACACAACCAAATGTGGACAAACTTTGTAGAACTCCTTGCTTATATTAATTTTCTCAAAAGTTACAAATAGTTTTTTAGCTTTAAAAACTCTCTCCCTTTTACA
Organism: Torreya grandis; assembly: GCA_037957365.1. Classification (NCBI taxonomy): domain Eukaryota; kingdom Viridiplantae; phylum Streptophyta; class Pinopsida; order Cupressales; family Taxaceae; genus Torreya; species Torreya grandis. The sequence continues at coordinate 1,183,585 of JARHVA010004479.1, read as the reverse complement.
ATTGGAAATAGCTCTTTATATAGACAATTCATGAGGTATGTTGGTCAGTAATGATAAATTACAATTGTACATGTGTATAAAATAGTTGTAGTTTTTGTTATATTCTAGAACAAATGACCTTTTCTAATATACTGACCTATAGGCAATGTACTTTACAAGTTGTACATTCCTTTAAATAAAGAATATTCCATTTCAAAAATATACAATTCTAGTTTCAAAAGAATATTCGTAATCCAACTTTGGGACCTTGGTGTTGATAAAACCATCTTCCTTCCTTGTAGGATCTTCATTCTATAATGTTGCTCATTGATCAGCTAGAGGTTAATAATGGGTCTCATGAATAGCTTTTTTTTTAATCTCCCATGTTATTGAGGTCCTTTTCAACTCTTTCCAAGGCCTTCTTGATGCTCCTAGCATCTTCTATCTTCTCTTAAAATGACAATAATAGGCCCATGATCAACTGATTACCAACCCTTATCTTTCCTTGTCCTTGGTTCCTTGCTACATAAATTAAGAAGTTCTATGCATGAACTCCTCATCAACGATAAGGACCAAAGGACTAAGGGAGGTGGGATATTTTATTAAGCTATCCAATATGTGTAGCATATTATCTTCCTACTATTTGATGTCCTTGGAAATGTCCTCCATCTACTTAGACCAACTACTCAGGGCTTTGATTTTATCCAGCAATATAACCATAGCCTTATTTAAATGGGCTAGGTTGATTATCCAAAATTCATGGACTTGATTCTTGGTCAAGGCTTTGACCAAATCCTTCACTTGATAACTAATAGCCTACCATTAGCCAGCTTTTCTTGCAGCCATGAAATTTTTCTTACTTATTACCCTTTGTTTGGTTCTAACCAACTTTAAAGAATTGAATAAGTCAATCATGGTGTCCTTAAATAACTTGAATATATCTCCTTAGATTGACAAGATGGGAGTATCTTCTAAATTATTTTATTATTACATCATGCCTTTAATGATAATTCAGAATTGATCAAGTTGTTCTTGACTCAACTTTAATGGGTCCTCTTTAAAGATAGGAACCTCCCCAGGCCTTTGTTCTTCCACTAGAGTCAAATTAGTGAATGTTTCCACTTTTTAAAAGGTGAATTCCTCTCCATAATTTACGGCCTTAATTTATATCACTATTTCCAAGTTATTAGTGTATAGATTAAATTTAACTCCCATTGATGATTGAGTCACTTTTGGAGTTGGGGTTTCTATTTGTGCTCCTCCTGACTCTCCTAGGATAGTCATCTTTTCTCTTCTTCCTTTTGTAAATCCAAAATACATGGATTAATATCTTCATGCATAGTTATGTTGATAGACTTTGTTTTTACCCAAAGATGATGCAGAGTAGTGACTTTTTGCAATTTGCCATAGTGGTCATGAATTCGTTCAAATTACTTTTTAGTGGTCTGTACTTCAGTTTTGGATTAAATTATTCTTACATGGATGATAATTTAACTCTCTTAGGCTTGATTATGATCAATATAGGGTTGAATTATGTCTTTAATATATGATAGGACTCTTTTAAATGTCTTTTCATTACTTTAATGGTGGTATCTAGTTCAAGTAGAAAGCTTTGTGGCATCCCTATGGTATTTTCATGGCACTTTTCTCATTAATATTTAAAAATTTACCATTATTTTTTGAAAATTCCACCTTGATCTCACACCATTTAATTCTTTTTTTCATAAATAATTATGAACCTTTGATCTTGATATAAAAGATCAAACTCCATTAGACACTTTTTGACATTCCTCATAGTTGTGACACTTGTCACCACTATATTTTTTATAATATTTATTGAAAGGTTAACATTGATTATGCATCATTGATATTTTTTGCATGGATCAATTTCAATCCATTAATATTGATTTACTCAATTATTCCGCATGCTCTATGGATTCTTGATCAAAATGTGTATACTTATTTGCATACCATCAATCTTTAAAATATACTTGATCTTTAATTATGGCATGTGGTTATGCCACTTGTCATCTCCATGGTTTTTTGTAAGATTCTTTAATTTTCAAAATTTTCTATGCATCATCTGATCATATTTTCCAAAGTGAATGTGCTCCATTGGATCTTTATCTGTAAGGTCAAATGCTATTGGATGCTCAATTTTCTTTCAATAAGATTGTGACACTTGTCACTTTCTTACTCATCCCAAGGATTTGAATCATTGACATTAATCTCACACTATCAGATCTCCTTCACCCAAGAAAATTCATGTCATTGATTAAGGCTCTTGAATTTTTAAATTATACACATCACTAGATCTCAATCACTTGAGCAAATGTAGACCATTTATCTTATAGATAAAAATAATATTTTAGTCAGGCACAAGAAACTAAGGAACTTAGCATAAAGTTTTTAGACTATGGTTTTATTTTGTGTTAATAAACATGGGTAAGACCTTAGGATAAACATTTTAATCTAACATTTAAAACATGATAAAGGGTACCTTTCACATAATAAAATACATGGCATAAAGTATTAGGACAAGGATTTTAGCTTAAGTCTAAAACATACCAAAAGGATCCGGTGGTTAGTTAGACCATGTGGAAATAAAAGGGACCAAGGGGGGCTCAGGACATAAAGGGACCAAACATAAATTTTTTAGACTAAGGTTTGGTCATGTTAATAAACATGGCTAAACCTTGAGATAAAATTGAATTAAGTCTATGGCATGATTAATCAATCTTGCATAAATTGTTCCCATAAAATTTGAATTTAATTCAAAAGAACCTAAGCTAGGGAAATTTGAATAAGGGTTTCAAGATGTTTTCAATTTGATTTTCAATAGACCAGAGACTAATAAAAGGCCAAATTGTTATAAAAGTCATGAAACCTGGGCATTTCCCATTCTAAATGGACTCCATTAGAGTTGTAACCTATAACAAAAAGATCCAATGTGAGCAAGTTTAGGAAATATTAAATCATAATTATGAATAAATATGTCAACCAAATTAGGTGTGAATGATCTTCAAATAAAGACTATGTGAAATCATGATAGTGGTACTCTGATCATGTGAATTTCAAAATTTAAGGTATAAATTTACACAATTTAAAACAAGGGTCCCCATTTTTCAAAAAAGAGGGTATGTTAGCCTCAACAAATGGAAATTTTGGGGGAAACATAGCAATATGTTAGAATTTAGAAACTTTAATTTATACTAATAACTAGGATAATTATTTCACTTCATCAAGCACCATTATTAAGATCAGTTCATGGTTAGAACAAATCCTACACATGAAAAATTAGGATCAACCATCAAGACATAACCATATTATGTGTGTGATTTGATTCCACTTATTGATTTCCATAAGATTTAGAGAATAATTTCTAGATTCATGACCTTAACCATTAACATTGACTTATAGCATATTTAGATGTTTATTTAAAATCATGCTTTAGCTTAGAGAAGGCTTTGGAATTGCTTTGCTACCAGCCAAGAATCCATAACCTTGATATAGATACCTTTTTCTCCACTCAAGGCCTTAATTTACTTCTAGCCAGGCATCCATAGCCCCATGGAGATTATTAGAATAACCTCTACTTATAAAGCCTTTTATATTTTGCAATAATCTCTTATTTTTTTATATTTTTAGATATTTTGACTTTTTAACAAGGCTTGGGTACCAAATTAGCCAAGTTTTAGGATTTGGTCATATGTTTGATCTTCAAACAATCATCTTTGGTTGTAAACTGTATCCCATGTAATTAATGCTTTTAAAGTGTAAACATGACTATATCCTAATAATTTAATATTTCACCCTATATGTGTAATCCTTCTTAGAATGAAACTTAGATAAAAAAAGGCTTATAATCTCAAGGAACAATTAACCAATTTAATAGTCTTTACTAGATTATCTAAATTATAACATTAAGCTCATATTTGAATAATACATGATCGATCAATGTTGAGAAAACATGCTTGCATTCCTAAACTATTAGGTTTATTTGAGTAATCATATGAATCTTGAGCTAAGGCATTTATATAATATACTTATTAAAATCAAGGAACAAATTAGGGAAAATAAACACACCAAGTAGAAACCACACTAATAGAAAGAAAATGAAACAAGCAAACAAATATATACAAACACTATGTATAAGCAAGTGACAAGAAGGAAAGAATAAGAAAGAAACTAATTTATCCTACCTCCACTAGTTCTAACTAATCTTATAGTTCATTCCATGAAGACTCTAGGTGGGATAGAAGATAAAGATTTATTGATGTAATACCCATTGGTTGGAAATGTAAACTATGTTCCTTGTAAGTCTTAGTTTGAATGTGTTATCCCTTAGGATCTCAGCAATTTTATATGGGTCAATCCACAAAGGTGTGAACTTCCCATGATTTCCTTTTGGTTTTGAGGATTTATCCTAAAGTATAACTAGGTCTCCTTATCTGGACAACTTTAGCTTTGAACATTTGTCAGACCACCTCTTGTGTATGGTTTGGTGTCTACTAAATTTGGAAAAATCCTTCTCTCTTGCTTATTTCATATGTATGATGTCTAGCAACCTTGAACTTTCAAATTAGTAATCCTCCTCCATGTACACTTACATGAATTTGTAGGTTGGTATCTTGAGTGTTATGGTAAATATAAGTTTTTGACCATATATCATCAAGAATGGTGATGTTTTGAGAGCTTGCTTAACTCTTATTCTATTTTCCCAAAGGGCATACTTAGGTAGCTTGTGCCACTACTTAAATCCGTATTGTGTAGTAGTTTGTAGCAGTCAGGATATACTTTTGACCATTTGATGAATTAGGCTTAATGACCCCCAAAAAATCCAATCCCCATTGGGCAAAGGGTTTATCAATCATTATTGGCTATAATTGCATGGATGCATTGGGATATTTAGTGTTGAATATTTGACATGATTTGTATTCTCTCACATGATTTTGATCATCTTTGTATATAGTGTGCCAGTAGTAACCAACCCTAAGGATCTTATGGGTTGTTATCCTTTCAGATGGATGTCCACTTCCCAATTTTTCATGGAAAGTGCTCAAGATCTCAGTTGCCTCTTCCTTAGAAATAAACTTTAGGTAAATGCCTTAAAAGTTATTCCTATACAACACTCCATCCTTGATAATAAAAATGAGCTGATTTGAGCCTGAAAGCTCTCTTTTTCTCTCTACTTAACCCTATAAGACAATATCCATTGATTAGTAAATGAAAAATATGATCATACCTATCATTGGGTTGAACATTTTTTTGTTTTACCTTCATGACACTCAGTTTGGGATTAGTATTTTAAATAAATATAATTAAACCTTGACATATTACAAATTTTTAGTCTTCATATCTAGATCATATTAGTGGAGAATAGATATCCACTTACCTATCCTTTCTATAAGTTCACATTTAATGAGCACGATCTTAGTGGCAGGGTCTGGTAGTATTTCATGTACCTTATTTATAAGGATATAATGCCTAAATTTCTTCAATTCCTTGACCAAAACACATGCTTGTTTGTCAATAAGAGAATAATTTAATTCAACATTTTCAAAATTAGTACTCATGAAAGCAATAGGATGATCACATACATCTATCTTCTGAGTTAGGAAAGTTACAATTGTATGGTTAGAAGTAAAAGAGTAAAGATATAAGTCTTTAGTAAAGTATAGACTTATAAGCATAGGGAATTGTCTAATTAATCCTTTTATTTCCTTGAAGGCCTTCTTAGTGTCTTAATTCAAAGTGATCTTAGAATCTTTCTTCAACATGTATTTCAAAGGTCTCACTATTTCTTCAAAACTAGAAATAAGCTTCCTTACAAAGTTAATTTTACCAAAGAAAGACTTTAGTTCCTTCTTATTATTAGGGGGCTCTATATTTGATATTCCTTTTACTCTATATAGGTCTATAAAGATCCCCTCCTTAGTTATAACATGTCTTAACTATCTTCCCTTAGTTACATAAAAAATGTTCTTCTTTGGGTTGAGAGAAATTCCATACCTCCTGCACCTTTCAAATACTTGTTACAAGTGCATGATGTGATCTTCCTTATTCTTTAAAAAGATAGTCGGTTCATCCATGTAAATAATAATGCACTTACCCATGAATCCATAGAATGCATGATCCATTTATCGTTAAAAGTTTGTACCTATATTTATCAATCCAAAGGGAATTATCTTGTAAGTAAAAGTACCCCACATAGTAGTAAATGTAGTCTTAATTATATATTCCTTCTTCACTAGCACCTAATTATAACCTAAAAATCCATAAAGAAAATACATCATAAAATAACTACAAACAAATTGGATTACTTGTTTAAGAGAAGGTAGTGGGTAATTATCCTTTTCAGATGTTCTATTCAAATTTCTAAAATCAATGCACAATCTGATTTTAGCATTTTTATTCTAGACTGGTATTAGGTTAGCTACCTCAGTGGAGTGTTTAATAAAAAAACACTATATTATCATCTAGTAACTTATTAACCTCTTTATATATCATTATTTCTAGTACAAGGTTGATTAGCCTTTATTTTTGCCTAAATGGCTTATAGGCTTCCTTTAGAAGTATGGTGTGGGTTATGACCCTAAGATCAATGATATTTAAATCATCATAATACCATGATATTACATCCCTATACATGGTTATAAAATATTTGGTTCTCTCAATTTCAATGCTTATACAAGTTATATCAATGTTCACTAGTTGAGGTTGACCTTGGGAACGTAGGTCCATTACATTGTAGTCCTTCCCATCGACTTTGGGAATCTTGATAGTCTCAACTAGTTTGTGTGAATAAAATAATCTCTCTAAGGCTAGGGATATTATTATCACTCTACTGAATGACCTTGTCATCAAGTTTTCCTTTAACTTTATCATCATCAAGGGTATTTACACTAGCCTCATAAATGATGTGAGCCTCAAATACTCTTGAGCTAGTCATGAAGTATGTGATCTGCTAATCAACACTAAATACTTGAAAATGGTGGTCATTATCTAGCATTGAGGGACATGGGAATAATTAAATGGTAAGGCTTTGTAATTTGGAACCTTTATTGGGCATAAGGTCAGATGTAGATGAAGCAAGTTCATCAGCAACCTTGTTTTCTTCCCTAGGGATTGACACAATGTTGAAAGCATCAAAACATTCAATTAAGTCCCACACTCTAAATTTATATTTCTTAATATAGGATATCTTGCATTGATATTAACTCTTGACCTAATTAACTACTAGTTCAAAATCACCAAAAACTAATAGTTCTTTGACCTTGTGTTTGATTATAAATTATAATCTAAGATTAAGTTGTTCATACCCTGTGATATTATTAGTACATGGGAATTAGAGTTTGTAAGAGGAATTTTATTCTTTCCCAATGTATTGATTAATACCACTCCTAATCTAGAGCCTAGTTTACATATAGTATCATCAAAATATAACTTCCATAGTCTAGGCATAGTATGAGAAGTTTTAGAGTTACATACCTTTGGGGCATCAAGGGTGTAAAAACCTAGATCTGAGTTAACCATGTTGATCCTCTCATTAGTTACATTGTACTTGGTGATCACATTCTTTATTTTAGGTTCCCTTTCTATCCTAATCTAATTTGGAACTCCTTTCAGGGTAACCACATGTGTGAATAGTTAGTTGACATATAACCATTTAGAGATCTAGTCAAGTCCCTACTTAGTAGCATTCCATATGCATCAAGAATATCCACCATTTGGATTTCAATGAATTATTGGATACTTGGTTTATAAGTAATCTCCATGTGAAAATTTAATAATTCACTAATCACTTTTACTCTTGATTTATCTAATTGAGTCATAACCCTATTAGATATAATTGAAGTCAAACCTAATTATTCACAAATACCCTTAGGCATGATGTTTGTAGATGCACCTAAATCTACCAAGAAATTGTGTTAATTCTTACCAAAGATCTTGATTATGAGTAATAAAGGTGGAATATCCACCTTATTTTTGTGTATTACAATGTTAGCATTTGTAGCCTTTTGAAACTTATTAGTATTGTTAGATAAAGATTTTAATAACAAATCCCTTTGTTTTATAATCTAAGTCAATTCATGCAAGGTAATGTTAGATTTGATCTTTTTCATGTAATATAATATATTATATCCAACCCTATTAGAATAATTAGGTGTATCAACATTAGGTTTAGAGTTAATTCCCTTAGGAGGCTTTGGATTGTTATTTGATGTAGTGTCAGGAGGAGTGTCAATATTATTTAGTGAAGTTGAGGTAGTCAAAGGTTATTTATGCTCCCTATTACTTAGAAGATAGGTCTTCTTTAGATATTAATAAAAATAAAGAATCTCTTCAAGGATATCCTCAGTCTCATTGTCCTCTTGAAATGGGAACTCAAAATTTTCCACCATGAGAGTTGAATTAGTAGATCTAGATGACCTTGAAGAACCTAAGGTACTTACACCATTATCTTTATTAGGTACAACCTCAAAAGTATCTAATTTTTCTTGAAAAGCTTCAAAAGCACTGCAAAACTCTAGATAGTCTAATTCACCATGCTTTGAATTATAATGAACTCTATAATAATCAATAAAAGCTACATCACCATGATTTATATTAGGCACATTCTTATTAGTAGATGACTCATTATTATGGCTGTTGTTATTATTTTGAAACCTATTTTAAGGCTTATTAAATCTTTGGAAAGAGTTCTTGTTAGAACTTTCTCTAGTATTTCTAACTTGTTTTTGTAGTTGGATGAAATTAGTGATTAGCTTTTGAATCATATTCAAGATATAATCACTCAATCTTGGGTGTATTAGAATTATGAACTTGAGTATTGCTACTAGTTGCATACATCAAAGCTCTTTGGTCTTATGGATGAGACCTATTGGAAGAGTTATTAAAAAATCCAAGGTTTTATCCAAGATGTGTATGGTTTAAAGGCAATTAGTTTAGAACTAGAAGCTAATTTAAGGTAGGAATTTTTTGATTGGCACTAGGAATGATATTTAGAATAGGAAATTTTGGATTAATGTTGGGAATATTGTATTCCATTAGACATGGGGTTGTATCTGATCATTAATGATCATAGATTCAACATAATCTAGGGCTATTGTATTAATGATCTAAATATATATTTTAGGAAACATAGAAGTTATGGGATTTAAGGCATCCTTATAGATCTCTAAGCCTAAATCCTCGTCAGGTACGTAAGGAGCTATGGTTATGTTAAAAAAATTTTGGAATATACTATTAAATGCTCTTATGGGCTCATTTGAGTCTCTTTTGACTATGGTAAACTATTGGTATAAGACACATGGACTAATGATTTTTCCAAATTGATCAATGAAGTAATTATTAAAATCATTCCAACTAGATATGTAGCATTCAAGAAGGTTAGTATGAAAGATAGGGATTGTGTATTAATGATATGAATAGATATTTTCAAAAACATAGAAGTCATGGGATCTAAGGCATCCTTATAGATCTATAAGGCTAAAACCTCATCAGGTCAATAAGGAGCTATGGTTATTCTAAACATTTTTTGGAATCTAGTATCAAATGCTCTTATGGGATCATTTGAGTCTCTTTTGATTATGGTAAACTATTGGTTTAGGACACATGGAATAATGATTTTTCCAAACTGATCAATGATGTAATTATTAAAATCATTCCAGCTAGATATGTAGTTTTCAAGAAGTTTAAAGAACCATTCATATGCAACATCTTTGAAAGTAAATGGACACAATCTGCCTGCCACATCTTCATGAAAAACATTCAAAAGTCTTAAAGTAGATTTGAAGGATTTAATGTGTTCTTCAGTAGTTGTAAAACCATTAGGATAAAAGTATGTAAATACTTTTTAGGATTATGAGGAAGGTCATGTACCACACTTGACACATTGATTGAAAAACCACCTAGCCAAGACATACCTTGATAGCGATTAAACATAGAATCACCCCAAATTGGTGAAGTTGGTTGAGAATTTGTATGTCTATGGTTACCTTTGTATTTAATAGATCTCATATGGATTTTTAATGAAATAAGGGGAACCCTTGTCTCTAAACATGACCTGGTCCTTATCCTTGGTAATTCTAATTTGAGATCTTTGAACCTTATTATAAATATAATGTGTAAGTCTTATATTTACAAAAAATGATGATCAAACTTGAAAATTAAGTAAATTTCATGAAAATATGTATACATAATGGTAAAGTACATAAATATTTAACTAATTTAGCTCAAATATGTGTCCAAACACATAAATATGAATGATCTTTACACATTTAAATATCAAATAAACTCAAATTTGTAGAGATGAAATAAATATTTAAACAAAATAACTATTACTAACCTCAAAGGCCTTATATTTTCAAATCTTAATTTATCTTTAGCATAAATAAAAATCAAACTTTAAAGAACATCTATCTTTTCTAAATAAGCACAAAGACTGGTCTAAAACCATTGAGATCAATGATCTTTAAAAAATATGGTAAAAGAAACACAAATATGCAAATAATACATCAATATTTGATCAAAATTATCCAAAATTAGCAAAGATGTTGCAAATTTTTAAATATTTAACTAGCCTTCCTTCTAGCACCAATTTTCCCCTTGTTGATGCACCTAAATGTATCAATAGGTTCATATATTGTTTTAAAATAACTTCTCATTTTTGTATTTATATAATCTATTTCATGAGTTACTGGCTATGATAATCTTTTTATCTTTGGTGGAATAGAGGAAGAATAGGTTGATTGTTTCACAAATTTATATTAGTTCGTGGTTGGGAGCCACCATGACTTAATAGTTGATCTTTGATTTTGGAGATTACATATGCTAATCTGAGTGAATTATGCTCAAAACCTAATTCTAAAGATAAACTAAGATGAAAATTCACAATGAAACTCATCTAAGATGAATTGATAAAAAAAAGGAGTAAAACGAAGGGTACAATAGAAAAGAGAGGTGTTGTTGATCTTTGTTTTAAACATTATGACAAAGTTCCAATTTCAACTGAAATGCATTTAACCAGTGTGAAACATGAAGTAGCATAATCTCAAATCCTACCACACATTAGGCAAACATCTAAGTAAAGTATGAAAAGATGAAAATAAAAACAAGCTTTACTTTAAGAATATAACCCCTGTAAGCAAATAGCAGTAGCCCAAATGTAAGAAGAGTATAGAAAGTGAAGTAAACACAATAAATTTTAACTAATATAGCATTGTCACAAATTAAAAACTTTTCATTTAAATATTCACATATAGAATCATAAGAACCATTAAAATCTAAAGATAAGATCAAACAAATGAGAGAGAATCCATGATAGCAATTTACACAAGCAAATCTGGACAAACTTTGCATAACTCCTTGCTTATATTAATTTGTTCAAAATTTCAAAATAAAGTTTTGGCTCCAAAAACTCTCTCTCCCTTTTACATTTGGTAATACCTCTTTATATATAAAATTCATGAGAAATACAAGTCAGTAATGACAAATTACATTTGTAAATGTGTATAGGAAAATTGTCCTTTTTATTACATTCTAGAATAAATGATGTTTTCTAATATACTAACCTATAGGAAATGTACTTTACAAGTTGTACATACCTTAACAAAAAAGATATTTCATTTCAAAAATATAAAATTTTAGTTATAAAATAATATTCCTAATCCAACTGACTTTGGGACCCTAGTGTTACTTCAACATTCTACCTTCCTTATAGGATCTTCATTCTATAATATTGCTCATTGATCAAATGGAGGTTAATAATGGGTCTCATGAACAAATCTCTTTCTTGATCTCCTAGGTTATTGAGGTCATTTCATCTCTTTCTAGGGCCTATTTGAGCTCTTAATATCTCTTCTCTTCTCTTCAAATGACAATGGTAGGCCCATGTTCAACTTATTATCAGCCCCTATAGTTCTTTGTCTTTGGTTCCTTACTTGCTACTCAACTTAATATCAACCACTATCTTTCCTTGTCCTTGGTTCCTTACTTGCTACATGAATTGAAAAGTTTTATGCATGAACTCCTTGTCAGCAATAAATCCTAAAGGAGTAAGTAGGGTTGGCTATTTGATTAATCTATCTAATATGTGTAGCATCTTATCTTCCTATTATTTGAGATCCTTATATCCATCTACTTAGACCAACTACTCAAGGCTTTGATTTTGTCCACCAACATAGACATAGCCATATTTAAATTAGCTACACTGACTGTCTTAAATTCAAGGAGTTGATTCATGGTTAAGGCTTTGACCAAATCCTTCACTTGATAAGTGGTAGCTTTTCATTAACCAACTTGGCATGTAGCCATGGAATTTTGGTTACTTATTGTCCCTTGCTTGGTTCTAATTAACTTTAATGAATTGAATAAGTAAATCATGGTGTCATCAAATAGTTTAAATTTGTATCCTTATATTGACAAGTTGGAAATCTCTTCTAAATTCTTTTGTTGTTGCATCATGCCTTTGATTTCAACTTGTAATTGATTAGGGTATACTTGAGCCAACTTCAATAGGTCCTTTTTAAATATGAGAACCTCACCAGGCCTCTATCCTTCCACTAGAGTCAATCCAGTGAATGGTTCTACTTTTTGAAAGGTGAATTACTCTCCAATAATCATGGCCTTCTTTTCTATCACTCTTTCTAAGATGGTAGTCTCTAGATTAAATTTAACCCCCACTAATGATTGAGTCACTTTTGGAGATGGGGGCTCTATTTTTTTTCCTTGTGATACTCTTGGGGTAGTCATTTTTTTCTCCTCTTCCTTTTATAGAGCCATAATCCATGGATTAAGCTCTTCATGCATAGTGATGTTGATAGACTTTGTTATTACCCAAATATGTTATAGAGTAGGGACTTTCTACAATTTTTCATAGTGGTCAAAAATTTGTTCAAATTTCTCACTAGTGGTTGACACTTCAGTTATGGATTGAATTATTCTTAAATGAATGATAATTCAACTCTCTTAGGCTTGATTATGATCAATACAGGGTTGAATTAGGGATTTAATATGTGTTAGGGCTCTTCTAAAGGTCTTATCAATACTTTAATGGTGGTAAATAGTTAAAATGATGAGCTTCATGGCATCCCTATAACATTTTCATGGTACTTTGCTCATTAATATTTAAATTGTGACCATTGTATTTTGAAAATTCCACCTTGATATTACACTATTGGTTTCTTTTTTACATAGATCATCATAGACCATTAATCTTGATCTGAAACATCAAATTGCATTGGCCACTTTGTGATGTTCCTCACGGTTGTGACACTTTTTACCAATAGATTCATTTTGAGATTTATTGAAAGGTAAATGTTGATATTTCACCATTGATATCATTTTAATAGATCAATCACACTCTATTGATCTTGATCTTCTTAATTATGCTTCCTACTCCATGGACCATTATTTGAAATGTGTAAACTTAATCATATACCATTTATCTTTGGAAGATGCTTGATCTTTAATTTGTGGAACATGGTTGTGCCACTTTATTTCTATGGTTGTTTCTAGGATTTTTGACTTTTTAACATTTGTTATGTATCATCTAATCATATTCTCCTAAATAAATGCACTCAATTGGATCTTGATCCACAAGGTCAAACACCATTGGTTACTCAATTTATTTTACTAAGATTATGACACTTGTCACTTTATCGCTCATCTTAGGGATTAGAATCATCAATTTTGATCTCATACCATTAGATCTCCTTCACTTGAGTAAATGCACATCATCGATTAAGGATCTTGACTTGTCTTTATATGCACTACTAGATCTCAATCACCAAAGTAAATATAGACCATTGATCTTATAGATAGGAATGATTTTTAAATTAGGCTTAGGAAAATAAAGAACTTAACATAAAATGACCTGGAGGTTAGTTAAACCATGTGGAAATAAAATGGACTAAGGGGGGCTTGGGACATAAAAGGACCAAACATAAATATTTTAGACTAAGGTTTGGTCATGTTAATAAACATGATTAAACCTTGGGATAAAAATTAAACTAATTCCATGGCATGATTAATCACTCTTACATAAATTGTTCCCATAAAATTTGAATTTGATTCAAAAGAATTTGAGCTAGGGTAATTTAAATTCATGTTTTGGGATGCTTTCAGATTGATTTTCAATAGACCAAAGGCTAGTAAAAGGCCAAATTGATATATAAGTCATGAAACCTAGGCATTTCCCATTATAAATGGACTTCATTGGAGTTACAACCTAAAACATAAAGATCCAATGTTAGAAACTTTAGGCAATATTAAATCAGAATTATGCATAAATATGCCAACCAAATCAAGTGTGAATGATCTTCAAAGAAATACTATGTACAATCATGATAATGGTACTCTGGTCATGTGAATTTTCAATTTTAAGGTACAAATTTGCACAATTGGGTTCCCATTTTTAATAAATGGGGGTATGTTGACCTCAAAAACTACCACAAGGATAGAAAGAGGAAAGAATATCCAAAGAGAAAAGGGTTAAATGTTGAGTAAGAGATGAGTGAGATGGATAAAATTTTGGAGAGGAGAAATTTTTACGTGGAGTTCATGAAATAATAAGACAAACAATGGTATGGATGGGTGATGATAAATAAGATAGATAAGTGGCATATGAGGCTACTCATGGAGAGAATAAGAAAGATTGTGATGAGAGATAATGAGAAGAAGAATTTTCCATGTAAGTAGCTTAAGGAGGAGATGAAAAAGTTGATGATTGAATAAGATGGATGTGAGAAACACCTTTTGAAGGAGGAGGAGATGGAGGCAAGAAATTATCAATTTTTAAAATTTAAGTATTTCTTGTCATGTGTGTATGTAGGTACAAGATTGAAGGATGAAGTTATCCATTTTGATGACTCAAAACTTGAAAAAAGGATATCAAGAATGAATAACATGTTTGTGTGGAAGAAGTAGAATACAAAGATGAATTACCTATTAAAGTGCTTATCAAACCCAATATGAAGCAAGTGGTACTGCATAATTAGGCACATAATGAAGATAAGGCTAAAAATCAAGTTGTGGTAGCAAAACATAATGAATAAGAGGGGTATAGTTTGAAACCTCACAAACTATATACGGATATGGTGTAGTAGGTGACAAAAGAAAACATAGATACGTGGTATCTAAATCAAGAAAAAGTATGAAGGTAAGGAGAAACCATGAGAAAGATAACAAGTATTTAAATATAAAATAAGTTAATAAGTTAATTTATTCTATTGATCATGTTATATCTGATATTATTGGGTTTGTGCATGATGAAATCAAGAGAGAAGGTTACCGTGAAGTATTATGTTATGAGGAATTTGAATGGGTAAAGGAGAATCCATTATAAGAAAAGCTAAGAGGCTATGAGAAGAGTCACCTTCAGAAGTTAGATTGATAAGAGAAATCAGCCAAATAGGATATCAAGGAGAGTTTTATAAGGATAAATAAATAACATAGTTATGAGGAGCCATTAGAGCATGAAGACCAAGGAGGAAGATTTGGTGAGAAGATAGACCAGCAAAGAGCACTTAAATAAACCATGAAAAATGAAGAAATAAGATATGGAATATATTTTTAAGTGAAGCATGATAACCATCCAATTGAAGCAAAGTGTGATGAATATAAACTAGAGATAGATAACATATAAGATGAGGTGAAAAAGTAGTTATAATAGATCAAGTACTTCATAGAGGTAGAAAATAAGTTAGAAAAGAAATAAGCCAAGACAAGAGGATAAAGAAATAATTAAAAATTAAGAATAAAAAATAAATACAAGAGGATTAGTAGCAATATTATTTTATAATATCATTAGAGAAAGAAGTGGACCAAGCACATTTGAGTAGGAGCTCACATTTTTCCCATTTGGGGAGTTTGATACAAACATCACCATGTAATAAAGGAGTTAGGATGTTTTATAGTGTTATAATGACCATATTTAGTATTTAGAGGTTTATATAGGTCTTATATGTTCCTATTATAGGTTTTGTATTCATTATACAATCTTTAAGTTGTGTGTTTAAATCCTTTTAGAGTTTCCTACCAAAATAACTATTTTGAAAAATTGAATTTCTAAGTCTAGCTTGTCGGGAGTTTTGGAGTCTTGTGTGTGATCTAATGTTAGTAAATGTTTATAAATGGTCCTATATGGTACTATATGATGTGAATTATGTTTATTAACATAATTATCATGATAAAATAATGTAAAATTAAAGAAATTTGTTGTTGTAACTTCCCCTCAACATGGAATGGCAAGAATCAAAGGTTTGTTTGCATGTTTAGTATAATAAGAAACATATAATGATTGAAAAAATTGGTGTGATAATATATTATGGTGTTATAGGAGTATATTTTTAAAGGATAAAATTTTATATAGCTAAGTAAAGATAATAAAGGTTAAGTTTTCAAATAACCTTGTCTGCCTTATCTACCTTTTCCATTATATACATGGTTATTGTATATGAAAGTGATCAATCAATAAAAGAATGTTTGGAATGAGTTAAATGTGAGACTCAATGTGATTTTTTTAATGTAATTAATCTTTCATTTTTTTTATTATTTAATTAAGAGTTAAATTTGGTTTTTAATCTCTAGGTTAATATCATAGTACTTAGTTTAGGCAAGTTTATGAAGGTCTTGTTTTGAATAAAGTCAAGTACATAGAGAACAGATGAATCTTGGAGATTATTTAAAATATTTTGGATGTTTGGAATATATTCTAAAACTCATCCTTAATTTAATAATATATTTAAATATTGGATAAATCCATTTACAAGGTGGAAAGTTATACTATAGTCCATGTGGAAGCATTATCGGTTAATGCATAGTGAATAATATTAAGTAAATTATGTATTGGGAATGGTTTTCACATGAATTTTGTATGTTTTTAATTAAATAATTTTTATATGGTGTATATTCATTGATTTTAACCTTTTTATAGGATCAAATATCTAATAGAGAGTGTCATATTTCTATTAAAGAGAATTTTGTGTTCTTATAGTCAAGAAATAGGGCTTCTGGAAATTGTTTAGGTTGTAATAAAAATAATAAAATATGTATTTGATGGTTTTAATCCCTTTTATAGTTTTATTATTTCATTTAAGTTTAAAATAACACTTAGATTGTCTCATAATCCTTTTGTAAACCTAGAATTTTGCAAATCCTTGTGATTGAGCTTTGTAATGTTGCTCATGATCAACTAATCATTGGAGAAGTTTTAAAAATGTTGGAAAGAAGTTAAAAAAATTTATTAGAGGTTTAAGTGGTCAAAAACTAAAAATTTCACATTTAGTAGACTCTCAACCTACACAGGCTTGTATTGAGACAAGCTTAGGGTTTAGAAATGAAAAATGGAATAACTTGTGTTTCCATCATAAAAACATCATGAAACTTGGTAATTTGAAGTTTTTAATAATTTATATAATATTATTATGGTTTTATGATGGTATACTATAGTATTTTATGGAAACATTGTTGTGGCATTGAACTAGGCCTAAAAGAGACCTAATTGATGTTAGGGTGTGGAGCTAAAAGCTGCACCTTAAGGCAAACAGGAGGGTTTCTGGCATTTACAGTCACCGGCGTCGGCAAGCCACACCGACGTCGGTCAGGGGATGTAGAAGGGAAACCAGCATCAGCAGATGATCGACCAGCGTCGGTCACCTCCAGGAGGGCAGGGACCGACGTCGGTCACCTGTAGCGGTCTGAACTGCTGTTAACGAACAGTCAGTTAAGTGAACGCAGAGTTTGCATGTTAAAGGCTTGTTCGAAGCCTTGAGCCACAAGTCTAATCAGTGTATGCATGAGATCTATATAATAGACTCATGGGCTGTATTGTGAAGTGGAGAATTTGGAGAAGAGCTATGTGAAGCTTGGAGAGTTCTTCCCATGGTGGAATCAAGTAGGATTCCCCATTTATGGATAAGTAAGATCAGATTTGATATGCAGGGATGTGTGGATGCGAGGGTCAGAAAGGAGATCAGCAGGGTAGCGAGATCCAAGGTGACAGCAATACATCAGCAGGATCATGGAGAGATCTACTTGGAGTACGGTTGTGTACTCGATTGTATAGATGTGCAATGAGGTGAACAACAGCTTGTGTTAGCTTTGTGTTGTGACCTATGAGAGAAGATTACTCTGGAGGGAAGTTTACTGTAAGCCCACGAAGTGGAAGAAAGAGTGCCACCTCTTTGTTGTAAATTCCTTTGTAATGAGTTGAATACAATTGTGTGTTGCCTCTCATATTCTGTGTGCTTTCTCATTGATAGTTATTTGTTCTTCTGGATTCTGCATGTTTAGTTGCTTATACATTGGTAATCATGTGTGCTCTTAAATCTGACAAGTTGTGTCAGAGCTTTGGGGAGTTTTGGTCCTATCAATTGGTATCAGAGCCAGGTTAGACGTTCTCAGAGCGAGTTTGACTAACAGATGTCCCAGATCTGTTAAGTGTTTGTTGATTACAGGTTACTCACAGGGGTTGCTATTTGAGTGGGATTATAGCAAGGCAAAAGATGGTACAATGAGAATGAAGAAAAATCAGGCATAGGGTTATCACCACAAGGAGTGTGGTGGGTTGTCTTCAGGTGGGAGCTTGAAGAGGAATACAAGCCAGGATGCAGATTGGATAGAGTACTAGTTTTGGGTACAGGTGCAGCTCTTTATCTCCAAGTGGGAGATTGTTAGGGTGTGGAGCTAAAAGTTACACCTTAAGGCAAACAGGAGGGTTTCTGGTGTTTGCATTCATCAGCGTCGACAGGCCACACTGACGTTGGTCAGGGGACGCAGAAGGGAAACTGGCATCGGCAGATGATCAGCTAGCGTCGGTCACCTCCAGGAGGGCAGGGACTGATGTCAGTCACCTATAGTGGTCTAAACTGCTGTTGATGAATAGTCAGTTAAGTGAATGTGGAGTTTGCATGTTAAAGGCTTATTCGAAGCCTTGAGCCGTAAGTCTAATCAGTGTATGCATGAGATCTATATAATAGACTCATGGGCTATATTGTTAAGTGGAGAATTTGGAGAAGAGCTATGTGAAGCTTGGAGAGTTCTTCCCATGGTGGAATCAAGTAGGATTCCCCATGTATGGATAAGTAAGATCAGGTTTGATATGCAGGGATGTGTGGATGCGAGGGTCAGAAAGGAGATCAGCGGGGTAGCTAGATCCAAGGTGATAGCAATACATCAACAAGATCATGGAGAGATCTACTTGGAGTACGGTTGTGTACTCGATTGTACAAATGTGCAATGAGGTGAACAACAACTTGTGTTAGCTGTGTGTTGTGACCTATGAGAGAAGATTACTCTGGAGGGAAGTTTACTATAAGCCCACAAAGTGGAAGAAAGAGTGCCACCTCTTTGTTGTAAATTCCTTTGTAATGAGTTGAATACAATTGTGTGTTGCCTCTCATATTCTGTGTGCATTCTCATTGATAGTTATTTGTTCTTCTGGATTCCACATGTTTAGTTGCTTATACATTGGTAATCATGTGTGCTCTTAAATCTGACAAGTTGTGTCAGAGCTTTGGGGAGTTTCGGTCCTATCAATTGCCTAAGGGTGGTGAGAGAAAAGGTAATTACCTTAGGAGCTATGTAATGAAACTTTTGGTGAATAATAATGGGGATAAAGGGTATATAAATATTTATTTTATTTGTGTTTAATTTTATTATATTTTGAAAACCTAGTAGCTTTATGTGTAAATAGGGATACAAGGAAAGGAGGCCTCATAGAAGAAAGAGTAGTGGGATTGAAAGTGAAAACTTGGGTATTAAGGTTTATGATTGTATGCATACAGAGTTAAAATATGTAGGTTGAGGGACATATGATTATTATTTATGAGATAAAATAAAACTATGAGATAATGTTTAGGATTTCAATCCTAAGAATCTACATGAAACAAAGATAAGTTGGAATCAAGAAGGGAGAGTGTAGAAATTAAATATGTAAATGAGATAATGATGGTGATGAAAAACATAATGTAGAGAATGATGATGGATGGATGATAGTTTTGTCACAAAATATTTCATCCTATAGGATGTTTTTTAAGCTTACTCTAAGATTTGGGTAATATTGGAATACCTCTAGGCTTATGGGTTACCTATGGTAGAGGTGGACCTCTATGTTTAAGGGTTACATCCCTAGATTGATACTTGCTTGCTTATCACCTATACTAAATATTTGCTTGTGTGAAAAGGGGAAGAATGAAACATGAAAATAACATATCTAATAATGTGATACACCAAAATTATATCTGCTAGACTACCATGATCTTCACTATGAAGGATTGTTCATAAGACTGGCTTCAAACTTATATTGGAATCCAACATAAGTATTTCAAACATGAAGGTGACATGTACTGCACTTCCCAAAGTGAAAGGACAAAAGTTATAATATTAGACACTAATAAAGCTTCCTACCCTTTGAGATATACAAATACACAAACTACACTCCATGTGACCTATTAGAGAATGAATTGCTTGCACACAATGTGAGAGAGTAAGATGAATGTAAGGCTAGGTGATTAAATCTTATCATTCATATTTTTAGTATTCTATACACTTAGACAAGGAATCATAGAACTAAAACAAGTTTAAAATAATTATTTAAAGGAAAAAATTAGTATTCAAACTAATAGGGCTTTTCCATATCAGACATGGACCAAACTATAAGAGCCAAAATGGATTGTATTTATAGAATGTGTGAGAGGAGAGGGAGAGAAGACAAGTTCAAGGGTCATAATTCCACATGTCAAAGAATGAAAACTAGTGACATTACAAGAGAATGAGGTGAAAAATAGAGGTCTATAAGGTCCTCTTGGATAAATGTCCACGTAAAGCATCACAATCTCTTAAAATTAGTGTAGATACCTTTTAACTACCTTCTTGAAATTACCTTCATGATTAGGAATATTTTGACTCATTTAAATAGGACTAGAGATATTTAACACATATTCACTATCAAGGAAGGGTTATAAACATGCCATAACAATCATCATATGTGTCCCCAACTTGTAGCCTTCTTCTAGACACTTATTCTCACCATCTGTAGTCACTCATTAGCCCTCTTTCACTCATTATTCACATTTTTCACCCAAGTTACCTTTAGTTGTTAAATATAATCCATGTAAGAGGTTTTAGGACACATATCTAATAACCTTATGCCTTCCACTCCATGAAGTATACTTTAAAATTATCCCCAATTGGACTTATCATCCTCTCACTTCATAGTCATCCTTCATTTTCACTATGTATGACATATTGCCTAAAGTGAATGAGCTATCATAAGTGTTTACATGAAAAAATATGATGATAAATAGACATAAGGATTTATAATAGGTATCAATTAAACCCATCCAATATATCTCACCTATTCATTTTATTTTTCACTTTCAAAACAATCAAAACTTGCCAAAAAACTTGTTTTATACCATGTCCATACAATTAGGATACAAACCAATCTAATGGTAAATATCCTAAGAGATTCCTCTAAAATTCCAAAACCATTTCCAATCTAGACTACACCTTTTTAATACATTCCCATCCAACTCTTCCTAATCGAGTCAAAACCAAGGGTTTCAGATGATTTTAGAGGGTTTAATCTCTTAAGGATTATTCATAAAATATTGATGTCTAACCTCCAAAAAAATTCCTCAAATTTTGAGCTCAGGGATCTCCTCAAATTTCCCCAACTCCCTAGGTTACCATGCAAACAATCTTTACAGGTGTGAGCTTTTAAAGTTAGCCTCTCAAGCTTTTGAGTGTTTTTTGTGTAGGTCTAAGGCAAAATAGTCCAAATTTGACCAACTTATATATGTTATATGTATACCAATGGATAAAAATCATTATATATCTCTAATTATAGGTCATAAAATAGTTTGGAATGGTCATATGGTCATAGGAAAATAATTAGACCCCTGTAGGTCTTAAGCCTATTTATAGGCCTATTAGGCTTGACTATGTTTCAATTATTTATGACCACCATTGGGTAATCATAATAACTTCAAATATATCTCAAAAAAATTTCAATCCAACACAAATTTGTAAACCATTTTTAGGTGATCCAATTCTTCTTATATTATCCTCCCACCATTTACTTACAAAGCCTATAGTTTAGACTACATGGGAGTGCTCTCTATCTGAGATAAACTAGAGGGAATACCCCTATTTTATTAGGTATAATGAGACAATGGGAGGATAAAATAGGTAATTAGGACCTTATTTACCTCATTAAAAGTCTTGATCACGTGTATAGAGTCATCAACCCTCAAAAACCTCAAGATAGACTTCTCAACCTAGTGACTATGTAGGGTTTAAAGCTTCCTACAAGTGAGGTCTGAGATTTGTACATACTCTACCCTATTTAATTGATCTAATAAACTAATGATATGGATATTTAAACATTTTTAATTCATTTTCAATCTTATTCATCCATTATATACCCCTGTTAGCCTCTAAAATACTCCATCTATTTGCTTAGGCTAGTCTACAGATTATGTTGACTGTATATGTATGTCTCAGTTTAGATTAAGGGTTTCTTGTAGGTGAAGGAGAATGTTTTAGACCTGATATTCATTCCTTAGGTATTTTTTGTATTTTTCAAGATAATATAAATACTGATTGGGCTAATTCTTTTTTGAAAACTATGCCATCATCCAAACTATCTTTTCTCCACATATTGTCATTCTATAATCAAACTATAGATGAAAGTTTGATAGTAAAAGATACCCTTGTAGATGGTGATGTGAGTCATACCCTTTTAATCAAACTCCCTTGACTATTATTTCAGATCATAGTGTCATTTCCATTCTAATAGATTCACTTATAAATAGGTTTATTAGATGTTCATCTTTAACCATCAACATATTATTTGCCTATAGTCAAGCTATAGGTTCTCAATTTTGGAAACCATAGGGTCCTCCTAACCTAAATATTCACTTTATTTGATCTTATTTTATGCCATTAATGTTATTTAAAACCAAATTATTCCATGTTGTGATGAGATAGGAAACTATCATGTTATTTTTGCATTATAGGGTCACGTAGGCTTCTAAGTACAATAGATGACACTAAAAAATATACAGTAAAAGATTCCTTGAATTGGAAGCCCTCTTACATCACTCTCTCTTGATTAAACATCCATTTTATTTTTAAAATCATTGACCCAATGATTTGTATTAATGATGGAAATAACCATACTTGTATAAACCTATGAACTTTTTCTCACAAGATGACACTAAATATGGACAAAACCTTGATTTGAAGGAATTAAGGTAAGTTATCCGTCTTAAAATTTTATCAACCTATGGACATAAGATTCAAGTTTTTTTTCCACATTATGTTTCCACCATAGTTATTATGACAAAATAAAGGATCCTAGACCTCAATTAAGGTCTCAAGAAGTTTTAATACTTCATACAACTTTGTATGACCTCTATGGAGTTTCCTATAGGTGCACACTCAGACACAAGACTATGTAGGTGAAGTCATGATACAAGATTGTAAGTATTATATTGGTTCTCAAAACTAATTTTTGACCCTTGGAATAACATTAACTTAGTGTTTATATCTTTTTAATCTCTCCAACACCTTGAAGTTCTCCTATCATATGATCATGAATGTGCAAACCTCAATTCCACTTGACTATAGGTGTTGGTCATAGGAAAAACTAACTATGTATATTATTTAACCCTATCATTGCATCAATAACACTCCTTAGACCACACCATTAAAAAATACACTTTATCACCATGTTGAGATGGATTAGACACAATATATATTCTTTGTTCTAAAACCACTTATAGGATAATGAGCTTTGTAGTTTTGAAACATAGTCTACATACTATAATGAAATCTCTTTCTAGAAAAATTAAGTAATCTTGGTCATTATTTCACCTTCACATATGTAATCAATATTGGAAACTTGGTGTGAAATATTTCCATGCTTAGGATCATGTGCAACACTTAGTTTGTATGGATGAAACCAAATAGAAGAGAAACTTGAAGGCTATGGGGATGATCAAGTAGAAAAGAGTCATTAGCACTCTTAGCATTGGTTCATAAAGATTGGTATACCAAAATTAGAACTCTTACCATGAAATAGGAGTATATAAAGCGTAATATCATCCTTGAAGGGCATTTTCTTCAAATCACCTCCTATTGTCTATATTGGATAGAAACTAGTTGACCATTTTTTTGCATGTAAAGGAGAGTGATGGAGAAGTAGAATGGTTTTATGGAATTTTTGAGATTTTAAAACTTATTAAGTATGGAAATGAGTTGAGGGTAATGAAGTGTAAATTTATAAGTCCTCCCATGTGCCAAAACAACTACAGTAACTATACAACAATTAAAAACTACCTCTTTTCAACTTTTTTCTTGCTTTCAACATATAAATTACATTTTTAGTCCTAAAATATTTTATTTGACATATAATAAGACACGGGACATTGAAATAAAATTTTGAAGATTTTTTCTCTATGGTAAATTGTACTAGTCCCATAAATGACTCAAAAGTGGCCTTAGAATGACATAGGATTAAAAATGAATAAGATAAAGCTAAAGAAACATTATATGACCCTTATCTAAGACCATGGAACATAATTTTACCCTATTAGACTCCTATACCAAGTTTTCAACTATAGGGGGTTGACCTATTTTGAATTTTGGTCAAAATAATTGACATTCTTGGCAATTTCCTAGGGGTGGCAAGCTAGTTATGCTAAAGAACAGTAGCCTACTCATATCCATTAGGATATGGAGTTATCTATACACTGATTAGACACTGAATTTCCTCTAAAACCACATAAAATATTATAAAACAAGACACACAAGATGACAAAATAAAATTAAACACACATGTTCTCAAGAACACTTAGGGAAAACACACACAACATAAGTAAAGGCACACACCTACCCTAGTATGTACATAACTAACCTTCATCTCATCAATAGTAGGGATTAAAGTGGATCCCATTTAAAAAGATAGGAAACTCCTCTCCATTCATTATTTCAAATTTAAAGGAGTTATTTTTCTTGCATTTGATGATGATGTATGGCCCACTTCATAAAGTACTAAATTTGGTATGTCTTCATGGCTTTGCTTTATCTTCATCCCATTTTAATATTATGTCACCTTCTTTGAATACTCTTAGATTTTTTAACCTATCAAAGGACCTCTTCATTAGCATTTGATGATTCTCCATAGAGTTTTGAGCATTTTATCTAGTCTCTTACAACTCCATCAACTCTATCAACCTCACCTCCTTTGAAGTGTTTTCAAGCAACTCTAACTAATGTTCTAGCTTTAATGCAGACAACTCTTGGGATATGGATAGCCTATCTTCTCTCCCATAGACAAGAATAAAATAAAAGTTCCCTATTAACCTCTTAAGAGTTATTCTAAAAGCCCTTACGGATATCTTCAATTTAGTGTGTCAAGCTCTTTGATTGTACTCCAAGGTTTTCTTGATGATTCTAATCAGGTTCTTGTTAGTAGACTCAACAAACCCATTACTTTGAGGGTAATGGTTGGATGATGAAATCAATTATATGCCATTACTAATTTCCCAATTAGTTTTTTTAGCACCCATGAAATTAAGTTCATTATCTAAAATGATGGTAGGAGTTCCCTTGTTGTAATACTCTCATAAAACTCCAAGATATCACTTTCATTGGCCTCATTTAATGCAATTACCTCAACCCACCTTATGAAGTATTAAATTTTTGTGAATATCCATTTGTGACTGGCACTTGCTAGATAATTTATCATATGAATGAAGTCAAGACTCAATTACATGAAGGGTTGATCTACTTGAATATGCTTCAAAGGGAGAACTAGAAACTTCTATTTCCCTACAAATAAAGCACATTGGACATACCTTCTTACCCAAGAATAACAATATTTGAAGAGGCTAGGATAATATTATCCTACCCTCATGATCTTTATAGCTATGGTTCTTGGGGATAAATGACCTCCTATTATTCCATCATGAAATTTTTTAAGTAACACTCCAAACTAGTCATTATCAATGCATCTCAATAGTACACCATCAATATCTCTTCTAAAAATTACACCATCCATAACATAATAAAGTATATATTAAAATATGAAATAAATTCTTTTGTATTTGGTCAAACCATTAGGGTCCTCACCAATTTGAATAAATATGATGGTATCTTGTGTCCAACTTTGTAAATGCATGGGATCAACTGGTTGGGAGAAATCATGATTGACCAAAGCTTCTTATTTTAGCTCATGAAGGTCTGAAGCTAAGTTTTCATAAATAACCTTACCTCTTATCAAATTTTTCACTTTAACATCAACATCATATTCCATTTCCTTTGTAATTCACCCTACCCTCTTTTCAATGAGGTCTTTGCTCAAAAACAACTCCTTGGTGCTAGGATTAGAGACCATGATGTGGATCCTATTGTTTAAAACCATATTCCTAAATTTATGTAGCCCCTTTACAATAGAAAGGAATCATTTCTTCATAAGTGTATACTTAACCTCATAATATTCCAAACCTTGAGTAAAGAATGTAATTGTTTATTCAACACCTTCATCATTTTTTGCATTAGCATAGCTGAGATAGTATCAAGGTTAGAAAATGAATACAACATGAAATATTTAGAAAATTTATGGTTTACAAGACTGGGAGCTTGTGTAATTACTAGATTAATGGCTTTAAATATGCTCTTACCCTCATCATTCCAAGATAAAACTTGATTCTTCTTGAGAATGGTTGTGATAGGCTTCACTAAAGATGTAAAACCAAGTATGAACCTTCTCAAAAAAATTATCTTGCCCATGAAACTTTTGAGTCCTTTCTTGTGTAAGGGAAATGATAGGCATAGAATAACCTCTATCCTTTTAAGTTCAATGGTTAGATCATCCTTGGAAATAATGTTTCCTAGGATATTACCTTTATGGATAGAAAAGATGCACTTTTTGGTGTTGATATATACTCCATATTTCCTGCACCTTTTAAACACTTGCCTTAGGTGTTTCATATTATGATTTATATCCTTGGATAATATAGTTAGGCCATCTAGATATACTAATAACATCTCATTGATTAGACCTTTAAAATCCATGTCCATTACCCTTTAGAAAGTGGCACTAATATTTGACAAACTAAAGGGCATCTTCTTATAAGCAAAAGTTCCCCATTTTGTAGTGAATGTTCTCTTGAAATTATAATTTTGATTCACTAAAATATGATTATAACTATAATATCCATCTAGGAGTGAGAAACATTGAGAACATATAAAAACTTAAAAAATCTACTCAATGGGAGGTAATGGATAGTGGTATTTGAGTGACACCCTATTGAGATCTCTAAAATCTACACAAAGTCTTATTTCCCCATTCTTATTTCTAATAGGCACAAGGTTAGCTACCCAAGTTGAATGTTTGATAGGGAATATTATATCAGATTTCAGGACCTTGGTGAGTTTCATCCTCATGAGTTATTCAACCTTGGGGTTAATATGCCTTTATTTTTGCTTATTTAGTTTAACTCTAGGTTTTAATTAAATGGTATGGTTGGCTATGCTAGGATAAAACCCTTTTAGTTATTTATATTCCCAAAAAAATATGTCATTGAACTCCCTACACAAATCAATGAATGCTTTTTTTTATGTAGAACATATCTTGCCTAGTTTGAGGAGTTTGTATTTGAATATTAAGACCCTTTCACAATACAATCTAATTTTCAAACTGCTCATGGAGTCTTTTATAATTTCTTGAGGAAAACTTAGATTCATTTTGTAGTAAATCTACAATATGTTTTTTAGTATCAGACAATTACCAATATACCTCATTATTAGGTATGGAAGGTATTATAATGACCTTTATGTGATATTTTTCTCATTCTTATTTTATGTCAGTAGGTGTAGCAAATTGTGCTCCTATAGCAACTAGTCTATTAGCATGATTATTCTACTCCCTTAGGACTGATTGTATGTTGAATGCATTGAAGTCTTCAATTAAATCCCATACACTATGATTATAAGAATTGATAAAAAGGTTTTTCTTATCAATCACATTCCTAATTTAATTCATAATCAATTCACTATCTCCATATACTTGTAGATTCTTGATTCCTTTTCTCCTTGCCTATTGAATACCATGAATCAAACCTTCATACTCAACCACATTGCAAGTGTAACTAAAATGGAACCTATATAAATAATAATACTATTTTTTTCATGTGGAAACCAACATAAAACCAGATCTTACACTAATATTACTCCATGATCCATTAAGAAACATCTTCCACATTCCATCATTCTCACCTTCCTCCTTAATGAGTGAAGGTATTAGCATTTCTTATTTATGTAAGCAATATACTCCCAAATAAGTTTATTTTATGAGGCCATAAGGATTATGTTCATATGTATTAGTACCATACTCATCTAGGAAAATATCAGATATGACTTAAATATTTGATGATGATACATCTTGTATAACATGTTCTTCTTGATCATTGATTGTGCAATTGAGGTTAGAGCTTTCTTCCACATAGGGCTTAATATGAAATTTAGCTAGTGGTTGACTTCTAATGGTTAAATTTTCTCTATACCTTATCCTAAAATCCAAGGATGATCAATAAAATGAGAGGTAGCCTCTTATCTTGTATATGAAATCCCTTGAGAGTAAAATAGTAAAGTGAGCAAGCAAGTCAACCACCATAATGTCTTGAAGAATAGGGAAGCTAGAATAATCATGAAGGAAAAATCTCAAACTCTTGACCAGTCTTACTAACCTAGTAGGTGTACCATCAAGTTGAAGTACCCATTTATTATATGGTTCATACTTTATACCTAATTTATCATCTACAACCTTGGGAATCATTGAAGTGTTAGCTCGACTATCAATTATGCAGTTATGAACAACTTTGTCTCCAACAATGAGAGTGAGGTAAAGGGTGGAGGATTTTAATATTTGGAAGAGGGATCAAAAATGTATGTGGGATAATTAGTGAGGGAAAAATTACCATGAATTTATGGTGGATGGCTAACATGAGTTTGAGATAAATGCTCTTGTAAACGCTCTTTTGGGCTAGGTAAGTGAAGTAAATCCCAAAGAGACATAGATGTCTTATCATTATTCAAATTAAAAAAAATGGTTAGAGTAGGAGTATTAACCTTTTATTTATTCTTTGAGGTAAATGAGGTGCCTTGATATTGATTCATTGAAACACTTTGAGTGGCATTTCTAACATTTTGATTTTAAATATGTATAAAACTTGTAGGGACTGTCATTCTTACAGTCACACCTTACTCTTTTTGAAAAGGATTACTTGAAATTACATGCATACTATAGGAATATCCCAAATACTTCCTCTTTTCTCTAATATTATTTACAATTTAATTACCTTGTTTTAGAACATAGGTGTATTCTACTTAAAATTTTTCAAAGTTCACTCCTTGAGGCTACCATCCCTCATTTACTTGCATGAAAACTTCATATTCTATTGATATTTGAGGAGTGAATCCTCCTTGAGAAACTAAATATTGATATCCAACTTAATTTTCATCCATGACTTTACCTTTATGCCATCTTCTCCTTCTACCAAGTTGCTATGCACTGGTACCATTACTCTTGTATTGGAGGTGGAAGTTGGATTATATGCATTTCCAGGGCTATTGAAGATAGGTTTCCCTTGACCTCTACCCTAACCATATTGTTGAGGTAAGAACCTTTTTTATTTTTGAGGATATGTTTAAGGGTTTTTATGAATACCATGTTATATATTTTCTTTCCTAAGCTGAGCTTCTAAGAACTGGATCCTTGCATCTTTATCATTAGCATCTTTTGCCTTCTTAGGGGTAGCTTTAGGCTTGGTGTTGCCTTTGGAATTTTGGCAACACTTGGAGTAGGAGTATAAGTATTTTGTAGTAGAGGTATGGACACTTTTGGAAACTTTCTAGCTTGTATTAGGTCATTCTCATCTCTAATGGTAAATCCATATGCTTCAAGTAAGTTATAACAACCTATGGACTATAACATTATGGCTATGTCAGTAATAATATACCTTAGATATGTGGGAAACACAAATCTATTAAGTGGTCTCATGGGAGGAGGCAACCTATGCCAAGTTATTTGGAATTTTTCATTAAAATCATGAATTATCTCTTTAAGGTCTCTTTGAATCACATTGAGCTAATGAATGAGTGATGTGTGATGATTCTTGTATTCAAACCTTGATGTCAACATAGATAAAAAATCATCCCAAGTTATGATATAACCTCTAGGCAATGTCTTATACCAGTCAAGTGTTTTCCCTCTAAGGGACATTAAAATTAGTCTAATGGAAATATTGACCTTAGTAACATTATGAAAGATACATAAGTTTGAGATATCCCCAATATTCTCACTAGGAGTGACATAATCTTCATCATTGAATGTGGGAACACTTCTAGTAGAATTAGGGGTATATTATCATATGCATTAAGATGGATGGGATTTTTAGTGGTAAAGGTTTGGAAGTCATGCTACCTAACCATTTTCTCCTTAAATTCCTCTTTACTCTCTTGATATTCTTGGCTTTCAAAGTCCTCTTGTTATTCATGGGTTAAGATAGGCTAAGGATGTTAAACTTTAAGAGGAATTTTAGGTTGAATAGGTGGGTTTATGGGATTGAAAACTATACTAAAAGATGACCTAGTGAGGACCATGAAGTATGAACATAATAACTATGCTAAAATAATGGTTTGCAATCATATATTACCTTAAATGGAATTACCAAATGCTGAGTAGAACACCATGTGAAACTATGATGTTGTCAAAATTAGAATTCACCTTGACAAGTTGTCTTTAGGAAATGGTCATATCAAGCATTCCATAGTTATTGTCACCAAATATTTCACCTTAGAGGAGGTTATTCAAACCTACTCAGATATTTGGACAAAATTGGAATACCTTTAGGTGTATGGGTTGCCTATGGTATAGCTAGACCTCTAGGTTTAAAGGCTATCTCCCTAGATTGATCCTTGATTTTTTATCACCTATATTAAATATTTGCTTGTGTGAAAAGGGGTAGAAGGAAATGTGAAAATTACCTATTCTAATAATTTTATACACCAAAATGATATCCACTAGACTACCATGATCTATACTATGAAGGATTATTTACATGATTGGCTTCAAACTTCTATGGAACTCTAACATAAGTATTTTAAACATGAAGGTGATATGTATTGTACTTCCCAAATTGAAATGACAAAATGTCTAATATTAGATAGTAATACAACTTACTACACTTAAATATAGACAAAGACACTAACTGCACTCCATGTGACCTGTTAGAGAATGAATTACTTGCACACAATATGAGAGATTAAGATGAATTAAGGTCAGGTGATTAACATTTATCATTCATATGTTTACTAATCTACACACTTAAACAAGGAATTGTATAACCAAAAATAGATTAAAGTATTTAATCAAAGGGAAACATTAGTATTCAAACCAATAGGGCTTTTCCATACCAAATATGGACCAAACTACAAGAGCCAAAATGGCTTGCATTTATAGAATGTGTGAGAGAAGAGAGAGAAGAGAAGTTAAAAGGTCATAATTCCAAATGTCAAGGCATGAAAACTAGTTACATTTTATGATAATGAGGTGAATAACTAAGGTTTTTAACGTTCTCTTGGACAAATGTCAACCTCAAGCATTAAACTCTCTAAAAATGGCATAAAGACCTTTTAGATGCCTTCTTAAAATTGCCTTCATGATTGGGCATATTTTGAATACTTGAAACAAGATTATGGATATTTAAAAAATATTCACTATCAATAAAGGGTGATAAACACCTGATAAAAGTCATCAAATGTGTCCCTAACTCATAGCTTTCTTTTGGACACATATTCTCACCATTTACACTCATTCACTAGCCTTATTTCACTCATTCTTCACATTTATCACCCAAATGGCCTTCATTTTTTCAATCCAATCCATGAAATAGGTGCTAAGACACCTATATAAGAACCATATACCTTCCAATCAATGAATTATACCCTTAAAGGATCCCTAATTGGACTTATCATCCTCTCACTTGGTAGTCATTCTTCATTTTCATTATCTACCATAGACTGCCTAAAGTAAATGAGTCAACAGAAGTGTTTACATGCCAAACTATGATGATAAATAGACATAATTATTTATAATAGGTCTCAATTAACCCCTTATAATATCTCTCAACTATCCATCTTATTTTACACCTAAAAAACAATTAAAACTTGCCAAAAATACTATTTTATACCCTATCCATATAAGTAGGGTATAGAAAAATCTAATGGGAAGGAGAATAATAGAGTCCTCTACAAGTCCAAAACCATTTCTAAGCCAAACTACACATTTTGAATGCATTTTGATCAATCTCTTCCTAATCAGGTCAAAACCAAGTGTTTAGGAGGGTTTTAGAGGGTTTAGACTCTTAAGGATTGCTCATAAAATCTTGACATCCAACCTCCCAAAAAAATCCACAAATTTTGAGCTCAAAACCTCCTCAACTATTCCCAACTCCTTGGGTCACCATGAAAACAATATATACAGGTGTGAGCTCTTGAATATATCCTCTCAAGATTTTTAACATCTTCTATGTAGGTATGAGGAAAAATATGCCTAATTTGACCAGCTTAGAGGTGTTATCTACACACCAATGGCTCAAAATAATTTTATATCTCTCATTTTAGGTCATTAAATATTTTATAATGGTAATATGGTCTCAAGAAATTAATTAGACCCCTATAGGACTTAGGCCTAATTCTAGGCCTATTAGGCCTAGGTATGTTTTAGTTGTTTATGACCACCATTGGGTACTCATACTAACTTAAAATCTCTCTCCACATTTTTTCAAGATCAATAAAAGTTTATACACCATTCTTAGGTGATCCAATACTTCTTATATTGTCCTCACACATTTAATTACTAATCCTGTAGTTTAGACTACCTGGGAGTACCCTCTATCTGAGACAAAATAGAGGGCATCTCCCCTATTTTCTTAGGTATAATTATAAATGGTATGATAAAATAGATCATAAGGAATTTTTTTTACCAAATTAAAATTTTAAATAACACTTATATAGTCACCAACACTCAAAAACCTCAAGACAGACTTCTTAACCTAGTGATTGTGCAGGGTCTACAACTGCCTATACGTGAGGTCTGAGATTTTTAATTACTCCACCATATTTCCTTGATAAAAAAAACTCATGATAGGGATATTTAAACATTTTTAATTAATTATAAATCTTATCCATCTATCATATACCCCTTATACCCTCCAACTACTCCATCTACTTATTTAGGCTAATCTGCAGACTATGTTGATTGTAGATGTATGTTTCACATAAGATTAGGGGTCTCCTATAGGTTAAGGAGAATTTTTTAGACCTGATATTCATGATTTAGGTATTTTATCTGATTTATAAAGATCATATAAATATTTTTTGGGCTCATTATTTTTTGAAAACTATGCAATCATCCAAAATATCTTTTCTCCGCATATTGTGATTTTACAGTCAAATTTTAGGTGACATTTTGATAGCGAAAGAGACCCCTATAGATGGTGATGTCAATAAAACCCTTGTACTAAAAATCCCTTGTATTTTATTTTATATCACAATTTAATTTAAATTCCAATATATTAACTTGTTTTTAGGGTTCTCAGCTTCGAGTCTTTAACCATCAACATATTGTTTGCCTATAGTCAGGTTGTAGGTTCTCCATTTTTAAAACCATAGGGTCCTCCTGTTGGTGATGGTGTGCTTATAAAATATAAGTATTAACTTGATATATTATTATTTTGTGTCATCAAAGTTATTTAAAACAAAAAAATTCTACTCCATACATCTCTCTGACCTCTATGGAACTACTTGTAGGTACACACTTATACACAAGACTTTGTAGGTTAAGTCACAATATAAGATTGTAAGCATTAGATTGGTTCTTAAAAAAAATTATGGCCCTTATAATATATTAAAACTCAATTTTTATATATTTTTAATCTCTTAAAAACCTTTAATTCCTCCTATCTTGACACCATGACTATGCAAGGCTCAATTCCACTTGACTATAGGTGTTGGTCACAGGAAAAACTATGTGCATTTTTTAGCCCTACCATTCCATCAAGAACACTCCATATACCACACCATTAAAAATTAAACTTTATCAACATTTTTATATGGATTGGACACAACATATATTCTTTATTATAAAACCATTTATATGATAATGAGCTTTATAGTTTTGAAACACAGTCTATAGATTATAATGGAATCTTTTGCTAGTAAAAAGAAGTAATATTTCTCATTCATTCACCTTCACACATGAAATAAAGACTAGAAACTTAGTGATAAGTATTTTCATGATCCTTATGATCATTTTCAATACTTGGTTTGAATGGACTAATCCAAATAGAAGATAAATTTGAAGGCTATGGGGATGAACAAGTAAAAAAGAGTCACTAGCACTCTTAGCATTGGTTCATAAAGTTGGTAAACCAAAATTGAAAATAATACCATGAAATTTGAGTAAAAAATTAGTGATATCATCCTTGAATGTCATTTTATCCAACTCACCTCCTATTTTCCATATTGGATTGAAACTGATCGACCATGTTTTACATGTTGTTTTATTAATTTTTGGAAGCTAGGGTCTAGATCCTAAACAATAAAGAGGTCTAGAGTATGGGTAAAAATAAAATAAAATGGATTAAAATACAATTTTAAATCAATTTTATCAAATTATTTTACACAAAGGATAAAATTACTTATCTAAAAAAAAGATGATTTGAATGATTTAGAGTTCAAAAAATTATACAGGCGACAGGGGCACTGTCTAAAACCTAGATCTATATTTCATTATATGAAAGGATAAGATTGAAAAAAATAGGACACCCTAGTGTCTAGTTTTATAGTCATACCCCAAAATTTTTGTCCTAAAGATATAATCTTTTTGGGTTTTGCTTGCCAAGTCTGTGTGACCCTATCTATGAAATATTGAGGCTTAAAAGTGTGTGGAGATTGCTATAGGTTTGTTTTAGTCTTTATTAATTGTAGCCATATAAACACATAGATGAAATGAATATATAAAAATCAAAAGGGGGTAAAACTAGGTTAAGGGAAAAATGATCGCACGATCTAGAACTTATGATGTTTTAACCACTGCCTACATTAACCCTCAAGCTAGGGTCTTAGATCAAATGTAATTCTCCCTTAGGGAACATACATAATAAATGTGCATGATAGATGCAAGAATGAATTTTTTCTAGGCTCTTATTTGATCAAGAATGCAATTTTATGTGTGATGTATAAAATTTGAGGTATACTATTGACTCATTTTTATTATGTCTAATGTGCCAAAGTAGTAATTGCTAGCTAAAAAATGCCTTGTGAAGTCCTTTATATATGAGACTCTCTGTTTTGAATTTTGGATATTTTATTCATATTTTTTTGACATTATAAGACTTAATAATGAAGATAAAAAATGGTTAAGACTTATGAATCAAGAGAAACTGACCATTGAAACCAAATTTGCACTTGGACAATAACATCAAAAACTAGACATCTTGGGTTTTAGTGTTGTAGTCCTATTTGGGAACTATTGTATAGAGGGTCTAGGACCTTATGGGATGGAATAATAATGGGAATAATAACTTGGGTTATTAAGGGTTAACTCTGGAAGGTTATGAATGACTGGGAATGGTAAAAACGGTGTCTAGGGTGTGAAACAAGACCAAGGTAAATCAGACAAAAAGGCATGGCTAGATGTGAATAAGACTCATATTCTCTAGTTAGAATATCATATGAAAGGACTATTAAAAGACATTATATTTGTGGTTTATTGACTAATTTAGGGTGTATACACATGCAAAGGAAAGTGATTGAGAAGAAAAATATTTTTAAGCCATTTTTTAGCTTGTTAAAGCTAATCAAGCATGAAAATGAGTTGAGGTGACCTGAAGGGTCACTGTAGAAGTCCTCTCATGTCAAAAAACTATTGAAATAGATATAAAACAAATAAAAAATATATTTTTATATTGTTTTCTTACTTTCAACATAGTACCTACATTTTTTTAGTCCTAAAATAGTTTCCTCTAACATATACTGACACATGAGATGTTGAAATACACTTTAAAACATTTGTCCTATATTCTAAATTATAATAGTCACATAAATGACTCAAAAATGTCCTTTGAATGGCATAGGACTAAAAATTAATAATAAAAAGACAAATACACTTTATAAAACCCCTATCTAAGACCATGGAACACATTTTGACCCTATTAGACCCTTATACCAAGTTTTCAACTATAAAGGGTTGACCTATTTTGACTTGTGGTCAAAATAGTCAATAGATAGTTATTAAATCACATAAAAAAGGGATAAATAAGGAGTTTTATGGGTCTATTCGAGACTAGTATCATCAATAAAATGAAAATAAGTAAGGCAAAGTACCTAATATCCATATTTATCCCACATACCAATCATGTGCCCAGTTACTAAAGGTCTTGAGGTAGAGTTCCCAATTGATCAATTGATCAAATGGTTGGATGAGCTCTGGATAGAATGAGTGGAACAAAGAGGCCATAAAGCTCACATTATTTTGAAACACTCTATGTTTGCTTGAAGTGTAAGTTTTAAATTTTGAATATTGGTCCAAATTTGTAGAGACCTTATAGAATGATATAGATAAGCATGGAAGATCATGGTATCCATCTGGTCTACTCACCATCCAAAGATTATCCAAGCATTTATCTATATTGGTATAAATTTTAGTAGGAATTTTCATGGTGTTATATCTCACATGTGTGATAGTCTCAAGAAGAAACAATCATATGGGTTTATTCATTTTTTAGTCTAGTTCATATACACCAAGTTTCAACACATGTTGAAATACAATGACAGATATGCACAGGCAAAGTTGGATTCTAACATAAAATTTTCTAAGTTTACATAGCAATTTTATTCTAGATCATCATTAAGATGTCATGTAATATCAAATGAACTAGTTGACTTCAAAATTTTATAGAAGCATGTGGAAAGCTTGAAAAATTAGTAGATCAAAAGGATTTATTCCTTTTAGCATTACATCCATTCTATACAAGTTTGGTTCCCCCATGATCCCTATGATTCAAGTTATAAAATTTAAAATTTGGTTAAGAAATGGTAGACATTTGTGTTAACATAATTTTTAAGACCCATAAAGTAACCATTTGGATCCAAAATCCTTGGTGGGAACCTAAGGAGGAATACATAATTATCAAGTGTCAAGCACATGGGATATCGAATCAAGTAAAATGGTCATTGAATCCTAGGAATCAATGATAGATTAAGCTCAAAGTGGTGGGTCCCAAAGATATATGCTCTATATTTAATCAGATCTCAAAATCTATTGGTGTGAAATAAAGTCAAAAGGGTCAATAATCTGAGGTAGTTTTGACAACCAATATCAAAGAAGATGAGCTGAAAGGTTTGATGAAAGTTAATAAAACAAAATGGACCTGACTCAACAAGTAGAGCCAAAAGACTTAAAACTAAGCCCAACCTGAGTTAGTGAAAAAATTAAAAAAAAGGAGCTTGATGTGGACTCAAATAAGACCTATCATTAAATAAAGTGGCTACTATATGTAAAACTATATGAAAACTAATATCCTTAGATTGGTTTTCACCCATAATTATCTCAATCTAGGATCCAAGGCATAAATTAGATATATGATTAATGAGGAGATCATCCCAATTTGGGCCCTCAACAAACCACCATTAAAAATAGGCATGATGTGTCCCTGATAGATATAAATATTTTATCTTCTTGATGAGATCTAGTGGAGGATCAATAGATCAAAACTTGGGGATTTGGAAAGTAGTTGGAGCATTCACTTCCATCTAGATCATGACTTGACACTTTTGGTAAACTCTTGTCTTCTAGTATATCATACTAAAAATAGAATGATTTGAAGGCTATCTAGGCAAATCATGAATATCTTGCTCATAATGACCTATTCTAATTAGATCAAAATCTAGGAAAAAAACATCTCTTAGAGCTAATAGCTTATTGATTATCATGAATAATGTGATTCCCAATTTCTCTCTCTCTCATATCCCCTCTTTTCCTATATTAACCCTTTATTTCCATTTTGTAAAGGGTTCTTAGATTTTAGACTTATTTAATCTTAATGAGAGATGGGACATTCCTTGAGATACTAAAAAGTATACTCATCTTGATTAGGCTTGACCCTATCAAGCATTTGTAATAACTACCTCTTATGAAATAGCACTTTATTTGCCTATATTTTTCTTTGAATCTATGTTTGGTATGTTGTGAACTATGGCATTGTGTGAAGGATAATATTCCTCTTTCATTATCTTTCTTTTTGACTTTATTTAGGGAATTATCAATGATGTTTACAGGTCTAGATTAATTCTCTATTCTGAACCTATTATATGAAATACTTATGAAAATTAGCTTGATCTAAAGTTTGTTTAAGTATTTTCCTTTATTGATCTATTGTGGGTTTGATCTTATGGGAGTTTAACTCTTAAGTTTGATGCATCAACTGGTTAACTTTATTAGGAACCCTTACTCTTTTTCTAACCCTTT
Organism: Torreya grandis; assembly: GCA_037957365.1. NCBI lineage: Eukaryota > Viridiplantae > Streptophyta > Pinopsida > Cupressales > Taxaceae > Torreya > Torreya grandis. The sequence continues at coordinate 1,144,998 of JARHVA010004479.1, read as the reverse complement.
TCTCATGAAGCATTAGACTTAGTGTTAGTCTTAGGTGAGCATAACAAAGGAATCTAGCCTACTCTAGAGGTTTAGCCTCTATAAAGGTTACCCATAATATAAGGTTGTCCCAATTTTATAGGCTTGATTGGAGAGATCCTGAAGAACCCTCTCCAAGGGTATGAATCAATCCCATAATAGTTTGTGTCACACTTGGTGGGACTAAGTTTCAAATCAAGTGAATATTTTTGGTGTTCTCTTCATATAATCATCCTTTAGAGGCACATTTGTAAACATCATTAGAAACTTTGAAAATCCATTATCTGGTTTAAGTAACCCATGTGCCTAATCACCATCATTTGATATGTATAATCACCACCCATTTGATCAAAATGCATGTTCATTCATTCCTTATCCTTCATATCAAGTTAGTAATGTCCATGTATTTACCCCAAGTGGTCCTCAAATTTTAGTGCAACATCCATATAATCATTCCTATTAGTCCTACAATAAGCTTATCTACCCTTCATATCAACCTACTTTACCCTCTAGTAAACCTTATCGAGCCTCACCTATATCAATTGAAGAACATGATGTATTTCCATATCGGATCCTCTCATATGTCAATGACCCCAATTATTTCATACCCTATATTGTGGAAACCCCTCCTACCAAACCTATTCAGGAAAGTGAGGAGGTGGATAAATCTTGTGCCATATTCCCCTTATGAAAATCAATCAAGGAGGGTTAAAAATAGAAAATGGAAATGTTAGCCAAGAAGTTCCAAGTGTCAGTCTTCATAGAAGAAGGATTAGTTGTACAAGAGATGAATTAAACAACCATAGCTTAGCTTAATGAGATTGGTATACAAGAGCTATAATAACCTCACTCCTTCCCTCAAAAACTACCTGAAGAATAAAACATAAGTGTCTATAATGAAGAGGTCATAAGAGGTAGTCCACTTCTTTCAAAAGGAGAGGAGTCAGGGTTTAATCTAACTTCTTGGTATGGCTTTGGTATTTTAAAACCCAAAGATTTGGCTAAGAGTAGGTTAGAGTTTTTTCGGTCCTAGGAACTTCCATCTAGTATGGTTATAGATGGAAATGAGCAAGATGTAAAGATTGATATAGTCAATCAATTAGGTAACCATGTTAGAAAGGTCTTAAATGAGCTTTAGGAAGAGATAGAGGAAAAATAATATCAAGATAAATTATGGAAACAATTGTACTATGAATTCATAGATTAGGTAAAGGTTTTTAACTAGCCTATACCTCCTCCAAAATGTGAAGAGGAACTCACCCATCAGGTGGAGGGTGCTGACCAATCTCAAGATGAGATATTTTTTGAAGGTAGTACTGATGCCTTAAAAATGAAGGAAAATGGTTAGATTCAAAGCCACAAGGATATGACATGATAGGCCTTAGGTGTATTGATAAACTACCATATGGTTCCCTCTAAAGTAAATAGAGTATAGATGGTGTTGAAATTAGCATTGTCTATGATGACCAAGAGGAAGCTACCTTTTGGGATGACTTAGATATTTTTTCCCTAAGTTTAGACAATAAACCAAGCACCAATTTAAAAGATGAGTTTGTAAGGGCCCCTAAAGTCTAATTTGGTGCAAGCCTTGAATAAATGGACCAATATGTCTACATTGGAGACATGTTTTCCCATTTTTATCCACTTGAGAGTGTGCCAAAAGAATCAGTAGCCAAGAATTTTAGCTCACATACCATAAACTCTCAAAGGCAAGGTGTTTTACATCATATTTTATGACAAGTAAGTGATGTAAATGCCTTCCATTTGATCTAGGTGAGGATTACTTGTAAATTTTAACCTTGTATACGTATTAGGTTAGATTTAATGCTTTTTCCAAGTGCCCTTATGCACATTTTTATTTAGTAGGTTAGTTGTTTTTCTTCCTTTCCTACATTTGCCTACTTGAATTTGCATTTGCCTTTGTTTTTTATTTTAGTCTTTTTTGATTTAAGAGGAAGTTACAAAAAGGTGTAGCCTTGCATCTTCTTCATGATTAACTTAGTTATAGAGAGGTGACTCCATGCCTAATGGATTAGGTGAGACAAAATGAACTAGGTTCTCAAGTATAGAAAACATTCTTCCTTATGATTCACCAAAGATGTTGGCCATATTTGGCCCACATACCAATAATGTGCCTAGTTGCTAAAGGTCTTGAGGTAGAGTTCTTGATTGACCAACTGATCAAATGGATGGATAAGCTCTAGATGGAATGAGTGGACCAAAGAGGCCATGAATCTCATAATATTTTAAAACACTTTAGGTTCACTTGAAGTGTAATTTGTCAATTCTAAAGATTAGTCCAAGGTTGCAAAGACTATATGGAGTGCTCTAGATAAGCATGGAAGCTCATGGTATCTATATAGTCTACTCACCATTGGGAACTTATCTAGACATTTGGCTATAGTGGTAGAAAAGCTAAGTAAGCATTTTCATGGCACTAGATCTTGCATGTGTGATAGTATCAAGAAAAAAATAATCATATGGGTATATTCATTTTCGAGTCTAGTTCATATGTGTCAAGTTTTAGCTCATGCACTATAACATAATGAGAGATATGCATGGGTAAAGTTGGCTCCTAACATAAATTTTTTTAAGTTTCCATAGCCATTTTAGGTTAGATTGTCATCAAGACATCATATAAGATCACATGAACTAGTCAACTTTAGCATTTTATAAAAGCATGTGAAGACTTTTAATGGCCAATATATCGAAAGGGTTTGTTCCTTTTAATATTAGGTCCATTCTCTAAAATTTTGGTTGCCTTGTGATCCCTTCACTTCAAGTTATAAAATTTCAAAGTTGGTCAAGAAATGGTAGACGTCTATGTGAACGTCATTTTTAAGACCAATAAAGTGATTGTTTGGATCCAAAATCCTTGGTGAGAACCTCAGGAGGAACACATATCTAACAAGTTTCAAGAACATGGGAGCTTAAATCAATTTAAATGGTCAACAAATCCTAGGAACCAATGAGAGATTGAGCTCGAAGTAGTGGGTCCCAAAGATCTATGATCTACATTTAATCAGATCTCAAAATATGATAGTTGTAAAATAAAGTCAAAAGGGTCAATAATTTAAGGTGGTTATAATAGTCAATAATAAAGAAGATGAGTTGAAAGGTTTGATGAGAGTCAATAAAGAAAAATGGACCTAACTCGGTAAGTGGATCCAAAAGACCCAAACCCGAGCCTGACTTGAGTCAGTGAAAAAAGTAAAGGAAAAGAGATCGATGTGGACTCAGATAAGACATGGCATTGAATAGAGTGCCCCTTATATGTAAAACTATAGGGAAAAAATATCCTTAGAGATTTTTTACACATATTTATCTCAGTATAGGATCTAAGGCATAGAGAAAATATATGATTAATGAGGAGATCATCCCAAGTCAGGCCCTTGACAAACTACCATTCAAAATAGGCATGACATGTCCCTGGTAGATATAAAGATTTTATCCTCTTGATGAGATCTAGTGGAGGATCAATATATCCTAACTTGTGGATTTGGAAAGTATTTGGAGCATTCATTTTTAGTCAGATCATGACTTTATACTTTTGGTAAACTCATGTTTTCTAGTGGAACCTACTAAAAATAGAATGATTCAGAGGCTATCTTGGCACATCATGAATATCTTGCTCATAATGACCTATTTTGATTGGATCAAAATATTGGAAAAAACATATAATAGAAATGATACTTCATTGATTATCATGACTAATGTGCTTCCCCTTTTTTCTCTCTCTTCTCCCCTCTTCTCCTACATTAACCCTTTCTTTCCATTTTGTAAAGGTTTCTCAGATTTTAGACTTCTTTTATCTTTTAGAGAGATGGGGCATTCCTTGAGATACTAAAAATTATACTTAGCTTGATTAGTCTTGACCTTGTCAAGCATTTTTAAGAAATACCTCTTAATGAAATATGACTTTCTTTGCCTATATTTTTCCTTGAATCTATGTTTGGAAAGTTGTGCACTATGGCACTATGTGAAGGAGAATCTTCCTATTTCATGGTCCTTATTTCTAACTTTGTTTAGGGAATTGTCAATGTTGTTTTTAGGTCTAGATTAGTGTTCTATTTTTAACCTCTTCTATGAAATACTTATGAAAATTAGCTCAATATTAAGGTTTTGTAAGTTAGTACCGTCCTCTACTAATCTAGTGTGGGTTCAAGCTTATGGGAGTTTCCCTCTTAAGTTTGGTGCATGACCTAGTTAACTTTCTTAGGAGCCCTTAATCTCTTTCTAACCCTTTTCTCATGAAGCATTATGATTATTTTTAGTCTTAGGTGAGCATCAAAGAGGAATCTGGCCTACTCCATAGGTTTAGCCCCAACATAGGTGACCTACAACTTGGGGTTGTCCCAATTTTATAGGCTTGATTGGAGAGATCTTAAAGAACCCTCTCCAAGGATGTAAATTGAGCCCATAATATTACCCACATTCTAATTAAGGTCAAATTTAGAGAAGGTACTTAAATGAGAAATCAAAGCCAAGGTAATGAGGTAAAAGGTTATAGGCATAATCTCCTACATCACTTGTCTATTTCTTTGGCCCTTAGACTTGAATGTGTAACATTCAATTTTATCTCATTTGTAGTGATATTTTTACGTCCCTTATGTGTAGACCTTATCCTTAATTTTTTGTGACATATTTATGTCCCTTGTTTTCATCCCTTAGATTTATGCATGAAATTGTGTACTTATGAGTGGATTAATCTAGGATTGTCTATTGAGATTGTTACATTTTTTATCTTGTTGAGATTGTTAATTTTTTGGGTGTCATGATCCATATCATCCACCTCCCTTTTGTATGTGTTGACATGATTTATATCATGCCTATTTACTACATACAACTATTTAGTACTTATATTAATGATGGTTATTACTATGTTTCTTATTGATCATCTATCTTGACATAACAATTATATTTTTTTCATTACATATATTTCATACATGCCTTGATGACATATGCATTTATATGATGACACATTTTCCACATGTTGGCCTAATTACATATTTATATATAACATTATATAGTTAACTCTTATTTTAAAATGAGTGACTTATAGGATGCATCCGTCACCTTAAGAGGGGTGGGAATATATTTGGATTATCATAGAGGCACAAACCTCTATGATTATAAAAATCATATTTTAGGTATAGAATATATATTTGAGATATTTAGAGTGGTTCAGATATCAGATTAGGTCAAATATATGACAAGATATTTATGCATTGGTACATAGTTTGGGATCATATACCATGAAAAGGCACTTAATTTATAAATACATGACAAAATATAGATTTATATATCCCTGAGTGCATATGACATGTAGGTTCACATATTTTATAAGAAAATGTATTTTTGGTTTTCATAGACAAATAAATATTAGATACACATTCTTAGATTTATCATTTATATGTATATAATTATATATAATTTTTCATAGATATGATGGGTTATGATGCATGTTCATGCACATATACACTATGATAGTTTAAAATTGGCACAAATTCAATGAGGCATGATACTTGTTCATGCACATTTATTTTTTTCCATTGAGCTCTATTATAGTTGTTTATTTGTAAGAACATAATTCAATGGCACCTGGTAATGATCAAACTTGAATCTATAATTTATTTTATAATAATTGATTCATTATTTTTTAAGTTAATGTATGTTAAATTTCATTAATTCTCAATGACCATGGTATTAACCATGGTGAACCCACTATGTGCTTCTCACATTACCATATTGAGTTCTGATATCAACTCTAAATTAGTTATTTGAGTTAGTGAAATTGAGGTTTGATGATGTTCTATGATCTTAGAATTACTCCACATTCATAAGGTATGGGTAATTTATCTTCCCAACCTAATGGATTACATAGTTACACAAATATGGGGAGAAATTACCCTAGCTCTCCATGTGCTTCAAAAAGGAAGCATAATCTCCAATAGATTATAGGGAAACATGCTTTAATAAAATAAAAGTGTACTCCTTCTTTTCTCTTACAACCTTTTAAATTTTATATTTTAGAATTTAGATTTCACACATGGATATTGACTACTGAGTTCTCATTACAAGTTTTCATGGAGCAAAGTTGTATATTTTGATCCATCTCCTAAAGGAATAATGTCACTCAAGTATATATTTATCCTTTTAATTTATTATTTTTATTTCATTTCAAGACTAGAATAAATGGAGGTCATTTTCAGATACTAAAATATGGTATTATACACTTGATAATATCACTTTTGACTTTCCTTCACCATTCATGACTTGTGCACACATATATGCCTTTATTCATCATTATCTCCCATCCACATGCTTGTAAGGAATCCAACCCTCACATTTTTCCATGAATCACTTATAGTATCCTCTTATTCTATGTCAAACTAGTTAGATATCTTACTTAGAAATCTCTAAATCATCAAATTTGCTTTCCTATTTCATGGACACTAAATTCAGGCTTCAAAAATTTTGTCATTGAAATTAACCGAAGGGTAATGTTACTAAATATCACCCAAAAATGGTTTAAAAAAAAATAAAATCACTCTAATAAGTTATCCCATTTTCTTAACATCTTTGTGACATGATAAATCACCCAAATGGAATCATATACAAATTAAACCCAAACTTAGTACTCACTTAGCAATTATCTAACAAATATATCTACACTATTACATGTTGATAAAATCTACCCTATTCTTCCCAAATTATAAGTCAATCACTTGGAGTAGTCATCATCCAAGTTTGAAGCACAACAAGCTAAGTGAAGAGACAATCTTGTTAACTATCAAAATCTAGATTATGTGTGCATTCATATAGTAAAGGATCATAATTAAACATTCACAGTAAGGGGAAGAAATACATGTGTGTTTACTTCCCTCTTTAGATTATTGGATACATAGATAATGGTCGATCATCAATGGGGGTGATTGGGATTACCTCATCCCATTACACTTCTCAATATTTTTATAGGATTTTACCCTTCATAAATATACATAAGATTTTAAGGAGAAAGAAACTAATTTCTAGAGTTTTTCACATAATCAAGCCTCAAGATTTCACACATAGAGGTATTAAGATGAGATGAATATGACCATATTGTCACACACACACACACACACACACACACACACACACACACACACACACACACACACACACACACACACACACACACACACACACACACACACACACACATACGAGCATATGTGATACTTAGAGGCATCAAAAAATGATATTGTTACCTTGGGTTGTTATATATATATAAACCCAAGGTAACAATATCATTTGTTGATGCCTCTAAGTATCACATATGCTTTTAGTGTTTAAAGAGCACTTCTCATTTTAGAATTCAAATAATTTAGAGAATGAATAGTAGGTTGTGGTAATCTAGTTACCTATGATGAAATAATGGTCTAACAAGCAAACTATTCTACAATATTTATATTAGTTGGTGGTTGGGAGCCACAGTGTCCTGAAAATCTTTATAGATAAGGAGATGATTTAATCTAGTTTGTGAATTATGCTCAAATCTAAGTTTGAAGCTAAGCTAAGGTGGACATATACAATGAAGTTTTAATTTAAAATAAATGGTTTAAAAAGAAGTAAAAGTGTAGGGTAGGGTATATAATAAAAGTGTTGTTGATCTTCACCTTATACATCATGACAAAGTTTAAGTGTTTCCTAGGAATGAACTTAAAACTAATATATGAAGTAAAATAGATCAAGATCAAATCATAACATATATCAGGCAAACTTTTATGGAAGATTAAAAAAATGCAAATAATAATTAATCTTACTTTAAATATTTATTCCTTTAAGAAAATAGATGATGTACATCTACAAATACAAATCAAATAAAATGAAGCAAACTAAGGAACCTTTAATTAACCTAGCATATATGCACAGGTTTAAAATAATTCATTTAAAAGGTACACATCAAGAATTCAAAAGAACTATTTAAATATAAGATTCAGAATAAACAATTAAGAGAGAAACCATATAGCAAATGATGAAAACAAATATGTATAATCTTTTCAAAATTCCTTGCATTAATAGCTCAAAAGTATATAAGTTTTGGATGAAAAGTCCCTCCTCTTTACAATAGACAATACTTCTTTTATAGAAAAAAGTAAGTATGTTAGTCAATCGTATTAACTTACAAGTATATAAATGTAAAGGATAATTTTGTTTTCTATAATTTTTTTAGAATACACTAGAATTTCCAAAATGAATTGACCTATAAGAAAATGTGCTAAAATAATGCACATACCTTTACAAAAGAATATCCTATTTTCAAAATTTATAATGTTTTAATAAAAGAAAATATTCCTAATTAACTGGTGGACCCTGTGATGATGAAATCCCTTAGTTCTATTAAAGTAGCCTTACTATGTTTTGATATTGTTCATCAAGAAGTTCAAATTAACTACAGATTTAAGGAAGAGTTCATCCTCTTGATCATCTAGGTCTTCAAGATATTTGTTATTTCTCTCAAATCATCCTTAATGCTCTTTGCCTTGACTATCTTTTCTTTAATAGTTAGGATCATATCCATGAACCTATTATTGTTAGTCCCAGACCTACCTTTGATCTTTCTCTTTACCTCTTTCACGACTAAAGTGGTCCTATGTTTGAATTCATCATATTTAATGATGCCCATGGAGTTAAGTGTTGTAGGTTTGGAAATCAGGGTCTTAAGGATTTGCTTTATCCTATTTAGTAAATCTTTATCATCCCTAAGGGGTATTTCTAAGCTCGTGGACCACGTTCTTAATCCTTGAATTTTATCTATGATCAGTGCCATGACTATGTTGAGATGGGCTATGCTAATGGTCTTGAACCTTGCGATTTTATCCCTTGTCAAGTTGCTAATTAAATCCTTCATTTTATCTTTTGAACTCTACCATTGAGATATTGAACCCCTAGCTATTGCATCTTATTGAACTAATACACCTTTTCTTGATTTTTTTATATTTAGAGAATTGAAAATATCATAGAAGGATGCCTCAAACATCTCTATCATAATATCTAGAACAGATTAAAAAACATGCCTCTGTATATTTTCCCTTTGCTTCTTTAGATTCTCTATTTTTTATTTAATGCCATTGATACTAGTTTGTAATTAATCTTATTGAGATTGGACCAATTCAAGTATACCTTATTAAAATATGTGATATTAACCCAAATTTTGACCTTCCACTAGAGTTATACCAACAAATGGTTCCACTTTTTGAAAAATGAATTCTTCACTAGAAACCATGGCTCTCTTTTCTATTACCCTCTCCAAAATTATAGTCTATGGATTGATTTGGACTCCAACTAATGAATGTTTTATTTGAATAATCTCTAGAGTATCTATTTGGGTGCCACTTGACTCCTTAGGAGCAATAATCTAAGTAATACTTGACTCCCCAAGGGAAACCATCTTTATTTCTTTCTCTTCCTTCGATAAGTCAATTATCCATGGTTTGAGCTCATCATGGATAGTTATGTCTACTAACTTGGTCATGGCTAAAGAGTGTTACAAAGTAGGAACCTTTTGAAACTTGTCATAGATGAACCATTTATGGATGGTTGGTTTTTTTAGCTCATTTTCTTCATTAAAGACATTGACCTCACTTAATGGGTGAGTGAAGGTTAATTTAGGCCTATTTTTTCCTATTGGAACAAATGTAAGTTCAACCTTCCTCTTTTATGGGGGAAAAAATTGAAATAGACTCAAATATAATTCCTTCCACTTTTATATCTCCGCCTCTTTATTATGGGGATAGGGTTCCCCCATCTGCAATTCATCTTCATCAGATTGATAAGTAGTGGACAACATCTGTAATGTATCTTCCACTATCTCACCTAAGTCCAATGCCACCATATCAATGTATTCAATTAGAAATATTGGTTCATTGGGATGGGTTTAATATGATTTTCACTCCATATGTTTCCTTTCTTTAGGCCTATATTTAGCTTATACCTCAAGATATGGGACTTCTACTTATGATTATGGATACATAGGAGGAGGCTCAGATGCTTGACCTCTTAGTAAGTGGTATTGCCTTGGACCAAGTTGCCAAATGTCATAACTTATTTTTCGGTCCCTCATCAATCTAGATTCTTATTCTATGCCATATTTTGTCAACCTTTCCAATACTATTGTGAAGGATGTAGCCTTGGTGTATATTGAGTCATAGACTCTAGGCTGATGTTCATAGGTCAAACTTATTTGTTTAGCCTTCAAATTTTTCCAATCTATGTCGTTGGGGTCCCATTGTCTTAATTCATCATGTTGTATCTTGAAATATGATATATGTATAGCAACATCTTCAATGTTTTCCCAATAATGGAAGATGGTCCTACCAATAGCCAAGGGTGGAGTATGTAGTATTCCTTTCCTTTTACCTCTACAAATGCCATCAATACCATTGCATATTTGGAATGTAACTTCTTGTTTAGCCAATTTTTCTAGAACATGGACTGGTAGTCTAAGTAGAGTGTATTATGTTGCCTCAATCCTCATGATTGTGCAATCCAGATAAAACTAGATGTCCCCAATGGACTCAATTGACTTCATTACCAATGGGCTAACTCTTGGTATTGGGAATCCTCTTATATCCTCATTCAAGGTAGGATAGATGTAATCATAGATAAATTGAATATGGTCTCTATACTCGAATATATGAAATTTTGAATAAAATATGGACACTCTCTATATTTTCTCAGGTGACCATCCCTTAAAGTTGGGGATCTCAATTATGGTAAAGAGGGCATCTAAGAGATAATAAACCATATAGATGTTTTTTATAGACCCTTTTTAACTATGGAGTTCTACCTACATAAACATGTGCTGATAAGTTCACTAATGGGAGGGGTGATCTCCTTCTCAATCATAAAGTATACTAGGGGTACCCAGATACTATAAACATAGGTGGTAGTAGGGTTTCCACATAGCCTATTCATCATGGTCATTATTATCCTAATTCTAAGTTAGAATTGGCTAATGGGGATGTTTCCACTAAGGTCATATTTCACATGGTTTCTAGAATACAACCATGGGTCCATGATGGTTTTGAGGTCATTTTTCCTAGTCTATTCATTAAGTATAGGTACATCTAATTGAGGCTTGGGTAACTTATAATAGTTATTAAAAGTAATATGAGACACATAAGTAATTCATTTATGAGTATGTTCATTGATCAACATCCCTTTTTCAATTTTAAATTCTTTAAAAATAAGGAGGAGGACATCTATACAGTCAAGTACCTCTAGTTTTGTTGTTACATGGTGAAGGATCACCATCTATGCTATAACCAAGTCATAATATATTATCTTTAAGGATGAAATATTCTCATCCTCTTTGGTTATGGGCTACAATTATTCAATTTTCCATAAAATATTAGACCAATTATTGTCCCTAGTGTTTAATGCCACAACATCAAATATTATGTCCTTAAATACCCTTTCTTCTAAATCTATGGTTAAGTAGAGTTATGTGTCCTCTTTATGTTGCTTTTATGCTTCCATGATTGTTAGTTGATTGAAATTATCACTAGTGGTATATGTTTTGCCTCTAGATTAGTTTTCACATGCTCAAATAGTAATTAGACTCTCTTGGGCTTGGTTATAATCAATTAATGATAAAATTAGGGCTTTGTAGATGTTCAGGGTTTTTTTTTTAAGTCTTTTAAAGCTTTAATGGTGATGATTTTTCACTTGAGTGAATTCATGACTTGTATTTGATTTGAACCTTGGCATTTATAACTTTACTTTTATGTACCCATAAAATCTATAATTTTGTCACTTTCTACCTATGTGGTATCATCATGAAATTTACATGGAACTTATCATAGAATTTATCCATAAATATTCAAAAACTTATCACTGCCCTTTGAAAATCCTACTTGGTCTTACTTTATTAGATCATATTTCATAGTCAATGCAAGTCATTGATCTCGATCCTATGAGTTATATGCCATTAGTTATTATTTATATTAGGCCTTGTGGTTATGCCACTTGGTAATCCCATGGGGCTTCCCAATCTCTACACCTTATCAGTTGTGTTAGTTGGTGCACATTCACCACATAATAGTCATGCATCTCTTGAAAGTTTAAATTTAATGGTTAATAGATATCTTGCTCTATTTGATCATCTTCCTCTAATCTCACATGATCTGTAGATCTTGTAAAGGTGCATGATGTTTAAGTTAGCATTAAGACATATAAGAGCTTATGTTAAAGAATTTAGGCTATGGATTATTTCATGTCAATAAACATGATATAAACATAGGCTAAAGTTTTCAAGCTAAGTCTATATCATGATAAAAGGGGATCCTTAATAATAAAAGGATCAATTAAATTTTTTTCAAACCTATGGTTTTACCGTATTAATAAATACAATAAAAATTTAGGGTAAAAGGTTATAAGTTAACTTTTAAATAACAATACCTTGTATTTTTTAGGTTAAGTTGATATAATATACCTAAATAAGATCATGGGACATATGGGGAGCAAGCATGATATTTTAGACCAAATTTTAGTCAAATGTTTAGAAACATGACCACACTTTATGATAATATTTGAGCTAGGTTCATGGTTTTTATAATAAATTGCATGTAGACTTCAACTTGGTCCATGATGGGTTAAAGGCTAAATGAAAAGGCCAATTTTATCATTAAATCACAAAACTCTAAAAATGCTTATTCTCTAAATGGGTCTCCATTGATCCTAAAACATGAAGACAAACATGTTCAGTTACCCAAATGAGATTGGTTCTTGATATTAAATTTGATGGTCTTTGGGATTTTAATGACAACCTCATAGATTTCAATTAAGGGTCATAAAAATTTCAAATATAATATCATATAATTATTCATAGGGCTTAAAATTTGACAATCTCATGGATGTCAATGACGACCTCATAAATACTAATTAATGATTGTGAGAATTTCAATTTTAAGCTCACATAATTAACCATAAGGACTAAAATTTGATGTCTTTATACATGTCAATGATAGCCTTATGGATATCAATTGATGGGTGTGAGAACATTAAATTTAAGTGTTGTGAATATTAGGTCCCATAGAAACTTTGAATTGATACACGTTGTTTGATTAATAATGTACAAGTAGTTGAAGATCATTGATTATAGTTCATGTGATCTAGAGAGATTGGATTCATGGATCAAAGTCTTGTATTTATCAGGTTCACCTTGCTCTATTCGATCAATGTTTCCTGATTAAACACATGACATTGATCCTATAATCATGCACAAGGTTTAAGTTAGGATCATAGATGTAAAGGGACTTAGGTTAAAATATTTGGACTAAGGTCTTGTTCATGTTAATAAACATGAATGGGACCTTAGGACTATGATAATAGTCTAAGTTCATAACAAAGGGGGACCATGGATAATAAAGTTGAAAAAGCTAGGAACATAACAAAAGGACCCTAAAAACATGAAGTTAGACCATGCTAAAAGGGAATGAAGGGATTATAATATAAAGCGTACCAAACATATAATTTTTAGGCTATGGTTTGGTCATATTAAAAAACATGATTAAACCTTAGTGTAAAAATTAAGGTTGAGTTCATGGCCTTTTTTAAAGTGTTCCTGCCAATTTTGTTCCCACAAATTTTTGAATTTAAATGAAAGGATCTAAGATAGGGTTTTTTAATTAGGTTTTTAGGAAGATTGGACATAAATTTAACTTGGATTTCCATATATTGAATACTATTAAAAATGCAAGTTGGGATTGAACTATAAAATCCCAGGCATGATCCATTCTTTTGGGGGTTATATGAAACTTGGAACTTAAAACATGCAGATCAAAGGTTAGAAACATTAGGCAAAGTTAATGTAGAACCGTAAACAAATAGACCAAATTATAGAATAGTGTAGAATATTTTCAAATATAAATAATGTGCAAACATGTTAATGACACTCTGATCAAGTGAATTTTTAGTTTTAAGGTACAAATTGCATAATTTAACACATGGGTCCCTAATTTTTAGAAATAGGGGGTATGTTGACCTCAACACCACCTCAATAACTAATTTCAATATTTTCACCCTAGGCTGACACTAGTGACCCTATATACACAAATATATAATTCCAAATCTGAATGAGTTTGAGGCCTTTTTATAGCCCTTTCCTATTGTAAAAATTTAGTCATAGTCAGTCACTAAACCAAAAAAGTTAAATATCTTAATCTCTTTATTACTTTATATATTTCTCACATTTCACTTGAGAAATTAGCTTCAACATTTTACATTTATATTTATGCATAATTTTCATAATTTATAATTTGAATCACATTAAATTTTATATCTTAATTAGAATTTTATTTATCCAAATTAGGGAAAAACATTCATAAAAATTTTATAAACATTAAATATAACTATAGTCACCATTCAACTATATATTATTGCATCACTCTCATGCATTTATTAAAAACAAATTGGATAACAAAAGATAAAAAATATGTTGTTGATTCATTGATTTTAATAAAGCATTAAACTTAGTTCATAGAGACAAGTTGTGGTGTAAGATTTAAGAACTCAAATTTACTAGAGAATATATGTAAATATCTCATCAACTATATGAGTAAGTTTAAATCCAAGATTATAATGCATATAGGATTATAATAAAGCTTAAGTAGTGACATAGGTGTTAAATAGGGATGTCTATTTTCATCCACTTTATTTGGACTATATATTGACAAATTTTAATAATGGATATAAATTCTAGCAAGTGGCAAAGGGGATGTAACTAGTTATGTGATAAAACTCCTTCCATTATTTTGATCTTATTTTGGCTTTAAAAACAACCCAAAATATAATACATCATTTAAAATCCTTAAGAATATTTTGTAAATAGGTCAAGATGTAAGTAAACACTAAAAAAACTAATATTTTGATCTTCTCACACCAAAAATAAAATAATAATATAATTTTCATAGTTAAGGGAATCTCACTCAAGATAGTATCATAATAAAAGTACTTAGGGCTTTATTTCAATAAAAAGATTAGTTGGGAAACATGCATTATGCAGAGAATTTATGGATGGTTGAAAACATATACTCTCTTCAAAATATATGAAAATATTTTGATTTATGGGATTGGATGACCACTATGGCCCTGTTTGGGTTGTCAGTAGTTCTAGTGGTTATACAAGTGTAAATTTTGGGCTAGTGATATGTCGAGTCTAAATTGGAGACAAATTAAGATAATTAATAAATTTTATCACAATAAAATTCAATATTTAAATTATCATCACAAAAATAATAATTCTAGTATAACTAAGTAATTTTCCAATATAAGTAACACCTATTATATGTTTCTTAGGTGACATAAATAAATTAAATCACATAAGCAGGATATGTTTCTAAAGGCAACATTGAGAGAAGAGTTGAATAAAATAAAGAGGACATGGATGAAAAAAAAATATAATTGGATAAATGTGGTATAAAATTACATGAATGTGCACTCACTAATCAAGAAATCAAAAACTCCGTAAGGGAATAATTTTAAATTGAGCATGTGGACAAAGTAAGTTGGGAGGGAAAAATAATACTACATGATTGAGTTTAACCCCAATTATGAACATGACTAAAAATACTACATAAGGGACAAAAACAAATTAAAAATGAATATGCTCATAAATCAATTTATACCTAGTGTAAACACGTAAATTTGGTATTAGACACTTGACAATATTAGTTTTGACTTATTATTGACATACATGAATTGTGCATGCATATATGAATCTTAATACACACTTTTCCATATCCATATTGTAATCTATGGACTTGTCATTTTAATTTTTCATCATTCATATACATGTTCTCCCTAGTTTATGCTTAGATATTATATTATCCCATGTACAACATGTCCATACTTTAAATCATTATTTTATCCATCTTAGGCAATTTTTGAAATAGTTAGAAACTTTTATTTACCAATAGTGTTTGAATTCACCAATAAATTCTTGAGTTTTAAAAATGGGTATTTTTAAAATTCAAATATATCCCTTGGGTCATCCCACATGTTTTGCATGTTGATTATGGATAAAATTACCTTAATAGTCATTTATTTATACACATTAATCCTAAGGATATTCCTATTTATCTCTCACTTGATAAATACTTAGAAAAATATTTTCATATTGAGATATACATTTAAACATATTTAAGGAACTATCTTAAATCATCCAAATCTAAAAACTCATCAAAGGAACAGTCCTTAAGCCAAGTCTGAATATTAAAAGCAAGGTCAAAGTTTCATATTGTAAAGTGGGCCAAAGAGTTTCATTCCATTCTAGGGAAACAATATTGAGCACACATACACATAGGTGGGAGAAATACATGTGTTTTAATCCCTCTTCAGTGTATTGGAATGTAGAAAATGTTCAACCACTCAGTGGTTATGGTTAGGGCTACCCAACCCATATTTTTATCCCCTTTTTATAGGTCAATCAAGTATTGAAAGTGAAACTAAGGTCTAATGTAAAGGAGGATAGAAATAAAATATGGGTATGGGACCAAGTGCATGAAATTATTAATAAAATATCTTGACAAGTAGGTGTAGTGATATGTATTAGAATAAATAGAAAAAAACAAATATAATTCCAATAGATATTCAACACATTTATTCACTATAGTTGTTTAAGCCTTATTAGAATTGACTTGGTATATTTTAATAATCTATTTCCTAACCCAAGTTATCACATATCCATTGCAATTTATTTTTGAAAACTATGAAAAAAAAAAGCATAAAAAATAGAAATAATATAAGTACCATATCCTCTTTCCATTTATATGTTTAGTGAGTGTAATAAATCATCCAATTTTAAATTTATATTTATGTGATTTATGTTAAATGTTATGTAATCTAAATATTTAATATTTTGGCATATTTAGATCACTTAAATAAATAAAAAAGTTATAAAAATCTAGTCAACCCGACCATTCTTTCAAATGAAATAAACCTAGGTTTCCATTAATGTTTCATCCTTCCTTCTTAGATTTTCATATTTTTCCTATGTTAAGATTTAGATATGATTTCTTGATTTTCACATAATCATAATGGAAAATAAGTTGATGTGGATGCTAATTATGGAAATCATTATACTAATTTTTATAATAGATTTGATGATATTTATTAAACTAAATTAGCTTAATATCTTGTAATTAATCCACACATGGTTGATGGTTTATTACATGTAACTAGGAATGAAATAAAAAAATATCGCTAAAGAACCTACATTTGAGGAATGACATGTTGAACACTTCAATGGTACTAATCTACCTTTTATAATTATCAAATATAAAATAGGTGTTAAGACTACTAATCATATTTCTACTATTCATATGTCTACACCTATTGATACATATGTGATGCCCACTCATAGTGTGGAGGAAACACAGGGTATTCCTTGTATTTTTTTGGTTATCCTTAAATAAAATATTTTTGACCCTCCTAGGATGGTTATTCATATTAAATATCCCATTACTACATAATCTAATATGTCTACTACTCAAACCATATACAAATTATTATTGATCTTCAAGCTAAGGTTTTACAATTAGAACTAGGTTCTTCTAGAGCATGTAATTTGATTGATTCTCAAGAATTATTACACAACATATTTGCCCTATATATTTTAACTCATCCCTTACCTAAAATATTTATTTTACCTAATCTCACATTATATGATGGTAATGGTGATTTAAAATAGCATCTTTGCAACATGTTTGTAATATGCATCCAATGATAAGTTGTTAACCAAGTTCTTTCGAAGGATTATTAATAACTATTATTTATTATGATTCTATTACTTTCCATTCCAATTGGCGAATGACTTAAACCCTTTATTTGATCAAATTTTAGAACATTTTGGAATAAAAATCAATTATAAATTATCTTATGCTTAAAATTTAAAACTTAAGCAAGGACCTATAAAACCCATCAATAATTATTTGATTCATTTCAATACCATGCTCTATAAGATGAAAAATTATATTATTGATAATTAGTTACATTACATATACAATAAAATCTTATTTTTTTGGTTTCATGTATCTATTATGTTCAAACACTTACAATCTTTTGATGAATTATGCCATATGATCAAAGACCATAAAGTTAATCTCTTTACTTTGAATAATCTAAAGTATGGGTCAAATACTCCAACAACTTATAGTATAAAAATTTAGAGAAATAAACTTTTAAATATATGGTGAATGATAATAATAATGAGGAAAAATAAATAATTAATGCAATGTCATAACATATACAAAGGTTGGTCCTCTTAGGTTCTCAATGATAGAAGTTTACATGGTTTTTTGAACCTCAACATAATATATTATAAAATATACTTGAATGATATCTAGTACCCTCCCACTATAAAAGGAGGTTGATATGATTATGGAACCATATAATGGGTTATAAATTAATCCATATTGTCATTATCACAAATGCATAGGAAACTCTACAAATAAATGTATTGGGTTAAAACATAAAATATAAAACCTAATAGATGATATGATTATTATGGTCAATTATATTATTACATTTACAAATGATTAATAGGTACAATATAATTGTAATATGAAGTTTAATGTATTTTATAATCCCTCTCCAAATCATGTGGCATAAGAAACCAAGATTAATCTTAAGGTTCATCTTTATTAAAAATCATGTCCTCCTCCAACTTCTTATGCTTCTAAAAATAATGAGTTTCATTGTATCAATGATATTATTTTTATAATTAAATATATATATATATATATACAAAGACCTGAAATTACATTTTATGAGCATGAGATTGTTGACTATGCTTCTATGTATGTGTCATTATTTGTGTGCACTTACATTCACTCATATCATATACACAGTGCCATATTGGATAATGGGTCAAGTGAAAATGTATGCACCATGACATTGATTATCATTTTATATATTTTTTATTAATGTGACCCTAATAGGATAAAAATAATAGAATATTATGATTCCTTAAGATGTAAAATAACTAAACAAATGTGAGAAAAATAAAAGAGCAATTGAATAATTAGATTTTTAGGGTTTGTTTAGGTTTGTGTTAGGATACAGTCTTTAATACTAACCATAAAAGGGCCTATGAGTGTTTAGATATAGAAATATAGTGTATACATAGGCCTATATGAGTTTGTGCTTCATAGATTCCTACATAGTGCAACATTATCTATTTGGGTGAAAAACTATCTTACATGTTTTTGTTGATCTGACATAGTTCTAACTCTTGTGCCTTTGTCTAATAAGGTTTATTGAGCATGAAAATGTCTTATATACCATGTGCATGTCTTTATTATCCTTTTATTTACTTCAAAACCTAAATATGCACTAGAAAATAATTATTAAAAAAGGATAATAGGAGAAGGGAATATGTGATCTCACCTTATCCACCCCCTTGATTAAGTATTTACTTACATCTAATACTCTAAATAAGGAAGACAAACTAAATGTAGTTATCCCACATATCTAAGTGTGTGATATCTTATGTAATACTAGCATGCAATTTAATCCTATGTATGTATTTTAACACTTGAAAACCTATGACTTGACCTTGTAAATGGTATTTAAGATTAGTTGGTATTCAATATTATCTCAGGGCTTTCTTTTTTGATGGGTTTCACATCTAGAAGATTTAGGAAATTTCCTCTCAATGTGTAATATATATTATAATGATAGGTACATGATTTCTAGATAGATAAAGGCTTAGGCTTGGTTTGATTATATAGCTAACTTATTCAAAAAAATATTTTAAACCAGAATGTGAAATTTACTTTCTTATATATTTTAATATTTGGGTAATTTCCTTCGAATATACATTCCAAACATATAGAATAACCCATATGAATAAATTAAATTTCATAAAATAGTCATTAAAGGGTATGGGGATATGTATAACCTAAATGGATAGGTCCATAGTGGTACAATAATATAAGTAGTGTGAACCTATCTAGAGAATGGGAACACTAGTTTAATATTAGAAGACAATATGATAAAATTTTTGGATCAATAATATAATATAATTATGTTAAGAAGACAATCTACTAATAGATAGGAGTATATATTTGGTTTTATCTCAAAAAATTATGCAATTTAAAAAAATGCATGTGATTTCAAATTCATTTACAAAATTTATGGCCTCTAAAGAGGAATTTTTTGTTGAAAAACTACCAATTTATGCAAGTGGTGGTTTCATAACTATCAAGGTTATTTTTAAACCTTAAGTGGTGATTTTTAAACCATGAAAGTTTTCTCCCCTACATTTTTACCTATAATGAAAGTTTAATATAAATAGAGGCATTTGGGCTTCAGTTTATGACTCTTAAATTTCTTATTGAGTTTAAAGGGTGTTCTTATGTATATATATGAACATGTAGAGTTCATAGATGAATTAAAGTAGATAAATTTGAGAAATTAATTATTTTATTCTTTTGTCAACTCATTTTTCCATGTATTCAATTGAGTTTAATACTACATAATTGAGATAACTAGGTGATCTCTCTCATTGAAGAGAAAAATCTTCCATTTAATAGTTTAGAGATCATTATGAGTGTAGGATAATTTTGAGGTTGGTTTCATTTTAATTATAATAAGGAAAGATATCATAAAATAATAAACATTATGGATAATATAATCATAACTTGACTCTTACTAGAGTTTGCTCACATTGATTTTCTCTAGGGTATGTCATGTGTTATCTACCTTTGTTGATACATTTGTTTACTTTAATTAAACTTTTTATTTCCTTGAAACTATATTATTATCACAAACACTTAAGAGAGGTCAGTAATTGTTAATCACAAGCATAATACTTGTTCAAAAAGGCTAAATAAATTCACATTCGTATTGCGCTTTTATGAAATCATTTCAATTTTAGTCATGTATGGATTAATAACATCTTTAGAGTGTGAAAGAATGTATGTGATGGATGTATCATTTGAATTATATCATATTATTTTTTATTATATAGATTTTAGTCATCAGAGTTGGGATGCACCTTCAAACAACATTTTGGGTGTTTTTCCATGAAATAGAGCTTGAGGACAAGCCCTTGTATTAAAATTATTCATGTTGATGAAGCTTAGTATGTAATATACATCTATATTACATATCAAATTGGTATTATATTAAGTTTAAATTTTACCTTTAAATGTTTTTCTAACTCATTTTTATATTGTGTTACATATTATTGTGTGTGTTTTTGACAAGTAAGTGTAGGATTATTGGTTGAAAATTTTCAACCATGGGTAAAGCTTTGAAAAGAGAAGAGCTTCAAGAACTTGAATATACTAATTATAAATTTAAATTGGAAATTTTTGAAATAATAAATATGTGGTAGCACTTAGAAGATGATAATTAAGATATACAATATAGATTGATAATCCATGGATAATTTCTTATGGGTATCATTGAAGAGTTGCAACATGAGTCACAAACTAAGGAAGACATGTTGGCATAATTCAAAGCTGATGGTGAAGGACTAAATGTGAGAGAATATCTTACCATGAAAATGAGACTTTAATCCACCAAATATGCACAAACCATGACTGAGGTTTGTAAAGTAAATACTCCACCATATTATCTTTCTTTCCATCAAGAGATATATGCTTAAGAGATTTGTCTCTAAGTTTCTAATCGATATGCATTATGATGGAAAAGGACTTGAAATCAATGTCCAAGAAATGAATAATCCCATAAAGGTTGAGTAAATTCCTCAATATTCAATTTTATGATATGTTAGTTGAATCAATGAAAACTTCCAAAGTTGAAAATCATAAGAAACTAGCTCAACTAAAATAACCCATGCAAGGTAATGGCATCATTTATTTTGATAAACCTAATGAGGAGATTTATTTACAAAATAGATTATATATAATAATATTTAGGTATATAATTAAGATGAAGTTAGTATTTTTTCCACCTTAAAGTGCCAAAGAATATTCTCCAATAATATAATAATAGCTCCATAAATATAGAGATAACACATTATATCTCCATGGCCTTGTCAGTGAACGTAAGCTAGAACTAGGAAGTGTACAACATTTAAATGATGGGAAGAGAATTAAATAATAATTAAAATCATATAAAAATATATTTAAACATAACAAAGGATGAGGTAACATGTTTCTTGCACAAAGGGCATCCCAAGAAGGTATGGAAAGAAAGAATATTCCATTTTTTACTTCAAATGTAAGAAGAGTGGTCATGTAGAAAATAATTATCAATATACATATCCATTTTATTTTTATGGAATGAATCAAAATTGTGTCACCATGAATTAGAGGATAAAATTCATTAAAAATTATCTTATGTCCTTAAAGAGTAAGAATACAACTTGTAAATATCACTCTATAAATCATAATGTGGAGAAGAGCATGTTGTCCATGAGAATGGGAAAGAATCATTGCACTTGTTTGAACATGAGTGGGAACTAGCATGAAAACCATTAGGATATTCATCCATAAATTTGACTAAAGAGTTGAAAAGATCACTCCAAGAATAAAGATGCTCAATCACATAAAAATCAAGGTGTAGAAAATAGATAATTTGCTCAAGCACCTCCAAGATAAGAGGTAGTGAATGAAGAATCCCATATATCTACGAAATAATCCATGAAGATGGTGTAGGAATTATAGGATCACCCATCACCAATGCCACTAGGTAAACATGGTAAGATACCATTCCTTATAAATTTAGTTACAAAATTAAAATTTTCATTTTCATCTAATTTAAGATTATCTAAGATGGATCAGCCCATACATGATTTCTCATCACCATTGAAACTGGGTAATGGTACTAATTTATTATGATTTCATGGATAAGGTATTTACAAATTTGAGATGGTTTTTACCATGTATATATATTCAATTCTACATTACATGTTATGTTACATTATTAAATAAGTAAGTTAACTTTATTGTATTAAAAAATATAGAGGAATGCCATATTGAGAGTAGATGTGGAGTAACCATATAATTGGTTTGAAAATAACATGAAAGATAATCCCATTGCATTAAAAAGGTTATTCATTTTTTTTATAATTCTCATGTTTGTGTTGGTCTTGGTAAGAACATGATAAACTTAAATAGCTATAGAAATTTTATAGCATGTTTTTGAAAGTTTGTATTCACATATAATAAGGTTGCAATAGGTTCTCAAAAATGGGTTTTAATATGATAGTATTTGGTATGGCATATTTTTATTCATATTATTGCATGTTATTGATCCCAAAGGTACTTCCATGAAGGGTGAGAAGTGAATTTTTGGTGGGTAAAACTCTAAAATAAGTTTTTTGGTTGTGATGAATCTATGTTTTGACATCCATGTTACCTTATTTAATTTGTTTCACTCAATTTATGTTTCATTTTATTTTATTAAAACTTTAAATTGAAAGATATGGGAAACTTTGTAAATGTAAATGTATGTTCCAATCCATGTATGTTGCATTATTGAATTGTAAAACCTAATATAAATGCAATTTTTAAATGTGGTGATTTGTTGTAACATGACTTACATAATGAAATATGTTTCTTCACTTATTCAAATAATCCTTTCCTCATGAATAGCTTCACCCTATCCTATTAGCATGTTTATCATAGCAAAAGGGCTAAGAGTAATATCCATAAGGAATAAAAATACATCAAAGAGCGTAAGAAGGTCAATTGGTAGATTTTTTAAGGGTTCATGGACTCTTTATCAAGCTATAATTTCAAGTTTAATAGTTGGGAAGTCACTTTCCAAGAAAGAGGAACAAGGTATAATCCAAGAGAATGATAAAATTGGTATTGCACTTGAGAATATAGAAGGTAAATCCTCATATTATTTTTATGGAGATTTTATGGAACCAAAAATTTTATTAGGTGTGTGATCAAAAAATGGATCAATAATATAATGCATATTAATTGGTAAGACAATCTAATGTCAAATAGAATTTATCTACAACATGCCAAGTCCTATAAAATAGATAGTTTATATTTTAAGGGATTAAGAAATATATTTATAGCATCAAAATTATATTTAGAGTAAATATTTGGGTTCCTCTCAAATTTTTATTTAATTTCAAAAACAATTCACATTATTTCAAGTTCATATGCAAAATTTATGGATTCCTTAAGTTACAAGAATTTTTATGGTTATGAAACTATCAGTTTATGCAACTGGTGGTTTCACAATAATTGAAATTATTTTGAAACCTTATGTGGGGGTTTTAAACCACTATGATCATTTAACTCTATATATATTAGTGTTTTTTCCCACATAATAAGTTCAAGATAAATAGAGGTGTTTGGGTTTTAGGTTCAAACTCTTGGTCTTATTATGTGAGTCTGAAGGGTGTTATTGTGTATATATATGAACCTATATAACTCATAAATGAATTAAAGTAGAGTAAATTAATTTATTTATTTCTTAATTAACTCATTATTCCATGTATTTTATTTATTTTTAGACTATATATCTTATATAGATGATTTTGATAGTCTCTTTTACTGAAGAAGCAAGTCTTCCACTAAACAATGTAGAGGTCATTACGAGTGTAGTATAATTTTGAGGTTAGTGTCCTTGTAAGATAAATAAGGTAAGATATTGTAAATTTTAGAACATAGTGTAGATGAGGAAGCATAAATTCATTCTCACTATATTTTTCTCACACTTAGTTTCTCTAGGGTAAGCCCTTTCTTATCTCTATTTATTGATGTGTTTTTTTTCATTTGATTAGATTTTTTAGTTCCTTATAACTAGTACATTATCATAAAAACTTAAGAGATATCAAGACTCATCTATCAAAATCAGATTACTTGTTTATAAATGTTAACTAAATTCACATTGGTATTCCACTTAAATGAAAGAATTTCAATTGTAGTCATGTATAGAGTAGAAGCATGTATAGTGTGAAGGAATGTATGCAATGGATGAATCATGTAGATATTTAATATGAAGGGTAGTATATTATTTTATATGTTTTATATGATAGTCATAAGAGTTGGTATAAATATTAAAAAAACATTTTGGGTGTTTTTATATGGAATAGAACTTGAGGACAACCCCTTTTACTGAAAGGATTTGTGTTGGTGAATCTTAGTATGGAATATATGCCTAGTTTGTTGATCAAAATTTGAGAATAGTATTAAGTTATTTAGGTAGAGACTAGGAAGATCATGTGTTTTAATAGAGGTAATTTAGAAGGTTTAGTCCCATATATGGATAAATGAATATGAGGAGATGCAAAAAATAGTCAAGTATGTTGGAGATTGGTCAAAGTACACATTTCCAAGTATGTTAGAGATTAATCAAATTACACATTGTCAAGTATGTTTTATATTTTTCAAATTTAACATTATCTAGTGTCTAATACCAAACACGAGTGTCTAAATTTATCCCTATTTATTATAGTAGAAATTAATTTTCACTTATCATATAAAATCTAAAATTGACAACATTGAACATATGTGAAATGAAGTATTAAGGAATGAATATATATATATGAAAATGAATCAATATGCCTTCTATAAATAATGGACAATAGGATGATCATAAATCATGGAGATACTAGTGTAAAACCATGGGTTGATCTTAATATTACCCAATCTTATTTTTAAATGGATAAGTGCCTATAATTTAAATCATGTAAAACTTTATCCTTGCATAATACACTATATCTAAGTAATGGAATCCACTATGGGTTCTAATGAATCTAAAAAATTCCTAAGTAATGCCTATGAATATATGTAAAGTTTCTTAGTTATCCATTATAGAAAAATTATATGATCTAATATGAGTAATTCTTGAGTAATGTCTAAGTATAAAAAATTTCTATAATGTGTTGCATATTATCTGCATATGTCATCCAATCCAATAACCTGCATAACCTGAGTCTAATTTGTGCTAAAATATCATAATATTTCCAAATATGTGAACATATGCCTTACATATGATACCAATATGGTTATATGTGTAATTTGAGTCATATAATATATGAAATATTATCATAAAATTTGTGAAATACAACTTATAATCTTATAAATACATGGCATATCCTTACATATGGCCCCAATATTTGTCAAGCCTATTATAACATGAGTAAATCCTATAATAATATGCATAAAATTATACCACTATGAAGTAATTTTTCCCCAAAATATGACTTTTATATGGCTTTGAAATCTCAATCTAAAAAATAAGCCATTATGTATGCCCCATTTTCAAGGTGAGGATTGTAGCTCTTAAATTACTCATCTCAAATTAAATGAGTTAAATTCATCATGTTATGTATAATACAATATGAAAATTATAAAGTGTATACTAACATGTGGAGAATATGTCATCATATTAAGTACATATCATCTAAGTATGTATGAAACATGTATCCTAATTCATACAAGTGTTATGTTAAGATAAATATATCAATGAGGAACACAATCAATAGTTAATATATAAATTGCCATCCATAAATTGAGTAATAACTAGGTGAAATGTTCATGATATGTATCATATCACCACAAACACAAATAGATATGTGTGATATGTATCATGGTAAAACAAGCACAATAGACAATCCTAGATTTATCCATGCATATAAAATGGAGTCACATATAGTTTCATGGCCATGATTCATATAATAACACTCAATTTCACACAAGACAGAAACTACACTAAATGGAAATTAAAATTTCACATAGTGTTAAGGGCCATAGAAAATTGAGAATAAATTTTCATACACATAATGGAAAATAAAATTTCACACACATAATTTACAATAGAATTTCACACAAATAATGGACCATCAAATGTCACACAAATAATCACACAAAATGGGAAGCCAAATACCACACAAAATCATGGTGAAGCATAAACATAACAAGAGAAACATAATTTAATAATAAAATAATCATTACAATATATAAAAAAACAACATATTCAATCATGTATATAACTAT
The DNA here is from genome assembly GCA_037957365.1 of Torreya grandis. Taxonomy (NCBI): domain Eukaryota; kingdom Viridiplantae; phylum Streptophyta; class Pinopsida; order Cupressales; family Taxaceae; genus Torreya; species Torreya grandis. Next base: position 1,117,996 of record JARHVA010004479.1, on the reverse strand, counting down.
TAAGGTTAAAAGATGCAATCAATATATTTCATCATCTCATATAGAAAAAAATAATAACTAGTGAAATATAATTTTAAGTAGTACGAGTTAAAGCAAGTCATGTATAATTTGTGTAAATTATCTCAATATGATTGATTAAAATAGTCATAGATGATAAACCTATGTCATTAAGAGTGTTCCCCCAAGGTATGAAGGTGGCTCCTATGTTTATGAATGTCCCACATCTATGTATCCATGTCATATGAAACATGAATGTCTTACATCTCACTTATGTATATTATGAAACAAATGTGAATAGAAAGAACTATATCTATAATGTATTATATATGATAAATCATAAAATAATCATGTAAACAAGACATAAATTCCATGCATGGGTCCTTTTTTAATATTTATTTTAATTTTTTTGAGTTTTTTAGAATATTAAAAAATGCTAACTAATGTTTTCATCAATGGGATATGTGCACAGGATTCTTAAGTATATGACTATGACATGTATACATCATGGGCGAGGATAAATATATATATATAAATGTTAGAAACATAAAATCAATCATGCATTGTATAATATTCATCATCACTATCATAATCATCATGAGCATGTATATGTCTTTCAACTATAATATATACAATAACCTATTAATTATGTTTTATACTCAAAAATTATGTTTGTATTTATTATGGAACCATATATGGAGTAAAGTGGATAATATATTCCCTCAACTCATAAGTGATTTTACTACCATAATAGAGTTCAATGCTTTGATTATCAATATATTCTTCTATCTTATGTTATAATTTGATGCATTTATTAGATGAATATCATGTACATCTATGATAATCAAAATATGTCACACTATTTAATCCATCAAATTGAGGCTTACTAATAGAAATATATTTTTTTGGAGGGAGAGATATGAGGTTTCACTTAAGTAACTTTTATATTATAATATGAGTTTTTGGTAATAATGTGAATATTTTTCTTTGAATTTATAAGATAAATTTATTAATATACTATGATATTACATTATTTGTGACTTTTCCCTCATATTGTAGTTGTGTTACTTTATTAATTATTGATCATTAAATATAAAAATGTGATGTCATAATGCCCAGCATTTATGTGTGATTTCCCAGTATCTAATGGTAAGAATAATAATTTCTCCCTTTTTGATATTGTGATTGATCGTGTGCTTTATGTGGAGTAATAGATAAAATAATCAAGTGCTTATCATGCAACATCCATACTATGATATGTGGTTCATCTCATACATTCATAATCTATAATTTTATAGCTAATTATGCATTCATGAGCTCTATATTTTTATTGAATCTATCATAAATACTAGGTGTGACTTTTTGATGCATTGTGTGATAGGTTTTGCCTCTTGTTATATAGTGAAGTTAAATTTCACAAAGAATTTCCTCAAATGATCACTTAATATTGAATTATGTTGTGGTAGACTCATATCACAAAAATTGTTGTCTTTATTATCTTTGGGTTTATATAAAATATATGAATCCCTTTATCCTACTTAGTTTTAGTTACCCATTTTGAATCATATCAATATTTCCATGGACCAATAGGCTTAAAATTTAGACCACACAAATAATCATCTAAATTCAGTGGAAATTCACTTTCATCATCACTATCCTTTTCTTCCATGAATGTCTAATATGGATTATTTGGGTTAACTACTAAAATAAGATCTTATATGTTTTTTTTTTGTCTTGTATAGTATATTATTGTCTTGAACCACATATAGTTGGTTCTTTTACATTAATCTTGATCGACATACCAATTTCATATGGATGTATCCATCTTAGTGTTATATTTTATGATTGAGGTATTGCAGTATATTAAAAGGCATCTCATTATGGTTTAGGATATATTATTTTATGATATTTAAAGGGTTGATTTTTTTAGGGCATGCATAAAAATGTCACTCATATATAAACTTCACGTACTTATGCAAATTAGTTGGTATGGATTCCATTGCAAGTATCCATGGTTTGACTAAGAATAGGTTGTATTGTATGTTATTAGGTTTTACATGAAATAGATTAGGTATACTTATAGGTCTTACTTTGACATCCAAAGTAATGAAATATAGAACCTAATGAGGCACATTATCAAATACTCTAATGTTATTATATATATTTTAATAAATCCATATTGAAACCCAATGTTTGAAAAAAAATGATTTTGCATATATTCAATCCTAATCTGTTATCTATCAAGAGTCTCTTCACTCTCTTATTTTATAGTTTCACTTGTATAAATAATGGGATATGTTTATATATAGTATGTTTAGTAGGAAAGTAATCATTTTCAAAATATATCATTTCTTTAGTATCTTTCAATGTAATAAAAAAATACACAAATTAAGTAGGTCATGCATCATTTGGAAGAGTTGTATCACTCAAATATACATATAAAATATATTTATAGACTAAGTGACCCCTTGAGTAGTTCTAACATGGAAATTTTAGCTGGAGTATTTATAATCTGAACAATGATATCATTTCCCTTTGTTTGATTAGGTTGTACCATTGGGGCAATATGGGAATGAGGAGGGATATTTTGACTTATTTTATTATAATACATATGATGAGGCACCCTACTTCTTATAGTTGAAAATAAATGGACCAAAATATCCAACATTATCCTAATGAAAATAATGGGATCATGATGGTGTTATCATAACCTTCAAATATAGGGGGAGGAAGAATGAGAACAATCATTTATTCCCTTTGACATCTAGTAGTGAACATAGGGATTAAAAATTTAGTGTTTAAACAATATTAATTATCGATGAAGGTGAAATATTCATGATTATTTTTAACCATATTAGTATGTAAATATTTGACTCATTTGTTTACATAATTATTAAAAAAATTAGATAAAAGGAAAAACACATAATTATGACTATCATAAATTAAATTAGAAAATAAATATTATCCATATCCATTATAGCCATGATTTGATAAAGGAAAATTAGAAATCATGTTTTAAAATTATATATATATACATATATATATATATATATATATACATATATATATATATATATATATATATATCTTTAAAACCCTAGTAAAATAGAAGGAAACCCTAAAAAATCTAGAATATGCAATGTTCTAGACAAATAACAGGTTCACCAATATATTTTATCTATTTTTGGATTAATGTGACCTAATAAGATATTCACATTTATTAAGATGTAAGAAAACACAAGTATAATAATGAATTATGTATGAGTTTGTGCAATTATGTGCTTCATAGGCACTTATGCAATGTGGCATTATCTACTAGGGTGTAGAACTATCTTACATACCTATGCTAATATGAGATAGTTATAAATATTTCACCTATATTTAATAAGGGTATATGGATGCAGATGTATCTTATCCCATGAGTATGTCTTTGTTACCCTACTCTTTGATTCAAACCTTAGCTATACACTAAATAAACATTGTAAAATAATGATAACAAGAGAAAGGGAAGGGTTGAGCTAACCTTATCCACCCATCATGACTAAATTTTTCCTACATATGCAATAATCTAAAGAGATGAGTCAAATCAAATTAAGATATCCCACCTAGCTAAGTATTTTCAATCTTATCGATGGATTTCAACATTGGATAACATGTGACTTGATAAGGGATTTCCCCTTTGAGGGGTTTTATATTATGGATCTTTATGGAATTTCCTCTTAATATGTAGTGTATTTTTAAATGATTTTTAGATGATTAAATATTTATTTGGTTATATAGATTACTCTTTAGGTAATTTTATTTGAAGTAGAATGTAAAACATATAGGCTAACCCATGTTAAAAAATTAAATTTGATAAAATAGTCTTTAAATGGCATGGGGATAGGTCTAACCTAAATAGATAGGTTTGTAGTGGTGAAATTGTATGATTGTTATGAATTATACAAATAAAAATAACAATGATTTAAGATTAATAAATACTCTAAGAAATATATTAAGTTATTTAGTTATAAATTATGAAGGTCCTGTATATTATAATTTTATTATTTTTATGATTTTATGTGATCCTAATAGCATAAAAATGTTGAATAAATCAAATTGGTTAAGATATGAAATTAAGAAACAAATATGATTCCAACTAGCTAAATATAGTAAATTATTCTTTCTAGGAAACACTAAAATAATGATACACTTAGATTTTTTGAGTTTTTTCAAGTCTTTGGAGGATTATAGTGTTTTAGTATTTTTTTAGTTCATTTTATTAATAAAAATTACTTACTAAAAATATAAATTATACAGGGTTTTGAGGAGGAATACATATGATGGGGGGTCTGCACAGTTGATCCAATGAGGTGGGAGATATTTTTTGGATAGGAAGGACTACCCACACAACAAAGGCAACTTGGATAATATTGATTAATAAAATAGATGGGTTTACTACCTAATACAATATTAATTCTAGGAAGTGGTACACTTCCTTAGAGGGATGTCAGTCCACTAATTTTATGTAATCAAGTGGATAATATAATAAGATAAATTACATTAAAACATGTGATAATATTATGAAATTGAAATGAAACAAAATTAGTCTACTACATATATATTATCAAAATTTTCATTCTAATATGCTATGGTGAGGTCCTCTTTTTCTTGTATTGCTTCTAATTACTCAATGATAGCTTCTAGAGTTGGGGTAAAGACAATCATGCAAATTCCTAACTCAAAAGAAATGTTACTTTGATCAAAAAATAAGGGATGAGGAACTATGGGAAAGTTGTGAATTGGAACCACATCATGTATAACATTAGGCAAGGTCATCTCTACAAAAGCTTCATGTATTATATAAAAATACCTCATTGATAGGAATATGGTTGGTTTAGGTAGAGTGTGGGTAGATTAGAACTAGGATGGCATTCTTCCATAGTGCTCTAGGGTAATTTAATCAATATTTTAGTGTTAAAAAATCAATATCCATAACCTGAGGTTGGCTTGGATATAAATCAACATTGATCCTAATAGGATAGGTGATGATCATGGGAAACATTACTAATTCAGTCTAACTTTAAGTTGGTTCCAATAACTCCAGATCTTGGATAAAAACTTAGTTAAAACTAGTTTTAATAAGGCTTGTGTATGGGTAGGTTGTTAGGAAGGTTAAAATAACTTACCTTTAATATTCTTGGAGAGATTTAACTAGGATTTAGGGATGGTTAACTAGTTTTCTAGGTAAAAAGGTAATTAACTAGATTATTTACACAACATTAGATGATAAATAGTAAAATTATATTAACTAGAATAAAATGGTAAGGAAGGGGTAAGACACATTTATTCATAATAAAATTGTATAAATTTATAGTGTCTACATTTTCCCTTTTTTGTTGAGAAGTTTATGATAACTTATCATGAGACAAAAACTAGGATGGGTCTAATGCCCCAGGTTTTAATGTGAAGAGGTATTCACCCTCAAACTAGGAGATGATGAAGGATAATAAAATGGAGACAAGTTTGAAAATTATATGGTAATGGTTAGGGTAAATAAAAAATTAGCATCAAATATGAAAGGAGAGGCATGAAGTATAATGTTGCACTAACAAGATACATGATATCCAGAATAGGAATGCCCCTAGGCAAACAAGTAACAAAATGCCAAAAATAGGAATGTGTAGACTCTATCAAAGGTATTCAAGAGGGAAAAGGACAGGATGGTATTATCAAAGCATCTGGTGTGATTGGTACATGTGTACTACCTAGGGACACAATTCTCTCTAGATGAGGTACATTTTTAGGATCCACAAGGGATATACATTGAAATGTATGTATACCTCTCAAAGGTTGTGGGACCATCATGGGGCCTATGTCTATAAGATAGTAATGTTGGGTAATAGAGGATAGGATAGATGTAACAAAGGATTACTTTAATTTCCTTGGAATAGGGTTACATAGATGCAAGAGATTCATAAATAGTGCTAAGGAGCCTAAAATGGTCCAAATCAACGTCAATCCAATAGATCAATATTGATTAAGAATGAATCAATACCGATCATGAAATAATTATTGTTAATCTAGAAGGGCAATAAATGGGCCATCTAATAGCTTTAGAACTCATTATGAAAATGAGATTGAGTGAATTAAGCTAGAGCTAAAATTTTGACACCTATCAACCTTAGTGAGTGAGATATACATGATGGAGGCTAGTGAGAGTGGACAATGATGATGATGATGATCACATGATGAGGTAGGGGTAACATGTTTTTATTGTTTTTTGTGAATTTTTACATTTTAGGGATTTTTATCTAGGTTAGGGTAGGGTTTAGGGATTGGTAGGGTTTTTTAGGGATTAACATTGATCATAACAGGATTGATACTATTTACCTAAGGATCATCTACTGATTGGTTAGGGATTTATGGTGATCCAAAGATCACATTGATGGTCCATAACCAATCATGATCAATCTAGTAAGGGTTGATGTTAATTTTTAAGGGTTAGATAAAACTTGAAAGATAGGATACTTGTTAGAAAACTAAATGAATCTAAGGGTAATATGGGATTTCAATCATGTGTACTATTGATGATGCAAGATTGAGTGCCACCTTTATTAGAGTGCTTGTGATAGGTCATGAGAGATGTAGACTGGGAGCATTTTGAGGTGATTTACTTAGGATGACTTTGCCATTATTTTTAGGTACACTAGGATTGGATTCTACTAGTAGTGTTTCTAGAGTAATGCGATACATATACATGAATTTTTTTTGTTACAAGGGAGATGATAGTGACCCTAGAGGATATTTATAGGTTACTTTGACTACCTATATATGGTACAGAGATCATCTCAATATATGAGAGAAGATGGGTAGTTGCATTGACATAGTTATATGAGAATGATGATGTAGACATTAGATTCATAGTAAGAGGATTTAATTTTGAGGCTTTATATGATCAAGACCAAGATAAAATATGGGTGATGACCATGATGATGTTGGCTATCTCTTACTATGCATTACTAGATTTAGGAGGAGGGATGTTCACATAGATCCTAATAGGGGTAATTACATATATGTGGGATCACTAGACATTATTTTCATGGGCACCAAACTTATTATCATAGATATATAGGGAGATTTTGGGGTGGAGGATGAAATGGTGTTATGGACTTGAAGTTACCTATGTGCTATAATTATAAGCTTATGAGCACATTTGAGTAGTACAACCAATGGGGAATAGCTCAAGTTTGATTTTATTGTTGGTTTTTTGAGATGGAGGGATGACTTTGCCTATCCACATGAATATGGGAGAGTTTGAGACTTGTGTGTGTGTGTGTGTGTGTGTGTGTGTGTGTGTGTGTGTGTGTGTGTGTGTGTGTGTGTGTGTGTGTGTGTGTGTGTGTAATAGAGGATCTAGATGAGGATGGGGTTATATGGATACCTTATGTTAGATTCTCCATATTTCTAGGGATGGAGATAGAGCTAGCAGTAAAATAGTGAGTTAGGTGGTTATAGGGGAGACACCTAGATCATGTGGAGTATTTCATTTTGGGTGTATATAGTGATAGTTTGGTTATGGTAAGATATACATAAGGCACCTCAATTATATAATATAAATGACTTAGAGGTGTATCTCCTAAAGACATAGGCTATAGGTTTGGAGTAACTAGTATAAGAGGAGTTAGAGGGAAAGGGGATAGATGATGTTGGGGTGATGGAGGAATTTTTTATTATCATGGGTAGATCATCATAGAGGGGAAAGTAGAGGGTGGTTTGTCAGATGTGGGAGGAGGATGCGGAGATGGAGGATGTAGAGGTAGAATGAGGAGATGGAGAGGGGGATGGGGACATATAGGCTATTATGTCCAAGATGGATACAGCTAGGGCATAATATTCTAGAGTGGTTTTTAAATGAGACCATTTATAGGCATATTTGATAGAGTTATAGGGGAACTATGATGAATTGTGGTAGATTTATTATTAGTCATGGTAAGTGAAATATAGATATTATGATCAACATGAGAGGTTTTGAGTACTAATAGGTGTAGCAAGGGGAGCAATATCAGGGTCCAGTACAAGAGGAGGGGGACAAGGTAGGAGGATGGGCCCTATAAGGAGTGTGATCTTGGATAAATATTAGGAGGTGGTAGAGAAGATATGATATTATGAGTAGATTTTTATAATATCATAGATTGTTATAGACCATTTACCATAGATTCATACATATGCTAGCCACTTAGCCAAATAGGGTCAAACTCCATGAGGGTTACAAATGAATACAACTAGTATGGGGAGTGTGTTGTAGAGGGATAGGAGGGATGGAAGAGGAGATAAAGGGGATAGTAGGGGAGGTAGGATGGATATACACCTCAACTAGATCTAGTTTATTGAGTATCCATGTATATGGATAACTATATGGATTGGCCCTTTTTACATATTACATATTATGACACTTTATGAGGTATATTTGATTTATGGATATATATGCATGATTATATGTTTATCCACATTGATTACAAGAGATTTTATTACATGATTATGGATTTTGATTATGTGTATTACATGTATATAACATTTGATTTTAGTTGCATCATGTATTATATTGATTATGCATGTTTTCATAGATTATGATATTTAGATTATGTGATGTAGTTTTTCTCTTGATTATAGATTCATATGTGTGTGTTTTAAATGTACTAAAAGTGGATTATGGATTATTTAATTGCATGTGATAATTTATGATTTATCATGGATTAATTAAATATTATGGTATGGATTTTATTTTACATGGATTGTGCTTGTGTGGCCTTTATTTGTGGTTATACTTATTAAATTATATGGATGGGATTTTATATCATGTTTATGTAAATTTTACATGCATTAAAATGTTTATATAATTGATCAAGGATTCATTAATAATAAATGGTTGGGAACCTAACCAATTCTAGACCCCTTGTTGCTTTTATATACACCCTTTTATCCAATTCTAAATAAATTCCTTAATAATCTTTTGTCAGCTAAATTAATGAATCCTTGGTTAACAAGATTTGAAAGAAACACTTAATTCTATAGAAATACATATATTATTTTATGTTTTTGGGATTTTTTAATCTTAAGCTAATCTATGGATAAATGTAACTTAATTGATTTAGAAAGTCTACAAATTAAAGTTAATCAATATGGTAAGCTTTCATGGGATAAAATTTTGATTTTATAGATTTTTACATGATTTGATTTTTAATAATAAATTGATCAATGTGGCAAGTTTCCTAAATTAGAGGCCCATAGCCATCCTTTAAGGGTATGATATATATATTTATATATATCTTAGCAACTATCCTTTGAGGGATCAATATGAAATTTTGCCTTTTACTTGATTTTGATAATAGTTATCCTTCGAGGGAATAGTCTATCTTTTACTCTTTTCTTGAATATAATATCCCCAAACCTTTTTTTCCATGGATTAAACTCAAGGAATTTGTATAAGCTAGGAAATAGGGCCATGTGTCATTCCCATCAAACAATATTTTTAGGGTGATGAATTTTTAGGAGATAATGATTTTGGACTCCACTTTGTTTCAAATAGAGCCAATCCATAAGAACATGCTATGAACAGATATGGGGTGTTCATATTTAAGTATAAAACTAGTATACTACTATAAATCCATATGATTATCAATAATTATGAGGTATTTTAAAGATAGGGTTAGGATTCTAGGATAACTTATGTTGACTAAAGTTTGTAATAGGATTATTAACAATAGAAAGGATGTAAATGCAAATCATTAAGAGGCTCACATTCTAGTTTTCCATCAAGGGAGGCCAAATGATATGACCTAGATTCATATTTATGAGTGATAATATGGGGTCTAAGCTAATTAAGAGAAAACTTTCCCTATTTACTTTTTTCCATATTTGTGACATGTTGATTTTAATTAAGGACAAGGTCACCAATATTAAATTTTGATTCCTTTAAATGTTGTTTATAAACACATTTTATTCATTCTTAATAAACATGAAGGTGATTAAGGGATGTAGCTCAATGGCCATCTAAAATTTATAGTTATGCTAATATATTTTGAAAATAATCTTCTTCAAAAATTATATCTTTCAAAGACATTCTAGGGAATTGAATTTGGAATTTAAGGGGGAGATTTTCTTTAGTACCATAGACTAAAGAAAAAATTGTAGCCCCTGTGGGTGTGTGATTACTAGTTTGATAAACCCATAAAGAAAAAGGTATGAGAAGATGCCAATCCTTTCTAGCCTCATTATATATTTTAGTTAACATATTGACAAGGGTTTTGTTTGATGATTCATCTTATCAATTGGATTACGGATAATATGGTTATGAGAAATTCATCTTAATGCAAAAGGAATCACACAATTTTTGGACTTACTTATTTTTAAAATACTTCCCATTATCTGTAATGATTTTATGTGGGACACCAAAATGACATATGATGTGATGATAAAATAAATCAATAATATTATCTACCTTGGTTTAAATAATGGGATAACTTCCAAATACTTAGTGAATTACTCATTATTAGTAATGATAAAGCTATCACTAGGAAGATTTGGGATGAATCTGCCATATAAGGTCTAACCCCCATTGAGAGAAAATCCAAAAGTCCCTAGTGAATTGTAATGCATGATTATGATTTTTGGATAAGTTATCATGTTTTTGACACTTCATGTATTTATTGACACACTCACAACATTCTATATTCAAAGTAGGCCAATAGTATCCTAATTGCATAATTTTCTTATTCATAGTTAAAGTACTAAAATGGCCACCGCATATTCCATCATGAGTTTATTTGATCATAAGACCTGATTTATAATTATGGAGACAATTGAGGATAATACCATCAAATACATAATTATAAATCACACCCCCCTAGTATTATGTATTAGGAATTTTTTTTATTGAAAATCATGCTTTGCATTTTTGGATAGATCTGAAGGGATGATGCCCTTAGATAAGTAATCAAAAATCTATGTGTACCATAGATCCAAATGGTTTTCCTCTATAGTATGGATAGAATTAGTATCATTTTTGGTGTAATAAGGTTGATTTATCTTGTGAACAAGGACAAACAATTTATACTCCTAGGAAGAAAATGTGATAAAGTAGGACAAGGAAGCCATGGTGTTAACAAAATTATTAGTTAACCAAGGAGTGGTCCAGATTATGTAAGTATTAAGGGTGGATTATAATTATTTTGATAACAAATTATACCTCTATAGGATGTTAATATTATACTGATATATGCCAATTATTTGATTGAATATTTGTTAGGAGTCCCCAAAAATATGAAGCAACTTAACCCCTATAGCCAAAGTTATTTGGAGACCTATAATTAGGGATTCATATTTTTCCATATTATTAGTAAAATAAAAATGAATATTAAGAAATGGGGGATATGAATGCATTTAGGTGGTATGATAATAATCCTTGATCCCTCTCCATGTTCACATTTATATCCATCAAAGAAAAATGTCATTTGATATTCAAGATCTTCTTGAGATGTGGAGGCTATAGCTTCATCAGTTAATCCATAGCTTTATGGTAGATTATCAACAAGGTTGCTTGATACAATTTATAAATGATGATATACCCCTTAATTGACTTTTAGTTAAATAACTCAAGACTAAATTTAGTGAGTAGCATCAACCATATTTCCATTCATTGATTCTAATAGGCTTTCAAATGCATGAATTTAAGAGGGTCAGTAATGGTAATCACATAAGTCTTGTGATTAAGCAAATAGTGGAAAAGCTTAGAAGATATGAATACCCATGCTAAGAATAATCTTTTAACATGTGTATAATTAATTTCATACTCAACCAAAGTATTACTTATATAATAAACTACTTGTTATCTATGTTTGTCATCTAGATGGATAAGCATGGCACCTAATGCATGATTCATAGCTGAGATATATAAGTAAAAAGGATTATCCTATTTTGGTGTAATAAAGATAGGTAAATATAAGAGATTATTTTTAAGAGTATCAAATGCTACTTGACAATTTAAATCCCATACAAACTAGGTGTATTTCTTAAGAAGGTGATGGAAAGGTTGACATATGTCTGACTATTATGAAATAAAATGATGAATAGATTGTAGTTCCCCTATAAAATATAGAGTTACTTGAGATTGGAGGGAGGTGGTATATCAATAATGGCCTTAAATTTTTCTAGGATCGACCTCAATTCCTTGAAGGGAAATGATAAAACCTAAGATCTTACCTATAAAAACTCTAAAAATAATTTTTTGGGGTTAAAATGAACCTGATATTGGATCAAATGAGTGAATATTTGCTAAAGGATGAAAAAGTGATCCATACAATGCCTATATTTATGAAAGATATCCTCCAAATAATCTTTAATGGTTTTTTGAGTTATATCATGGAAAATGCAGGTCATGACATGCTGGTGAGTGGCTCTTATGTTTTTAAATTAAAAGGCATGACCCTATAACAAAAAGTCCCTCATGGAGTAATAAAAGAGGTTTTATGTTGATCTTTGGGGAGATAAGGATCTGATTTTAACCCTAAAATCCATCAATGAGTGATAAAATATTGTGTCCTACACTAAGGTCTATGAGTTGGTTGATATTAGGAATGAGAAAATAATCTTTTGTACTAGTAAGGTTTAGGTCATGAAATTTGGTACAAAGACAGTCATCCTATGGGTTTTGTGATAAGTACTATGTTATATACCCATTAAAGGTAATCAATGGGTTGGATAAAGTTAATATATAATAATCACTACACTTTTTATTTGATGAGAAGTGAGATGTGAGGATGAATCTTATGAAGCTTTTTCTTCACTATTTTATCTTCAAGAATGGTAATGATATTATGGAAAACTATGGTAGGATCAATTCTGAGAATATCACTATAATAAAAATTAAAGGCTTGACTATGAATAACAAGGATTTCTATAAATCCTTGGTTCTCTTGAGAATTTAATGATTGACTCACTTAGATATTTCATTATAATTCAATCATCCCTATGTTAACATCAATTGTGACTTCATTTAAAGACTAGGAGACTTAGATGGTATGATATTCTTAAGATAGTAATATCCTACCCCTAAATAAGTTAAAATAGAGTTATCATCTTGACACTCCATTATGTGGACTGAGGGAGAATATGCATCTATTATATTAGGGAAAATTAAAGGAAGGGATATGGTTTTCTCATTACTTTGATAGGTTAGAAGTTCTAGGTGAATGACATTGATAAAAAAAGCTTGGTGGGATAGAAATGGTGTCATCAGTTACCATAGGGGAACTGAGATAATATGAGGGAGTTTCATCATCCACATCCATAGGGACATGGGATACTAAAGCATGATTATCATCAAATTTAATAACTTTCTTGAAACTAGGGCCATATTTCTCATGCAATTTTCTAAGGTCATTTATTATGACCTCATGGGGTCCTTATTCATAAAGTCCTAAGCCAAAACATTTCCAAGCATAACGTTGTAATTAGGTTTGTGCAAAGCATAGTTTGTCAAGAAAGGAAATGTTAGATGTGGATGGATAGGCATGTATTTGACCTTACCTATATAGATGAGATTGATCAATTCCTCTATAGGTTAAGTGAATTTTGAGATGGGGAGGTTTGGAAGGGATAATGTCTCTTATATTGGGTTGATAGGTATTTTTTTGATTAGGATGCCCATATTTTTGATCGGTTGATAAATTATTGAGCATTAACAACTAATATCCCCATACGTAAAGTTGGTAAAATTCTAAATCAAAAGTGTTTACATTAGGGATAAGGATGATGGTATCGTAAAATTGGTATATATTATCTTAAATATAATGGACTCAATTTATTTGTAGGGATCAAGACATAGTTAGGTTTATAAGTCAAATTTTATGTCTTGAATGAATGTGGATAGGTAGGGACACTATAGACCTTACCCTCATGTTCAAATTCAAGACATCGATGTAAAGTGGAGGGGAAATAATGCATAACATGTTTTTAAGGATGTAATAATAGGAAATTATATATAAACTCTCCTTATATTACATAAAATAACTTGGGGAGGGTATATATACCTACTTGTATAGGAAGCGCAATTGTTCCTAACATAGGGGTCATAATATCATTAAATGATTGTAAGACGGCTAGAGATTGAGCTACAATAGTTTTAGGTAGCTATAGTTGCTTAAAAACATGAAAAGATATAATATTTATACTTTTTTGTTATCAATCATTACTCATTTGATTTGGGTTTGATTAATTTAGGCAGTGAAAAATAAAGGTAGATACTAGTCATCAAGATGTAATGGTTTTATTTTAGAATTATGGAATGTTATGGATAATGAATTTTACAAAGATGTTATAAAAGATGATAGAGGTTGGATTTCATCTAATTTTATCTTGATATCTTTCAAGTCTTCTATCATATCATCATGGTGTTGTGGATATTTTTTGATAAGTTCATATAAATACATCTTGACTAGGAGTTAATGGAGTTATTTTAAAACTAATATATGTATTAACTCTAAAGCACTATTGTTCTATGCTTTTCATAAAATAGAAATTTTAGGTTTTAGGGTAGGCATTGTAGGACTATATATGGTAGAAGTAAGAGCTTTTTTAATAGTCACTTTGGATTTATTGGGATTTTAGGTTTTATGACCCTGGGTCTAGGATCATGTAGCTATGTGTATCATGTTTATCTAAAATAATGGTGGATTTATTATGTTTTTAGACTCATAAAAATATATATGATTTAGGAGAGGTTTATATTGAGTTATATTAGAGGTTTTATCTTCCTTTGAAACTTGCTTTGACACTTTTGATAGTATATTGGTTCCCAGAGTGGTTATGACTCTAGTAGGTTAACTATGAGGATAATCATGACCAGATTGATCTAGTAAAAGATCATCTTCTAATAAATTTTGGCCCATACATTTTAGAATGTTATAACTCTCAATATCATGTCCCACTATTTGATGGTATGTGCATTTCTTCTTTTCTTGATACTATGTCAATTTTTGAACATTGGGGTTAATAGGTTGTATGGGTGGTAGTGTGATAAGGGAAGTTTGAAGGATTTGATCGAGAATTTTAGAGTAAGACCCCAAAAATGGATCTTGTTTGGGTTTTTTACCCTCTAAGGCAATGTCATGGAATTTGCATTTGCTTTCAAATTTTGATTCTTCACATTGATTATTTGAATATTTCCCATAGAATGTACTTTATGTTTGGGATAAGACCTTACACCTAGGATTTGTGGGTAATAAGGATTTAGGGGGTTATGAATTAGCATTATTATGGTGGTAAGATACATTTCTAATGGTATATTTTCATTAGAAGAGGATTATACAATGGAGGTTTTTAGTTTCATTGAAGGATGAGGTCCTAATATGGATGTTCTAGTTTGAATTGGTGGTAGAGCCATCTTTCCTTTTCAAATATGGTCAGGGATAGAAGGGACATACTCTTTAGGGAGTTTAATTATTATGGGATGATGTTTCAAGTATTTTCCTCATGATACACCAAGGTTTTCTTTTCCCCTTCTTGAATCATTTCCCCTAATTTCTCTCTTTACAATATTTGCCTCTTCCCAAATTATAAGGGAAGTTGGTTTTGTAATAGTCCTTTCAGGGGGAGTAAGCCAGATGATATGGGTATGTTATGAGAAGGTGTTGTAATTATTAAAGGAGTGTTATGAATATCTTTTGGGATGTTTAGAAAATCATTATCATTGATATCTTTCTCATCCTTTGGGTTAAATTGATTATATTGAATGGGTTTAAGTAATGTTTCTTTGAGAGGATCCCAAATAATAAGATTCAAAAATATTGAGTGAGTATTAGGGATAGCTCCACTTAATTTATATGGTTTTAAAATGTCTCTTATAAGGATATCTAGCATTTTAGTTATCATGGAAGGTGATTCAGAAGCATTACCAACCTTTTTAGGTAGAATTTGATCATGGATCATACTTATCACATGGGTCTCAGGGTCTAAGGTGCATCTTTAATTATCTTGTAAGTAATTAGACATATATTTATGGTTGGGGAATTAATTATTGAATATATCTATAGATTAATTAGGATTGTAATTAGCATTATCTAACTATAACTCTCCTTGGTCAATAAGGTTTTGAATTAAACCTTTGAAGTACTGACACCTATTGACATTGTGACCTAGTACATGATGGTAGTTGTAGAAGTCATTATATTTAAACCAACTAGGCTTGAGTCGAGAGTAATCAAGATCATCAGGGTCCCACTATCTCAATTCATCATGCTAGAATCTAAAAGAGCTCCTATGTCTAGAAGTAACATTCATATTATCCCATTGTTGAAACACAGTTCAAGTAATGGTTAAGGGGAAGGTATGGAGTAAGCCTTTCCTATTAGTTCTATAAAATCCATCAATACTATTGCATATCTAGAATGTAACTTATTTCTCAGATAACTTATTTGGTATATGGACTAGTAGCCTAAGTGGAGTGAAATAATATAATATTTTAATATCTTGTCTAAACTATAAGCGTATGATTCCCCTAAGGGTATGTACTATCATGGAGGAAATTATGTTAATGGTTTTTATGATTGCACTTGGGAGGTAGAGGATTTGGATTGGATCTTTGTCCTTAGGGTTACTAATTTTAAGACAAAAGCATTAGTAGTGACTTTGGTTTTGGTATTTGTAGTTCCTTTAGAGGGATTAGGTTTGAAGTTCTTATTATGTAACTTCAACTTACCTTCTTCTCAAGCTTAGATTTCTAGTTTACAGGCCATGAAAAAGGCCACGTCAAAAGTATTAAAGGATCGAACCCATAATGTTGATGGGAAATTTTTAGTTGAAAATGAAATAGGTCTCAAGTTGAAATGTCTTAGGTCAGATAATGGAGGTGAGTATTTTAGCAGAGCATTTGATGATTATTATCTCTAGTTGAGGAAGAAAAAATATAAGTTGGTTTATAAGACTTTGCCATCTAGCCATGAAATTAGTGATAAATTTTTCATCAAATTATCTAATGACATAGAGGATGATTATAGTCACTTTTTCTTATGATGTTAATGGAAAAGTGTTTTAAAAATATTTGGGTTAGTTTCCCAAATGAGAATAGGGAGTGTTGAGGGATATAATTGTACTAGTCTAAGTCTAGTCTAGCTAGTGACATGGGAAACATTCTTAGGAGAAGAGTATCATCATGGGCTATGAGATAAAAAGCATGTTTAAATGTTCTAATGTGTTGTTGAGGATTTCATTATTTTGAAATTTCATGAATTTTGGAATTTCCCATTGTGAATGGTATGGTCTAATAGGGACAACTAGATTAAGAGGTTCATTGAAGATTTTCTCATATGTGAACATATTTTTGTACCCATAGGTAGAGGCTTCTATATTATTTATCATGTTTATAAGGATGTTTATAAGTTTAAGTTAGGTATTATATTGAGGAATATCTCCAATACATTTTGTTTTACATGTTGACAGGTATGATATGGAGTGGAAAAGGGTTGTGACAATGGGTAACCAATATAAGTGGTCATAATCGATTAAGATGCAACCACATACTATGGGGATTTCAAAGGTATATAAGTGGATCAAAGGGCTTATGAAGGAGATACATATTGAGTAGTCAATGGGATGTAATTTTGAGGAGGTTAACTTAAGGTAAATTGTTGTAAATTTTGATTTTATGGATTTGAAGTTATACTAGTTTGGATGGGTGTGAGAGTGGCAGGGATTGAAGTCACTAAGTTCTAAGGTGCCATGGTAGGAGGTAGAGTAAACATAAGTTGAGGTGTGGTAACATTTTGGGCTTGGGTAATAGCCTGAGATGGAATACTAGATACTAATGGGGGTGGGTTATTCAAATTTTGCATCATGTTAGTACCAGAGCTTATTATGGGAGGATTATTGAGAAAGTAAACCATGTTTGAATTCAGTCCTTTAGGTCCCTTTAAATGCATTCCAAAAACATTCTTGGAAGACTATGTATGATGGGAAAGTAGAATATGGATGGATCAAGTACTAAGGTAATGGTTAATAAAAATTAGATTAATATCCAATATGCTAACATATTCAATGCCCTCCCCCATAGACTTAGGAGAGGTAGGAGGACTCAAGTTATTCTCCATGGATGAAGATGAGGTTGGGTATTTGGTTTATTTTAGCAACTATTTTCATGTCAAAACTATGTAGTACCAAAAATAAATCAATAAATAGAATGAAAAAACACATAATGTTCTTTTAATTATCTTGTTTTTAGTGGAAAAACACACACACACACACACACACACACACACACACACACACACACACACACACACACACACACACACACACACACACACACACACACACACACACACACACACACACACACACACACACACACACACACACACACACACACACACACACACACACACACTAGTAAATGTACTTAAAATATTTTACTTTTTTAAGAAATTAAATTTAGAGTTTGATAAGAAAACAAGGTCAATGAAGGTTATAATAAATGGTGATATAAATATGGTTTTTGGTTTTTTGTTTAAGGATGGGAACCTCTATATACATGAAGGTATGTTGAGGCCTAATTTTGTGTTTGAATAAAGTACATGACTTAGTATTGGGTCCTACCCCCTCACTTCATACACCACAGTAATAAGGGTGTCAAGTACTTAGCCTTTATACTTCTTGCCAATTTTTTATAGTCAACTAGTACACTAAGTCAGTTTTTCCCTTGGTGATGAAATCCAAGTGGGTCCACCTTATGTATGAAAATGTTTCAAATTCCTATTTTAAGATTATGTGCCTTTGGTTGTGTGTGGGAAAGTGTGATTACTATGATGTATTGATATACCTAGATTAGTTTATGTGTATTATCTAAGCATATAGAGGATGAATGCAATTATTTTTAAACCTTAAAAATTAAAAGTAAGAATTTTTGTATTTTTCTCTTTTTGAATACAAGAAAACAATCAAGGTAGATGAAACTAGTGAACAATTTCACAATGAAAAAAATAAGAACAATGAAACCTTAGGGGTCCCATTAGGCATGCCAGAATTTTTTAGTATTTTTCAATTCATTCTATTAATAAAAATTTCTTACTAAAAATATAAATGATATAGGGTTTTGAGGAGTAATACCTATGATAGGGGTGTATACCATTGATCTAGTGAGGTGGGAGCTCCTTTTTGGCTAGGAAGGACTAATTGCACAACAAAGACAACTTGGACAATATTGATTAATAAAATAGATGGGTGGACTACTTGATATAAAATTAATTCTAAGAAGTGGTACACTTTCTTAGAGGGATGTCAATCCACTGATTTTACATAATCAAACATATAATATAATAATATAAATTATAATAAAGCATGTTATAAGATTATGAAATTAAAATGAAGCAAAATCAATCTAATACATATATATTATCAAAAAAAATCATTCTAATATCTTATGACTAAGTTCTCTTATCCTTGGATTGCTTCTAGTTTCTTGATGATAGCTTCTAGAGTCAGGGCAAAGATAATAACACAAAGTCTTAACTTAAAATATATGTCACTTTGATCAACGAATAAGGGATGAAGAACTATGGTTAAGTCATGAATTAAAACCACATCATGTATAACACAAGGCAAGGTCATATCTACAAAATCTTCCCATACTACATAAAAATACCTTGTAGATAGGGATATGGTTGGCTTTAGGTAGAGTGTCGATAGATTAGAACTAGGATGGAGTTATTCCATAGTACTCTAGGGGAGTTTCATTAGCATTTTGGTGCACAAAAATTGGGATCCATAACCTAAGGTTAGCTTAGATATAAATTGATGTCAATCATAATAATATTAGTGATGATCATGAGAAATGTTACTGATTTGTTCTAAGTTTAAGTTTTTGGTTCCAATAACTCAAGATCTTAGATAAAAACTTAGTTCAAATTGGTTTTAACAAGGATCAGGTATGGGGAGGTTTTTAGTGAGGTTAAAAAAACTTAAACTCAATAGGATTTGAGATATTTAACTAGGATTTAGTGGTGGTTAACTATTTTTCTAGGTAAAATGGTAATTAATTAGAATACTTACATAATGACAAATGGTAAATAGTAAAATTACATTAACTAGTGTAAAATAGTAGAGAAGGGGTAAGACACATTTATTCATAATAAAAAGGTGTAAATTTATAGTGTCTACCTTTATTCATAAATAAAAATTTAAAATGGGCCTATGTTTTCTTTAATCCAAAAATAAAGAGTCTATGAAAACATGGACAAGTTTATACTCCATGGACAAATACATAGTGTGACCTTGTCTTGTGTACTGTGAAATTACCCACTATATTTTTATAGATCTATGACTACATCACCCATTGTGCTTATGTTTGATGAGGATGGTTTTATATTATGATGTCTAAAAATCCACATGATCATCCTTATTTTATTTGTCTTTCAATCAAACCCTAGTTGTGCACTTTAGGACAACTTTAAAACTAGGATAACTGGTGAAAGGGAAGGGTTTTATTATTCTTACCCACCCAATTGTGACTAAGTGTTAATTTTTTAACTAATAATACAAAGAGATAAGACAAATAAAATGTATTTATTTTCATAATCCCCAAAAATCAAACAAAATAAAGCATGACTTTCATTATTAAGTAGTTTGAATTCCAACAAAGGATTCCAAGTGTACACCATACTATTACAAGCTTTCTTTTTTATGACAAGGAAACTTTAGAAGATTGTTTAAAACCCTTAAATGATTTTATTGACCTATTTTAGGCTAATATTGAAATTGTAACATTCATTTTAGATGTTTCACTACATCTCTAATCAGTTATTTATAATGTTACCATGCAACCAAGTTTAGCATATTGTCTAAAGAAGAAATGAATATAGGAGACATAATTATTTCACTATTTGATTTGAATCCTTAACAAGAGATTATTTATAATACTAATGAATTAAAAGTGTTATTTTTTTCTCAAGAAAGGAAACTTTAATTCTTCAAAGGATAGATTAGATTCTAGATAGATATATTGTGTAGCCATTTTACCATATAAAATCAAATATAATTAAATTTTAAACTCCATGTTAGTGAATTATGCATGGAAGACACTTACACTTTAAAAATTTCACTAGATGAGTCTAAATTAAGTCTTTTATCAATTTATAAAAACTAAGGTAGTTTTTGTTAAAGGTAAAATCATTGAGAGGGGGAAAATCAGTGATGTTAGATAATCCAATTCAATTCCCAACTCTTAAACATTCAACACATATAATCCTGATGCATACAAAATAACAATTATAATGAATAAGGAATATATAAAATGATCAGTCAAATAACACATGATATATGTTTGAAACCCTCTTGGAGGATAAAACCCAGTGAAATTTTCAAGATGGTCTATAGTCCTATAAAGATAAGATTTAACATTTACACCAGCACTAACTGATCAAGGAACACCCATCCCTTAGTTTAATGAGGCATCCATCCCACAAGGAGGAAACAAACCCATAAGAAACTAAACACCAACCCACCTACATCGATCTAATAACCACCTCTGATTTGATGTATTCTACACCTAATCATGGACTTCTCTTACTTTCTCTCCTTCCCCATTACACTCTCATAGACATACACACATAAGCAATGCATCCAAAACACCCTTTTAGACCATTATTCACTTATTAGAACATAAAAAATAAAAACCTACAATAAACATGTCAAAACATTATAAACATGACCCATAGGTCATGCACACAATCCTCAACCTACTTTACTCTTTAATCCCTCCATTAAGCACACTCATTCAATCATCCTCTAGGGCTTACTCACTCAATCTACCTCTTATAGCCTCATTATGTATAATGACCTATGTGATCACCTTCATCACCTTGAATAGATAAGAATTAATAATCCTCTTAACTCTTTTTTTCTCCTTAATGTCTTGTACCTATCTTTCAAAGGTTCTCTCCTTCTCTTGGCTCCACTCCAAATAGGCCAATTATACCTAGTATTTATACCATACACTCATCTAACCAATGTTGGTAAGAAAATATGCTTACCATACTTGTTATACCTTTTAAATATGTCTTCATACATGTTACATTTAAGAACCCCACACTCCTTAGGTTATTCAATACCTCATTAGCCCCAAACCACCATTAGGGCTTGATGAGACCTAAAACAATTAAGCCTACTCACTCATACATTAAAAATTCAACTCCTTGGGCCACTTTAAGATTATAAAAATTATTATAACCAATCAAAAATATCTATAATATACCATTTTTAAATCTCTCATGGGTCCAAACCACCTATAACACTAACTCAACACTTGAACCTACCAATTAGGTCTCCTCGCTCTTTAGGCCTTAAAACACACAAAAAAAATAGTCTCAAACTTTTGAATCAATGACTCAAATATTTCATATATAAATATGATTATATAATATTATTGAAATATTTATGACCTATATAAAACCTTAATGTTATTTATATACTTCAACATAGGCTCTAATCACTGAAAACAACTCTCTCAAAATGACCACTTAGACTTGTCATATACAATCAAAATACAGTCAAGCTATTTTGAATCTTCATATCTAATTAGGGGAATATCATGATAAAAAATTAATTATTATAATATTTTAAGACTTATATAACATCTCCATACTCATTTTATTCTTCAATTCTACTCATAACATCTTCAACATACCTCTGTAAGATGGTCACTCAAATTGATATTGTATTCAATAAACACTGTCAACTTTTAAGCCTTTGTTCATATTAAATATGGATTTTTAAAACCTCCAAAATCAACTATAATGGTCCTCATATATTTTATAATATTATTAAATAGTTATATTATCTTGAAAAACCAAAATACTATCAATAAATCTTCAATTACCCTTCTCAGGCTACTTGCAAAACATGGTCAAACACAAAGTCAACTTTAGAGATTAATATCTTTGATTTTAAAAATATTCAAAACTTATAAACAATTTTTTTTTAATTTTCCTTTAATTCCTTCACAATTTTTAATTTTACATCACCTTCAAATTTTTTATAGATCAAAAGTCATTACAAAAATACTACAAACTAGTTTTACCTTTGCTAATTAAAATGCCAATGGTCACTATGTATTGCAAAAACATTAGCACATGTCTTCATCTCAATTTTCATAGAAGCTATATAAAACACTCTCCATCGATCTCTTCTCAAGATTCCGATCTTTAAATATTTAACACTCACCATTTATCATTAATCTACACTTCTATGATTAAGCCACTTGACACTCTCACGTGCCTTTTGAGCACATTGACTATTTGAATCCAATGAAAATATTCCACTTGGTAGCCCCACATGCCTTCTACACACCCTATAGTCGGTATTAAAATTATCTTTCACCACTTGGTATCCCTATATGCCTTTTGATCATCCTTTGACATATTGACTAAATACGTACTATTGGATCACTACTAATAAGATCACACACTCCATTGGATCATTATCTGGTTAGATTAAATACTCACTATTATATTTTTGATCTGATTAAATGTTCACCATAGATCTTTGATAATTGTAATTTGGATAAGTATGGGAACCACTACAATATTCCTAGAAAGACAACTTTATACCTTAATAGATTTTATTATGTTAAACCTCATGACCTAAAATTTGAACCACATGATCACCTCTCATAGGGGAATCCATCCATGTAATAAAATTATCTTGAAACCTTCACACATGTTAAATATTACATCATAAAATTTCTTACTCAACCTTATCTATCAAGATGACTACTTGAGCTTAGATATTCATATGATTGTTCTGATGAATTCCATTCACTTTTATAAGCACTCTAAGCACTCATAACATCTCATAGGGTCTTTGCAACATGTCCATACCATCAATATCATCCATTAATTACTTATCCAAGTCAAACACTAAATAACTATGCAAGAACATTGAAGAACATTAAAGCACACTTTGTAATTATCATTCTAGCACATATGATACCTCATCAACATCCTTGGTCACCTTGGAGACATCATTTACAAACCTCCAACAATCTTCCCCTTTGTCATTGATGTCAAATACCAATAAAAAACTTATGATCAGAATCTATCTCTCTCTTTAATAACTTTCTCCCCCTTTGACATAATGACAAATTGGGTTCAACTTCTGAGCCTATAGACCTAAAAAGACTTCAAGGATAAGTAATAGGAAAGGACCACCTCTAAGAGATGATACAGACTCCCCCTAACATTTTGCTTAACTCTTCTTACCTTGAACTTCTTAAACATGCTCCATGACCACACTATTCTTTGATCATACATATCTTCTAAGATTAGGCACCCTTTGATCACCTTTAGACCATCTTTAACCATGAGGAAACACAACAAATGCCTCCATACCTTCTCTCCTATATTCTCCTAGGACCTAACCATTTACAAATCTCATCCTTTATTTATGCATTAAGATTCAATACATTTTCAAAAACACATAACTTGGTTTGATCAAGTTATCATACAAATATGATTGAGTTCACATTTGTAGCAGACTTCTTCATACTATCCTTGCTTAGAGGCCTTGTAACCATACTTAGACCTTGTAGAGACCATAAATTTCTATGTATGAACTTTCATGGATTTAAATTTTATAAGTGGATCATTCTCATGTTCCCCCTCGTGCATTCCAAAAATAAACACTCAGATCTTCCACTGCAACATACTTCTTTCACAAACCTACTAGCCAATTAGCCTTATATTTGCACAAATCATCCTCCTTGAAACCAAACATACACTTTTAGAATACTATCAAATACTTTTTGAGCACACATTTGACCATTACAACTGATTAAGGAGCCTCAAATATCAAATCATTAGTCAAACCATTTTCCAACATGAGTAAAAACACTAGGTTTATAAGATAAAATTCAGTCAACACATCATCTTCCAATCAATGCCCATATCTAAAATGTTTTTTAAAACTAGAGGTCATCAACACACACTTATAGACCAAATTTTGAACTAAAAATCCTTTGGGAACCCATACTTCCTATACTAATGTTTTTGACCTACATACCCTTAAGCACAAAATATGAAACCCGAGAGCAAACAAAATATTCCAATTGCACACAAAATACCTTCAAAACTTGAAATCACTTAGAATATAATACGATTATGTCATCACACTTTTGTATCCCACTAAGACACCTTGATAACTTTAATTCCTCAAATAAAACCTAGAAATCTTCATACCCAGCCTACAGACCTTGCACATACAACAATCAACATGCCAAAACACCATAAACAAATCATGAAAACATTCTGACATCACCAAACCACCTCATCCACTTTTAAAAACTAAAATCAAATTATTTCAACTCTCTTTTGTCTTCCAAGACATAAAAATCATCAAACTTGTAAGATTGACACTTACTAGGTAGTGAACACTAACAAAAAATGGTCAAACTTAATAAATGACCATAACTGACTCTTTTGAAAAAATAAATACATGAAACCTCATGGATTACACTTGTTCTAATCTTATTCACACTCCATAAAAACATTATCTTTAGTATTTTTATGCAATAGAATATCTTGACAACTCATCATCCTTGATTTCACACCTTTAACTGAGCTACTCCACTTGAGCTAATGAAGCATACCAAACAATATAAGATTATTTAACTGAAGCATCTCCCAAATGCTCCACCTTAGATCATGACCACATATACAACCAAGATCTAGTTTTTTACACATTTTTCTCAAAATAAACATGTCAAAACATTATACCACACTCAAGACACCTGAGTTAGCTCTCCTTAAATCCATACCAATATTTGAACTTATAGGGCCCACAAGTCCTCTCTCAAGAGTCACCATACTACTGATCAAAGCAATAAGAACAAACCCAATGAAGATTGACTCACCTAAAACCAAGATCCTAAGTAATTTAAAGGCACTACACTAGATCAAGCTACCTCAAGAGACCAACTATGGATGAAATTTGATTACCTCCATACCTTTCTTCTACTACAACTCATCTTCATAGTCTTATCCCTTAAATACCTCTCTCTTTATACCAAGGACTACATCTTGCATATCATAACATGAATCTTTATGAACTAAATCAACACAAAGGAACACACAACCATACTTTGTTTTTAATACCTCAAACTGATATAACAACTCACCTTCATGGATCTCTTATCATGCAACACTAGTGAAGACCCAATAAGCATCCACCATCCTTCCTCTTTCTATAAAGTGTCTCCTTGAAGTCTAGAGAAAGACATCCCTTTGACATAGTGAGACTAAAGGTTCCAAAACTTTGGAGACTCCCATATCTTCATATTCTCATTTGACTTGTAGTCTTACCTCATCACCGAATTGACTTTGAATGGATCTTTCACTTCATTCTTTGCTCTACACTTGTCAAAAAATTTAGACAACAAAAAATATTGACTTTCCTTCATGTCTATCATGGAAAATAAACCATCTTTGGTCTCACACTGATCTATTTTAATAGACTTAGGTTTACATAACCATTTTTGACCTCTTCCTTACACACTAGGAGCTCCATACACCTTATTTTGCTTTGAGAACTCATTCAACCTATTCTTATAATATCTAGTAATGTGACCAACTCTATGACATCTAAAATAAGCAAGATCATTCATACCTTTTTATTGATGATGATTTTGATCTTCCTTTGAGTGATTGCTTCTCCTCTTGCATTCTTTAGTAATGTGGCCAAACTGATTACATGCATAAAAATGATCCTAAGATGAATATTTCTTTGTATTGGTCTATTTAGCTGGTCTTGTATCTTGCACTCTAGGATCTTGATTGAACTTATATTGACTAAATGATCTTTGCTTGTATAATTTATAAATGTGACCAATTCTTTAACAACTATAGAAAATAATGTATTTCATACCTTTTTCTTTAAAATGATAGTGATCTCCCTTTGACTGATTGCTTCTTCTTATATAATCCTTTGCTCAATGACCAATAAGATGACAAATAAAATAATGTCCCATAAAATATTTGGCATACCTTAAATCATTTGGTTGTCTAATTAGCTTCTTCATTTTTCTCTTGACCTAATCTATCTTGGTGGCTTTCATTCTACCAATATCTTTGTCTTATCTTGATTTATTTTGATCTTCTTCAAGCTTGCCTATCTTGACTATGAACTTTTCATGCTCATCCTTTAGTGAAACTAGATTAGCCTTCAATTGACACATTCATCTTATTTATCTCTCATGCTTAAACTTGTAGCCTTTATTTGAATTTTGAGATATTTGATGGTCTTCTTATCCTCCTAAACTTCTTTGGTCATGTCATCCTTAAATTTACATTCTTGCTCCTCCATAGACTTGATTAGTTCTTGATTCTCCTCTTTCTCTCTCATGGACTTATAGGACAAACTCCATTCAAGAAACCTGACTTATGCTTCAGTAAATTTGATCCTATTCATCATTTAATGATTACTCTTCATTTTTTTCCTTTAGTTTACAAAGTGCACCCATGATCTGAAATTCTAGATCAACTTTCTCTTCCTCACTATCATATAGCACTTCTTATTCTCCACTATCATGGAAAACTTCTTCATTATCCATGATGTTCTTTTCTTTTGAACAACTTTCCTTTTTACCCATATTTTACCTTAAATCACCTTAAAGTGGTTAAAATTACAATGAAGGTCTTGCTCTGATACCAATTTTTATAGTAAAATCATTGAGAGGGGGGTGAATTAGTGATTCTATCTAATTCAATTCAATTCTCAACTCTTAAACATTTAACACATGCAATAATGATGCATACAAATTATTAATTGTAATTAACAAAGAAGATATAGTAAGATAAAACACATAACACATGATATATGTGGGAAACCCTCTTGGTGGATAAAACCCACTAAACCCTGTAAGATGGACTATAGTCCTATAAAGCCAAGATTCAACATTTAGACCAACACCAACTAATTAAGGAGCACCCTTCCCTTAATTTAGTGACACACTCATCCCACAAGGAGGATCCAACCCCATAGGTAACCAAAAACCAACCCAAATACCTTGATATGATCACCACCTCTGATCTAATGTCTTTTATAATTGATGATGAACTTCTCTTACTTTCTCTCTTTCCCCTTTACACTCTCACAAACTTGCACACAAAAATAATGCTTTCAAAACACCCTTTTGGATCACTCTTCTCTTATTAACACATACACAATCAAAAAAATTATAATAAATCTATCACAACATCAAAAAAATGACTTGTAGGTCATTCACACAATCCTCAACATGATCTTCTCTTCAATCCATCCACTAAGCACACTCACTCAATCAACCTCTATGGCTTACTTGCTCAATCTACCTCTTCTAGCCTCAATAAGTCAAATGACCTATGTGATCACCTTGATCATACAAGCATGATTGATTCTCTTCACTCTTTTTTATTCTTCAATTACCTATGCCTTCTCTTTTAAATTTTCTCTCCTTCAGTTGGCTCCACTCTAAATAGGCCAATTATGCCTAGTATTTATACCATATGCTCATCTAACCCATCTTGGTGGACCAAGATAATTAAAATACTTGTTATACCTTTTAAATAGGTCTTAATAAATGTTACACGTAATAACCTCACACTTTTTAGGCTATCCATTACCTCATTATCCCCAAACCATCATCAGGGTTTGGTGAAACCTAAAATGATTAGGCCTACTCACCCATACATTACAACTTCAAATCCTTAGGCCACTTTCAGATTATACCAATGCTTTAAATGCATAAAACATTTCTATAATATACCCTATATAACTCCATCATGGGTCAAAACTACCTAGAACAACAACTCAACACTTGAACCTACCAATTAGGTTTCCTTGCTCTTTAGGCCTTCAAACATAAAAAAAATAGTCTCAAACTTATGAAACAAAAACTAAAATATTTCACATATCCATATGATTAGATAATATGGGTGAAAACTTTAGTATCTCTAAAAGTTCTTCATGTTATTTAGATAACTCAACACAATATCTAATCACTCAAAAAAATCTCTCGAAATGACCACTTGGACTAGTCATATACAGTCAAAATATGGTCAAGATATATTGACTCTTCATATCTAATCAAGGGCATATCATGTAAAAAAATTCTTTATTATAATCATTTTATACTTATATAATATCTCCATACTCATTTTATTCCTCAATTATACACATAACATATTCAACTTACCTCTGCAAGATGGTCACTCAAGCTGCTAGTGTATTTAAAAAACATAGTCAAAATTTAAGACTTTTTTAATACTAAATATGGATTTTTAAAAACTCCAAAATCCACAAAAATGGTCCTAATATATTATATAACACTATTCAATATTTATATCATCTTTGAAAATCAAAATACCATCAAGAAATCTCTAGTTACCCTTCTTGGGTTACTTGCAGAACATGGTAAAAAACATAGTCAACTTTGCAGCTTAATATATTTGATTTTACCAATATTAAAACCTTATAAATAAATTTTATATATTCACCTTTAATTCCTTTATAAATTTTCCTTTTACATCACCTTCAAATTCAACCTAGATAAAAATATATTAGTAAAATACTACAGACTGATTTTTCCCTTTTCTAATTCAAATATCAATGGTCACTGTGTATTAAAAAAACATTAGCCACATGTCTTCATCTTGTTTATCCTAAAATCTAGATCAAATGTGCTCTGTTGATCTCCTTATTAGCTCCCTAAATTTAACTATATAACACACACCATTGATCATTGATTTATGCTTCTACAATTAATCCACTTGGCACACTCGTATGCCTTTTAAGCACATTGACTATTTGACTTCAATGAAATTCCACCACTTGTCAACCCTATGTTCCTTCTACACACCTTATATTCATTCTTCAAATGATCTTTCACCACTTGGAAGCCCTACATGCATTTTGAGCATCCTTTGACATATTGACTAAATACATACTTTTGGATCACTACTAATAATATGACACGCTCTATTAGATCATTATCTAGTTAGATTAAATGTATGTCATTATATCAATGATGTAATTAAATTCTCACCATATATTTTTGATAATGCTAATTTTTCTAAGTATGGGAACCACTACAATTTGCCTAGAAGGCCATCTTTGCATCATAATAAATTTTGTTACGCTTAATGCCATGACATAAAATTTGAACCACATTATCACCTCTCATAGGGGAATATATCCATGTATCAAATTAGTCTTTAAATATTTACACATGTGAAATATGATATCATCAAATTTCTTACTTAGTTTTAGCTGTCAAGATGACTACTTTAGACATTCATATGACTATTCTATTGAAATTTGTTAACTTACATAAGCACTTATTAAAATCCCTTAAGGTCCCTAAAACATTCCCATACCATCAATATCATCCATAAATTTCCTATCTAAGTCAAACACTAAAGAACTATGTAATAACATTAAATAACATTGAAGCACACTTTGTCATTGTCATTCTAGAACACATGGCACCTCATAAACATCCTTGGTCACCTTGGAGACATCATTGGCAAACCTCTAAAAATTTATACATTCACATTTAATTAACCATTATTATTAATTATACATATAGCTATACTAAAGGAATTATTAACTGTTATACATCTTGTCTAATGTGTCTAAAGAAAGTAATTATAAATTTATCTACACATGGATATAATGCCTTTTAAGCATTTTTTTTACTACTTAACTAGAGTTAATCTATTTCAAACCAGGAATATACTCATACACCCATGCATTCATGTATACCATAGTTTATCAAATTTATTTTTTATGTATAATGAATAATGAAGGTGTAAGGTTAGAGTATAAGGTAGAAAAATCAAGATAATAGTAACTTATGACTCTTTAGTTTATTTTATAATGATTTATCAATAATCATATTAAATTGAAAGATATATCATATTAAAACTTGATTATTCTATTTGTATTAATTTATAAATAGACTTTATTCAATTCAAATGAATTAATAACACATTCATTCTTAACATAAATGTGCAATTTGCTGAGAAGAAACAACTTTAAAAATTTAAAGGAATAAGAACCATTTACACTCTAAAAACAAAGGATATAATATTTAATAGTTTTTATCTTTAAACACTTAATCCATATCTATTCCAAGGAATCTAATCTTAATTCAAAATCCTCAAATGTTTCAATTGTTAATAAACCACTACAACCAATGAAATTCACATAGTAGCAAGGTGATGGATTGTGTGTCAACTATAATGGTTGAAGCAATTATCCTAATTTTTCCTTTAATATTATATATTATCAACAAACTTATATTTAGTTTAATAAAGAAGACTTAATTAGAATTTCCTAAATATAAAATTCAAAATAAATAAATCAATATGACTTCTACATATTTACCAAACAACTGTACATACTTACAAACTAGTAATGTTACCTTAAAATGAAAGTAAGAAAAAAATAATTTCAACATAAAAACCATCTAAGTACATTATTTCCTAATGAGAGGCATTCATTCATAAAAATCCATAGTGATATGATATAATGGTACTAAACCAATAATTTCTAATACAACAAACTTATTCATATAAATAAATTACTATAACCATAGAATAAAATTAATGCTCCATCCATACCAATGATTTCCACTTAACCCTAAGATGCAAATTGGAAATAATTGACAAATTTACCATAATAAGATAATATTGATCATACTCATACTAGAATGCTATATCTCACTAATGATCTAAAATGATATTATTAAAATCTCTTATACTAACTATTAATCCATCACACAATGTCATGTCAGAAATGCAAATTCCAAATATCACTTAAAATAATAAATATAAGCAAGTAAGAAATGCATACTTCTGAGAATTTTTTATTTTAATTACAATAAGTTTCACTCATTAATATCAAATTATTTCTTATCCATAAACCTTGCATTTTATTATGTATTTAAATCACAAATAATAACATACAAATCTTAAGCCTCAATATAAAAATCTAAATAATCACTTAAAATTAAACATAATATAATCTTATTTGTATTTTTCATATGTAATGGTGAATAAAACATAAGAGTATGTTTGATCAACTATAGGTTCCCTTTATATGCTAAACATGATATGAAAACCATCCTATTATGTAATGAACTCAATTTATTTAAAAATAGTCAAATTAAATGATTTGAACAAGCTTATTTATACCCAATCATATAAAAAAAGTTAACCGTTAATAAAAATAACTTAGATTAATTGTTTGCAAGTAATACTAACATTCAATCAAATGAATAATAACCAAATGATTTGAACAAGTTATCAATAGATGGTAAATCTATTTATGGATAAATATTCAAACATCATCGTTGGCTTATCAAGTGCCTCCAAAATAAATATATTAGATCTAGGATTTTAATATATTGCCAAACAGCTTTTCCAATAATAAAGGAGATAAAATCCAAACTTGTAGTAACCAAATAGATTAATGTAAGATTAAAAAAAGGCCCAAAGTCCGTTCCACATTAGAATGGACCCAACTTTACAATTATTCCCTACCCACCCCAACCATAAATTAGAGAGTGGATTAGATAATTCCACATTAAGCCCATGGTATAAAATTTTACATTTAGTATAAACTATGAATGAGATCCCACATTTAGACTAGGGTTCCACAACAGGAAAAACCAAATACAAATAAAAAAACAAAAATCATAGGAAATCAAAGGTGTGATCATTCATCAAGGTGGGTTTAATTCAAGTAAGCATTAAATAAAAGAGAATACAAAAAAATTCATTTGCCTTGATGACCACAAAATAAGTAAACCATTTTGAAAATGGCAAATACAAACACATAAATCAAAAGGAAACAATATGATCAAATATTGTACATTGTTTGCACTAAATCATTGAAATAATAAGCTAAAATTCACTAAAATATTTTGGCATACCCAGTCAGATCCTTGTGTCTTTACTTGGGTTCTTATTTTCTTGCATATTATCACTATTATATGATAATTAATGAAATCAAAACTTTCTTTTGGGATTAAAATTAAGTGTGTACATCGACTGCTTGAAATTTTAGTTCACATAGATTAACTTAAAAGCAAAGTAATCTATCATAACTTCACTCTTTATTGCACAAACTCAACCTAATCAATTTCATCATTTAAACATAAAAAAAAAATTGAGACAAGGCTTGACTAGGATTTCATCACCTAGCAGTAACCTTACCCTTTCTTGGTGATCACACTTGGAGGTCATTACCAAGGGGAGAATCGACTTAGCTCTTTGGTTGAGTATAGATTATGGATATCAATATATATTGGCTAAGTACCTAACAACCTTATCACTATGGTGTGTGAAGTGAGGGCGTAGGCCCCAATACCAAGACACATATTGATTCTAATATAGATTTGTTTTGAGCACCTAAACACAACATGAAATGA
Organism: Torreya grandis; assembly: GCA_037957365.1. Taxonomy (NCBI): domain Eukaryota; kingdom Viridiplantae; phylum Streptophyta; class Pinopsida; order Cupressales; family Taxaceae; genus Torreya; species Torreya grandis. The sequence continues at coordinate 1,084,509 of JARHVA010004479.1, read as the reverse complement.
ACCCTATACTTCCTTTTTATTACCCTCTCTACAAATCAATTTTAGTCACACACCTTCTTAAGGCATAATCCAAAAGTGAGATAAATAAAAAATCTAAGACTTAACATTTATTTTAAAGTGTGATTTGATTTATTTGATCATTTATTATCTTCTCTTTGTTTGAGTGGTGAGGTTGTTTGTGCATTATCCCTCACCTATCTTATATGGTTCTTACTCGCTAGTAGTGAAAGAACCTTTCAAAGCAAAATACATCACCAAGCCAACCTACCTCTTCTACATCCTCATCCATATACTATGTTTTTGAACTAGTATATTCCCCTCATCCCTTTGGAATTCCTACCTTCCCTCAAGAGGTTCCTCATGGAGACACAGCCTTTGTCACTTTCCTAGATAACAATCTCATAGCCTTGTAACATTATCTTACAACCATGTCATACCATACCCCATCTTTAGCCCCACCTATAGATCCACCTTATGACATGCCTTTCCACCTCATGGGGAACACCTCTATTTCCATAGTTACAACCTAGCTACTAGCTATTCAATCCTCCTCATCCACCAAAAATCCCTTTGAGACCACTATAGAAAACTAATCAACCCAAACTATGAACACCCTTATACCTTCCACTCCTACCAATAGATCCTCTACCTTAAGAGAAAGCCAACCTCTAACCTCCAACCAATCATTCATAATAAGAGTTCCTACCTCTATCATTACCCACCTTCCTTTAGGTACCCCCAACCAAACAACCACTACTCCACTTCAAACCCTTGTGGTGTCCATACCCTCTACCTTGCCACTGAACAGTATGAGGGTCACAACCTTTCCATCGGTCACCAACCCATTTAACCCTCCTATCCAACAAGCACCCCTTTCACCAAAATTTATCTACATCCTTAACCTAAAATGGAATGTGCCCCTACCCACTACCCAACCACCTACATCTACCTACCCTTATGTATATTCTACACAACCAATGGAATCCACTTATCAATATGTGTTAGCCTCCCAACCTTGTACCCATTATTAGTATGTCTCCCAACCACCATAATAGTATTCATTTTATATCATTTCAATTGCATAACCCTAAACAGCCCTAATGAAGATGCTTATGGCAAAGATGACCACCTTAGAGTCATTTATTTTGGGTGCTCATAACATCTTGTTGTATGAACAAATTCATATTGATCCCATCCATCTATCTATACCTATCAAGCCATACCCTCCCCAATGGGAAATTCCAAAGTTTTCTAAATTCTAAAGTAAGGAGGATCCCCAACAATACCTTAGGTAATTTAGGCATGCTTGATATCTGATAACCTATGATGATTCCCTTTTTCTTCATACATTCCCCATGTCCCTAGTCAATCTAGCATTAGATTGGTATAGTGCCATACCCAAGCACTCCCTCTTCTCCTTCACCCAAATGGATCAAACTTTCTTGGACCATTTTTTGAATAATAACTCTAAGAAAGTTTATATCATCGACCTCTACTCTATCCAATAGTTTGAGGATGAATCCATTGCCAATTTTTGATCTCATTAGAGAAGCCTAATTAACCAACTTTCCTTCTCCCTACCTTAACCCAAACTCATAAATCTCTTTACTTGGGCATGTGCCAAGCATATATACTCTACACTACATGTCCAAAGCTTTTGAACCTTTGATGAATATTTTACCATGGTACATAAGTTAGAGAATAGATCCATTAACGAAGGGAAGCTAAAAATGAAGAATAAGAACTCTACCTAAAAAATCAATGAGGCCTCTTACTCTAAATTGAACAACCAGTCTAATACCAATACCTAGGGCAAGGGAACCATGAATATAATTATCCTTAAATATACTCCTCCACCATCCATAAAATAACCAAAGTCTTCTAGTTCCTTAAAGAACAACATGAGGAACCAAAACCATAATAACCAGAAACAATTCTCTCCACTTGGAGAATCCTATGCTTCAATCTTGGAGAAGTTATTGAAAGCTAATATCATTCAACTTCCTTCTATCAAACCTCCTCAATAGTTTGATGCCTCTTATCCTACACCTATTTTTTTCAATGAGAATGATATTTGTGCCTTTCATCAAGTTATAGGACATGCCATCAATAGGTGAAATACCTTCAAGAGCCTTATCCAATCCCTTATTTATAAAGGGGAGCTTACATTAGAAAACCCTAATATACCATCGAACCAAGCCTTTAATAGATTTAGATAGCCTTTCCCAAACCATGATCTTACCAAGAATGAGAGAAACACCATTGAGTATCCTCATGATACCCATATAGTTATCATGGTTCTTGATGCACTCATTACCGAACCACCCAGTGCCCAATCCTTTATTTTTATACCTCCTTCATCTATTGAGGTTATGGAGTTACCTTCCATTCATTCAAAAACCCAAACCAATGAAGTACCACCCTCTCCCCCTCCACTTATTTAGGTAGTGACCCACTATCCTCCCTTTCAACTGACATATTAGAACAACCAACTATCACTACCTCACCTTCACCTTTAACTATTGAACAACCCACCCCTCTTTCCGAGATCATTCCCAAGGAAGAATTTACCATATCCAATCCTCCCAAAGAGAAGCCACATATCTCAACCTTGCATCCTTTTATTGAGGAATATGGAAAGGTTAAAATATCATTTTACCAACCTATGGGTCTATCCTTCAAACCTACTACCCAAGGAGCCAAACCAGTCTATAAACCATTGTCCTAATTAGTTCAAATATTAGAATTTATCTCCAAACCCAACTTTGACTAGGATAATTTTTGGGAGAAAATAGGCCTCTCATATATCACCAAATTGGAACCTATCTCACTTTTTTTGGTGGACCAACCCACCACTTCTATTAACCAACCCATTACCATATCTACCCAACCATCTAAACCCTCTATCCAACTTACCAAGACCTCTACCAAGCCAAGCAACCCTTAACCACCGAAGTCAACTAAGAACTAAATAACCAAACCCTTTTCTATTACCCCAATAAAATCAACCAAAATCCTTAGTACCTCCTCCACACCAAGCCTTAGTCACCCATTTATGAAAGTAGACCTAACCTCTTCAATCCCACCAACTACATGCCAAACCAAAGTAACTAAAGAGGTAAAACCATCTAAAGGCCTAAGGGCCTAAATATTACCTCCCTCAACCTTACCCTTTATTTTATGGTATCATCCCTCTACCTTGAGTAGGAAACCAATCATCTCTACGACATCCCTACCACCTTTTTTGGTTACACCTTTTTAGTTGCTTTCGATGCACCTCTTTTCACTACACCAACAATACCTAAGCTACTTAACTTATGATCCTCCACCTCTAGCTCATCAACCTTCTTTCCTAAACCCAAGACATCAACTAAGCACACCACCCTACCCAAAACACCTACCATCAAACCTATTTCCAAAAAACCTTTTACCTCAACAATTGAAGCCAAAACCACCAAACCTTTACCACCTTTAGTTGAATCATACTTGACTAATTTACATAGGTTATTGCAAACTTTTTATTTAGACTTACCTCCCATTAGATATTTTGACACTCTTGCCTTAAAGATCATCTGGTACAATGACCACCAAGTGTGTTCTTATCATAGGACTCTCAGCCATGACATAAAGAACTATAAAGCTCTCCAAATTTTTATCCACTAGCTTTATGATAATGATGATCTACTAACAGACACACCTCTTACAAGCCCTATATCAATCTCACCAACAATAAAACCTACCCAATTCCTACCTAATCCTCCACTCTCACTTCATAGTGAAAATTATTCTAACCAATCTCCTACCCCAACTCCTTCTCCTATCCATACTATCAATGTAGTCACAAGATCACAATAAAAGGATAAGGGGAAGTCTATAGTGTCCATTCCTTGGATATATCCATCTTAATCCTTCCAACCAACCCACACCCATCCATCTCCATCTTCAACCAAACCCAAGGTATCTATTTTAGGTGCCTCTCAGTCCCTCAAAATCCATAAGGAGAGTTATCCTTAAACAACTTCACCAAACCCTGATGAAGATGAGCTTATATGAGTTGATGTCTACCTATCCCCATGACAATTAAACACTCATAGATGATTTGCAATCCATATAGGTCTAGCCTAAATAACCCCAACCTCTAGTAACCTTTGTTGGTACCTTTAAAATTTATAACCTTTTTACCTTAAAGGATTTAGAAATACCTTTCATCCATCCTAAGGACCCAAATCCCCCTCTCTTTATTACTACTTATATCAACCAAACCCACATAAAATGGGGCATGATTAATGTGGGATATATTGTTAACATCATTTCCTCCCATGCCTACAACCAACTCAACTTACCAAACAATGTCATGTCTAAAACTTTGGTCATATTTTGATCATTAAACAATACTATAGTCACTACCTTGGGAACTATCATCCTTCATATCCATCTAGGACCATGTATGCTCCTAAAAATATTCTATGTAGTGGAAGGTGAATTCTAATACAATGTTTTTTTAGGATGACCCTAGATCCATTCCACGGGTTATGTCCCCTCCACCCTTCACTTTTGCATCAAGTTTGAGCATGAAGGCTAGGTCATCACCATCTAAGATAACCCAAGTTCTTTCTTAACATATAACATGACCTATCACCCCAATGATGTCCTATTACCCCCATCTAGCACACCCTCACAAGCTAAAACCCAACCTTCAACCACCAAAGTAGATATCATATCCCCTTCTACCAATGAAGCATCTACTAATTCCTCTATTCCTTCACACCAAATACCCACCATGGACCCCTTGGAATCCACATTTCACCACTTTTCCCTAGGGGAATATCACCTTTTATTCCTTAATGCTTTCCCTACTCCTCATGAGTATGGTTAAGTCACTAACCAATCAGGATATGACCCTAATCTAAAAATGTTTGTTCCTTTTAGACCTCCCTCTTTTTAGACCCATTTCATCTATGGGGGATTTGACAAACCCATTGGTACTTCTACCACCTCTCTTATACCTCAACCATTTACCATCAATTTATCTTACCTAGATAAACTGAGCCTCACCAAGACATACCTCTATTGGTGTGCTTGGAAAGGGTTTAGCCTTGGGTGATATGAGTGTGGCCTACATGAGTTGATCACCATTGAAACTAGGAAGCCTCATGAGAAACATAGACTTGGTTTCATCTTACCCAATAAGAAGTAACCCAAACCACCTACTACTACCATTGTTGAGGAAGATACCCCTTCCTTATTGACCTCTCCTCTATCTACATGTGAGGATGATGACATAATCCCACCCAACCTTTTTTTGTTAACATGATTAACCTTAGAACCCTAACTTATCAAAAGGAAAGGGAAAACATAACCATCTAATTAACCCATCCTGAGATGATAAGAGAAGACTCTCTTACCATTAACATCATTCAGTGTCAAGATGATGATTCTATCCTCACCTATCTTGGTGCCCTAGATTCTTCCATCCACAAATTCCTTCCTCTTGAGACCTCAACCATATTAAATGAATCCATGATGGATATTAACTTGGGTACTTCAAATAACCCTCACATTGTCAAACTTGGCTAGTTGTTGAATGCTAAGGATCTTTGAGATTTTTTATCTTTCCTTTGAAACCATAACATAGCTTTTATGTGGTCTTATAGTGATATGCCTAGAATTGACCCTGCCATTGCTACCTATAACATAGTCACTAACTATGATGTTAAGCTCATCAAGTAGAAACTTTGATGCATGTAACTTCACATATCCCTTCTCATAAAATAAGAGATTTAGCATATTCTATCTATCAATTTCATTTAACCCATTGACTATCCTCAATGGGTCTCAAGTGTTTTACATATCACAAAATCTATAGTAGGGACTACACATTTATGTGGAATTTCATGACCTCAACCTCACCTACCCAAAAGATGACTTTTCTCTACTAAGAATTGACCATTTAGTTGATCTTATAGTTGGACATGAGATGTTATCTCTCATGGACATATTATCAAGTTATAATCAAATCCTAATTTCCCTTGAATATCAACACAAAACCACCTATACCATCCCATGGGGGACCTTATACTATAGATTCATGCCTTTTAGGTTAAATAATGTGGGTGAAACCTAACAACATGCCATGACCTATATATTTCATGACCTTATCCATAAGATTGTAGAGGATTATGTGGATGACCTTCTCAAAAAATTCAAAATCTGAAAGGACCATTTAGCCATTCTCAAAATCATATTTGAGAAATTTCTCCATTACCATGTCCACCTAAACCCTAAGAAGTACATTTTGGGGTCTTGTCAAGAAACATTATTAATTTTATTTTGTCCTTTCATTGAATAAAATTCAATCATGCCAAGATCAAATCCATCCTTGACATGTTCCCTCCAACCAACCTTAAACAACTCTATAGTTTGAAAAGAAAGCTTCAATTCATTCACTGATTAATCTTCCAACTTTTAGATTTATGTCAACCTTTTGACCACCTTTTGAATAAGGATGTCTCTTTTAAGTGGAATAGAAACTATCAATAGCCCTTTGATTCAATCAAAAAGTACCTTTTGTCTCCACCTATCCTTACCCCTCCTAAGGATGACCAACCTTTCTACCTTTATATCTCCACCACTAACCATTCCCTAGGGGAAATGCTAGCTCACCAATATCAACAACATAGAGAGAAATATGTATATTACATTAGCCACATGCTTGTAGAATGCGAGACTCAATATACCCATACTAAGAAACTTTGCTTAGCTTTAGTCTTCATGGTGACCAAACTTTGCCACTACCTTCTCAACCATAAAAACTATGTCATAACTAAAACTAAACCACTCAAGTACATATACTCCAAGCCATACCAAAACCAACATATATCCAAGTGGCTCATGTTCTTAGTAGAGTTTGACCTTGAGTTCTTTCAACAAAATTTAATTAAGGGGAAAGTCATTATTGACCAATTAGCTGAAGCACCTTTAGCAGATAATCAACCTCCTCCTCTTGAGTTCCCTAATGAGTTCATCATAAATCTCTCTCTAGATTTTACCTATCAATTCACCATGTTCTTTAATGGGTCAAAGTGTTAGTGCAGTGGGGGAGTGGGTATCATCATTATCCCCTTTGATGAATAACCTCTTCCTTTGTCTTTTAAGCTTAGTTTTGAATGTACCAATAATATGACTAAGTATGAATCCCTAGTGATAGGCCTTCAAACTATCATAGCCATAGGAGTCAAAATAATCAACATCTTTGATGACTCCTAACTTGTGGTCAATCAAATCAATGACTCTTACCAGTGTAAGAATGATGTTTTATAGTAGTACAAATAACTAGTTGATGAAATCTTATCATCATTCAAACATTATCACATCTAATAAACACCATGATCTACTAATAAGTTCATCAACTCCATATCTTCCCTTTCCTCTCAAATACCATCCACACCCTTAGACTTTAAGCCATCTATCATTATCCATAGACTCACCCAGCCTTCCTATGTCAAGCCAGATTCTCCCACCATTTTTAATGTGGAAGAGACCCAACTTGACCTTTGGTATTTATAGATCTTAAACTACCTTAATCTTACCATAGTTTATTCTAATATTTTAATGAATTCTTGAAGAGAATTTATCTAGAGTACCTCATACTATACCATACTAGGAGGTATCCTTTATAAATGTGGCTTTGATGGTCTCCTCTTTGGCTACCTATGTAGTCAAAAAGCCACTCACGCTATCAATGAAATACATGATGGTATCTATGGGGGATATTATAGTGGCCTCAATTTAACTAAATTCATACTTCACCTTGGTTATTACTAGCCTCCCCTTAACCATGACTGTTATGATTATGTGAAAAAGTGTGTTAAGTGTCAATAACACACAAATCTATATCATGCACCTAGCCATTTTCTTCGAGTTTCCACTAATTTTTTACCCTTCTCATAATTGGGTCTAGATATTATTAGTGAAATTAATTCCCATTCCTCATAGTGACACCACTTTATCATCACCATGATTTATTATTTTACTAAGTGGGTAGAAGCTATTCATCTAGTCTGGACTAAAGCAAAAAATATTGTTGACTTTATCAACCATCATATCATATGCCACTTTAGTGTTCCTCATAATATTATCACTGGAAATGGTAAATCCTTTAAAAATAAGCAAATCTAGGGTCTATGTGATGAAATCAACATTAAGTTAAACTTTTCCTCACCCTATCACCCTCAAACAAGTGGATAGATATAAGCCTTTAAAAAAACTCTTAATAACATGCTAAATAAAATGGTTAATGCATCTAATTGAGATTGGCATTTACACATCCCCTACACCTTATGGGAATTTTGTACTAGCATTTAAACCCCTACATCTACCACCCTTTTTTCCCTTATGTTTGGAGTAGATGCTATCTTTCTTCTCAAAGTCTAAATTACTTCCCTTTACATATCTTTGCAAGAGATTATGTCTAAGGACAATTATCATCAACACCATTTAGCTCAACTTGAGTTACTAGATGAGCATCATATAGCATCCCTTACCCATCTCCATGTCTACTAGGAGCATGTCAAGCATGCCTATAATAAGCACCTTAAGGCATAATAATTCAATATCGAAGACCTTGTCCTACAGGAAAACCAACATATCACTAATATGGAGAAAAGCAACCAGGGAAAGTTTGATTTCAATTGGTTTGGACTTTATATTATAACCCATAATTATGGATTAGGAGCTTATCAATTGTCTTCTTGTGAAAGCCACTTAAAACTTGAGTCCCTCAATGCTTCGCATCTGCATCCATTTTTTTAAGTAGGATTAAGTTCACCTTTTTTTTAACTTAAGCTCCTCCCTTGATATCTACCTACATTCCATCTCCCTAGTTTAGGGATGACCAATTAAAATTGAACCATGTGATTACTTGACATAGTCATAGCCTCATATTAAATAATGGGTATCATATATCTACCTATGACATGGTTCTCATGGCACTTTCCAACCCTTTATAGGATAGATTCCCATGATCATTTTCACCTAAAACTCTTCATACCTAAATCATCTTCTTGTGATTTTAGTTTTGCCTTCCTAAATGTGGATCTTTAAGCCTATGGAAGCATGTCTATGTGAATAAAAATCAGATTAAATAGATAAATCCACACCAATATCAATCATGGGTAATTCATAGCATTGACAAACTACTCCCTTGAAGGATAGTTATTGAAAAATTATTTAAAATTACCAAAATGTAAGGTGGATTTCTCCTTTGAAGGACAACTATCAAAAAGCATTAAACAAATCAAATAAACTTAGACCACTCCATTTAAGAATGGATGAGTAAAGCATTTTGTCAAAAGTACAACAATTTCTTGGAAGTTTCCTGCATCGATCAACTTCACATCTATAGCAACAAATCAGAAGACCCATTATCAAAATCATAACAAAAGCAAACTGATTTTGAAAGCTAAAATAAGCTCTCAAATAGAAAAATAAGGTGGAAGCCACGATCGGATTTCACAAGTAGAATTCTCACATACATCAATCTACATAGCTTGGCATAGACTTATTTATCCTATTTCTTTGGACACCTACTAAAGAGCCATGCTAGCTTCACAAATGGATTCCATTTCCATCCATTCCCCCATTTATACATTATGCATAAAGGATTTTTGAGCTTACTTAACATTATGTGGTCAAGACACCTTTTTAACTTACAAATGAATGCTAGTGTGAAGCATTCAAAGTGATTACATTTATTAAGCCAATCTAACTTTAGTTTTGTTCTAATCCTTATTAATGAAGAAACATCATGCCCTCTTTTTATTCTATTGTGACAAGTTAATATTTTCATTTAGGTGTTTGTCTCTTGATTATATTCTTTGTCCACCCATTTAGTGTTGTTAGTTACCTTACCTCATGTGCTTTAACTTAAGCAAGATAATAGCAGCCATAGTCATAATAGGTATATCCATGCATTTCATAAGTAACATCATAATCATAATCACAACCATAACATCCATGAACATTTAAACAATCAATCAATTTCCACCATGTGTTTGACATTTAATAATGAAATACAAATACTCATTACGATTTAGCATGTCATAAGTAAGAAAGAAGCATAACCATATATCAAAACCATATCATGCCTAGCTAAGCCTATATCAGTGTCTATAATCCATACACATAAGCATAGTTCATAAGCAATATAAAATCACATCATAATCATTAAACATCAATATAAGCCACAAACCATAAACCATGAGCATGAGTATAAACAAAGATCATATATCTATATCTCATGAGTCGAACAACATAAATGTATACAAGTACATAAAAATGTCTCTCTCTCTCAAAATGTACATCTCACCACATTAGCTCATAAGGTAGAATTAAAATGATATACAAAATGTCATAATCTAGTTATGTCCTATATATGCCCCAAGGGCACCACTACCTCTTGAAGCACCATTGGGTCCTAGTGCATGCCCACCTATTTTACCTAAACCCCCTAGCATGCCATCTGACCTGATCACTATCATCCCCATACAAAATTTTGATGTGATCATCCTGCTCCTCTCACTCTATATGATAGATCAAATCACCATAGAGTGGAAGTTGAGTGATCTTATGCACATCTTCAGGTAAGATAATCATCTCATCGATTGGTAATAAGAAGGTATTTGTAGTGGGATCCCATCTCTCGATGAGTTATATGACCATAGGTGCATCTTGAGGCACATGTTGATAGTACCTCATCATTCCCAACCCCACCTCCTCCATGTGGGCCCAGTTAGTTAGGGCCATCCCTTACTAGATCTCTACAAAGATATGAAACACTTGGTTGCACATTTGTATCTATTCCCTAGCCTACACCAATTCAAAAACATGGCTTAGTCACCTATAACATTATCATCTACCATACCCTATACATAATTAACCTATTTAATTATTTATCCTACCCATCTACCTAATACCAGCTAAAATTGCCTTCAAAACCTACAATGTTAGCCTCTACCTAGAAAGCAAACATGCACTTTGCCTTAGCACACTTTTGACACTTATCAAAAATCCTCTCTATCCTAGTTGACTAATGATAGTCATGGTCACCATCAATGGTTAGACATCCATATTTCTAGGGTGATGATCATTGATGGTCAGACCTGATCATTGATGGTCATTATGGGTGTTTTGAATCTAGAACACCCAAACCCTATCTATCTTAAAAACTACCCAAATGGAAAGCTAAATAACCTAATTTGCTAACCATAATCCTTACCCAACCTAATTTACCTACCCACCCTACCAATTCCTAATTTTACACACAAATTTAACTAAAACCTACCCAAACCCTACTTAATGCATAAACTAAGTAGCTAACCCAAATAACTAACCCCAATGCATTTGCTATCCCTATAAACTACAAAATTAAGGGCATACCCTACCTCATTTCATGACTATTTCCATGGAGTAAACTGTAGACCTACTCATCCTCATTTGTACCTACATGATCCCTACATCTTAATTGGTCACTTTGGTCCACCTTGGATAAATGTCAACCTCCACCTCAACAAGTACCCTTAGTAAGTACCTTTACCACAAAGTGCCAAAATTGATAGAGCTCAAAATCAAATGCAATCTAAAGTAATAATGAGTGAAAATTAATTCTAATTTCACTTTTAACCCATGTACTTTTAGGGTTTCCACCCTGACCATCAACGGTAAGGGTGACCATCGATGTTCACCTTTGGGGAACCTAAACATTGATGATTAGGTGGCTAAACATTTTTTACTCTTACTTTGAGTAAGCCATCTTTAATTATTATAAGATCAATTCACCCACCCATGGAGACTAATTTTTCCACCCACCCTGAACACCTCGTCACCTCACCGTTGATTTATTTTAGCCCAACTAGCACATGTTTTATGACACTTTTTGCCTAGTATTTTGATTGCACTGACAACATTACCCTATTGGCCCTTTTTAAATTTACACCACCTCATGCTTACCTAACCCACTTGTGTCTTTTTAGGAGCACTTCCTACCTTGGATACCCATGATACTTGACTAGTTTATGTTTTTAACAGGAGCACTTCTTACCTTATATATCCATAAAAACATAGACATCACTTTGAATACTTGAAAGTGTACCTAGTCACCATGCCTAAATTTAGTCATGTAGTTCACTTGTCTATTGTCTTCCTAGCAATAACCTTTATTATTATCAACTATGGTAACCTTGTTAATGTGCAATCTTGGCTATCATACCTTTTTGTTGTACTTTGTGCACTTGTTTGTGCTTCAGTGCCCAACCTATCACCCAACTTCATGACATATACCTTCATCATCACCTTAACCCACCTTGCCAAACCCCTACTTGATTTTGATTTACATCATCACCTCCCAATTTGAAAGGGAACACCTTGTCCCATACTTAGGGCAACTAGACCTTTGACCAACAATTAATTTTTGTTTTGTAGCTTATTGATTCAAGATACATAATAAAAAGGGGAAAATATAAACATCAAAAATCCACACATTATGATCTCAAGTGTTGAAATACCCATAGACCACTTTGGGACCCTCTTGGGACCAATCTGACCCTCTGACCCCTAACTAAACCTAACCATAGTTAGTTTGACCAAACTAGGTTAACCATAACTTTTACCCTATTTTTACCCTTCACCCTCGACTGTTGATAGTCAAGTTGACCATCAATGATCACATTGATCATTGATGGTCAGGATCCACCTCTTTAACCACCAACATGAAAACTCACCTACCTTAATTTCCTAAATATAACTTGTCTAAATCCAATTACAAACCATTGCATATATGAGTTAAAATTAGGGAGCCTAATTCATGTCTTATTATAACTCTCTTGCCTTACCTAGAAGAAGACAGAAGCAAGAAGGTGGAATAGATCTATAATTATTATCAATATCTTGTGCATATATAATTATTGTTAGTAATTTGACCTGGTAAGGTTAAATTATAATATGTATTATTTGAAACTTTCCTAAATCTCACCAATATCCCTTTATAGCAAGTCAAACTGATCAATTATGGCCTAAAGGCATTAATTTTAGTAAAAAAATCAAAAATGGATTGTAAATGGATCATTTTATTTTCAATATAGCATTTTCAAGTTTAAATATGTACATAATCCATGCGTAGGGATCAATTTTGAGAGAAAATTAAACTTTTTGGGAGATATAGGTGGTTTCAAGACCTCAAATTTTATACACATGGTCATAAAGAGTTTTAGAAAATTATTAAAAAATTTCATGGCCATTTTATGAGTGGAGATACTTTTTGTTTTGTAATAGTCCTTAGCATGTTTGTTGGAGGTCACCATTAGAGTAGGTATCATTTTGGAGTGCCACAAAGGTTTATAAGTCTAGGTAAAAGTTTTAAAATAATTTAATGATCTTTTTAAATCATAATCATACCTTTAAAGAGTGTCAAAACTCTAAATTTTAAGCAAACCATGCCTATATAGGCTTTTGCAAGCAAACATGCATATAGGCCAAAAGGGGGTTTTCTGACATTTCAAGAAAAATGTGCTTTTAGAGTGTTTTAATAGCATGGTATAGACCCAATGATGATTTTTTTAGTATTTTTAAAGCAGGTGAAGAGTTAATTTCATTTTGGTAAATTTTTCATTTTTGCAGTTTTAGGCACCCTTGCAAACCTCCTGTACAAATGCTCATATATTTTACCACATGTGGAGTTTAGAAAACTAATATTAGTATATTATTATTAACCTTATTTAATTATAATTAATAAAAAATTGAGACTATTTTATGGGATGTGCTTTATACAAAAATGTTAAGAGTGTAGGCAGCTTAGAATGTAGTCAAAACCCCATAGGTAGATTTCTCCACATGATAAATTTCCATATATTTAAAATGGGAACCCTATATTTTCATTTATTTTAGGTGTATAATGTCGATACACATAAATTAAAATATTTTGAGATTTGGATGTTTGTACTTCATGAACCATCATTTTGAAAATTTAGCTTCAAACCTCGCTTAAACCCTCAAAAAACTAGTTTTGAAAAAAGTTGATTTTATTGACATAAAATCATCTTGAATAAAATTTAAATATTTTAAAATTTCAATTAAACTTAGATATTATTTAATAACTATATATTTTATGCATGTAGATGTACGAATGAGGGCATAAATCATGTTTTTTTGGAAAAAAACATGTAAAATGAAGTACATGACACTTAAATGAAATCCAATCAATAGATATAAAGTCATAATAATTTTTATTTATCCTAAAATTTTAATTTGGGAATAAATAATCTTATAAGTGCCTCAAATATCTTGATCAAAATGGCCAGTCTGTAGGAAAATGACACAAAATAGGCGTAGTCCTATTGACTAAATGACAAAGGTTTTTGCATGAAAATCACATTTTTGGTGATGAAGAATTGTTTTTAAGGTGTAATTTTTTATTTTTTCAGGTTTCATAGATTTTTTTTTAGGTTTAATGGAGTTTAAATGCACATATTGGCTTTTAGGCCTATTTGGTCTAATAGGCTTAGTTGGTCAAATGGTCAACTTGAAGAATGGCATTGAAAATATATCAAATGAATTAATTTTGGAGTTACCACATGAAATATATATATTTAAAGTGGATATATCATTCTCAAGTCAATCCACAAGTTCCAATTCATGAAAGTTGAGCTCAAGTTGAGTTAACTAGTCCTTAAGGGTTAAATCTCTTTAGTTGACTTTTGACTAGATCATGCTTTGCATGTAAGGATGGACTTTCTTATGTTCCAAAACATGTTCAAAAAATAAAGTGGAGTTACCTTTTGTATTTTGGAATGGATTTTCATGCATGAAACATTTTTGAATTATCGATGGGCCCCACCACTTTCCTTGTCAAAATTTGAAGATTATGCAATTTTTTATAAAGTTTGGGGATTTTAATTATTTATTTTAGTATTATAAAAGGATTAGGTCTTGAGTTAACTAACCAAGACTAATCCTTATCTAAAATAAAATCCACTTTATATTTAGGTTAGTTTTAAATATATATATATATATATATATATATATATATATATATATATAAATTTTTCAAGCCATTTTTCATTAATTCTTGAAACAGAGAAGAAATTATAATTGACACCATTTTTTATCAAATAAAAGAATATTTTTTTGCATATGGTTTTGGATCAAAATAGAGTGTAATTTGACTATGTACCAGCATACAAGTGGCATCTAATTTTTCTATTTGTAGGTCCTTTCCACACCTACTGTGAAAATCTCATCCTCTACAGGTCATTTGAAGAGATTGAAATAGAATTTTGAAATCCAAAATCTTTTCAATCCTTCATCTAAAATATTTATATTTGAGAGAAATATAAGTAATTCTTATTGATTTATATGTGTGCCTTAATTTCAATGGATTTTAGATAATACCAATCATTCAGGTACATCACCCCTTTAATTAGGATTTCTTTTTAGTTTTCCCTTCCCATTTTCATCCCAAAAAACCATAGTAGTTCAGATATAATTCATAAATCTAAAGGAAAATAGCCCTCTCTAGAGGTTCTTCTTAATATAGAGTCACCCACACTCTTAGAAGATCCAATTGTATTAGCTAGAGTGAGGGTGTGTTTTACACATCTTTAAGTAGGGTGTACTCTAAAGTGATAACAATTTTTGGCATGTCTGATGGGACTCTCATTCTACACACTAGCCTTTTGAGGCATTCAAAAGATCATGGATCTTTTCAATATTAATTACTTTTAGTATTTTGCCTACTAATAGTCTCAAATGGCTTATTTCAGTATGGATCCATATTATCCACGCCATTATTAGTATGACCAACCACACTATGATCCTCATCAAGAGTTTTAGGATCTATATCATTCATATATGCAAGAATATTTCCATGATCCTCCCTATGAACATCCATTAATGCCCCTTACCAGTCTTATCATGAGCCATCATACCCATCTAACTAGCCTAATCATGGCCATTTTGCATCTACCCAATCCATACCATCACTTAAACAAATTTTAGTGATCTTTGAAAATCATGTACTAGAGCTATACTCATAGATCTATTATGACCAAGATACCCCTACTCACCAAATTCATTATGTGAGAGAGTCATTGCAGCAAATAAAAGAAGAATGGGAACTTGTTGAGAGGGAAAATTGGGGCAATCTTACTGGTGAGATGATGGATGCAGGTGGTTACATTTAAAGTATTGAGGATAAAATAAAATTCCTCAAAGAACAATAAAATCAACCACAACCTTCTTATATGCCATCCATTCCTCCTCAATAGATCATTCCAAGAGCCCCTTTGAGTTTGCCAAATTCTTCATATATTTATCAAACCTTCTCTTCTTAGAGATCAATCCAAGAGAATTGTCAAAGAAATGAAATTGATTTGGGATAACCTACTATTGATATTAATTACCACTTTAAAAAGAAGATATTCCAAGAGAATATTAACAAGCAGATCAGAGAGATGGAGCTGAAGACAATGAAAGAGGAAGAGAACCAGAATCAAAATGTCAAAAAAGAGCCTCTATCTTTCCCATCTCGGAACTAAATCATACAGTCAAATCAATCCAAAGCTAATTAGGTATTATCCCTCCCTCCTCAAGAATCTAACTCATTTCCATCTTGGAAATCCATCCATAGCAACATGCAGAAGAATGAAGAGGGGCATGTCATATGGGAACTAGAAGAGGAAATTGTAGATTCAAATGAGCTTCAAGAAGAGTGTGCTGAGGAGAATGCAAGTGTTCATGAAGAGGTTGAGGAAGCATAGCTACCATATTATGAAGAGAATGAAAAAATTGATGTAATTGATCAAATTGATCAATTTTTGGTGAAGCCAAAGTTTACCAATCAGCCAAAAATCTCATTGGAGGACTTATTTGAAGTTTTGGGAGCAAGATATACTCTTCTCCAAGGGGGTTGTGATCTAGTTGTAGCCAAAGAGAGCATCTTTGTCAAGCCAAACCAAGATAAAGGAGTGGGCAACCCTTTAATTCTACCACCTCAAGAGTTCATTATTGATAGGGACTTATTTTAGATCTTAAAATTGGGTTATCATCTCCTTGATGAGCTTATAGACATGGATATGTTTTCAAAAGGTAACATAAGTATATTTTGTGCTAAGTGTAATCAACCAGATTGTGAAGAAATGAAGCTTGACAAAGAAGAAGAGCCACCAAGTGAGTATGTTTACATTAGAGGTTACATTTCTCTTATTATTCCACATATGAGCATGTAAATTGAGTTGTTAAAAAAGATAATTGATTTCTCAACCACTGAGCTGCAAGGGAACATGTGATGTACAATTATCCATCTCATCACGAGAGTGAATTGTCAAATTTTACTTTTGATCCAAGTGGACCACCCAGTTAGAGGTTAGTTTGTACATAATAGAATCCTTGTGTTTCATTTCTCTAAGTGCATATCCACACATGATTTTAGTGTTTCTTTTCCCTTTACAAGTTTTTGTCCATTCCTCTAAGTGCATACGTGCACATGTTGTTTGTGTCAGTTGTCTTGTTTGTGTCTTTGCCTATAAAAGATATTCCAATATTCAACGTATATCCAATTTTTTCATAGCCAAAATTTCTAATTTATTTGAATAAAAGTCTGGTTAACCCCTGAAAGTTGCCAAAATTGTTTGTAATTTGACTTGTCAAGGTCAAATTACAACCTGTATTATTTGAAACTTTCCTAAATCTCGTTAATATCCTTTTGTAGCAAGTCAAACTATTCAATTTTGGACTAAATGAATTAATTTTGTTTAAAAACATCAAAAATTTATTGTAAATGGGTCATTGTATTTTTTTTTTAAAAATTCAAGTTTAAATATGCAGACAATCCATGCATAGGGATCAATTTTGAGAAAAAATGAACTTTTTGGGAGCTACAAGTGGTTTCAAGACCTAAAATTTTGTACATAGGGTAATCAAGATTTATAAAAAAATTTGAAAAAATTTCATGGCCATTGGATTAATGGATATACTTTTTTTTTGTAACAGTCCTTAACATGTATGTTGGAGGTTACCATTAGAGTAGGCATCATTCTGGAATGCCATAAAGGTTTCTAATTCTAAGTAAAAATTTTAAAATCATGGAATGATGTTTTAAAATCATAATTATACCTTTAAATATGGTCAAAAATCTAAATTTTAAACAAACCATGCTTATACAGGCTTTTACAAGCAAACAAGCATATAGGCCAAAATGGGTTTTTTTGAATTTTTAATAAAAATGTGCTTTCAAAAAAACTTAATAGAATTTTACAGACCCAATGATGATTTTTTAATTAAATATTAAGTAGGTGAATATTTATTTTTATTTTGGTAATTTTTTCATTTTTTGCAGTTTTGGGCACCCTTATAAGCCTCATGTTCAGATGCTCATATATTTCACCACATGTGTATTTTATCCAAATAATATTAGTATTTTCTGAGTAAACAAATTTAATTATAATTCATAAAAAATTGAGACCATTTTATGGGATGTGCTTTATAAAAAATTGTTAAGAGTGTAGGTAGCTTAGAATGCAATTAAAACCCCACAGGGAAATTTCTCCACATGATAACTTTTCATATATTTGGAATGGGAACCCAATATTTTAAGTTATGTTAGGTGGATAATTTTTATATACATAAATGTAAATATTTTGAGATTTGGAGGTTTGTACTTTATGAACCATCATTTTGAAAATTTAGCTTCAAAGCCCGCCTAAACCCTCAAAAAATTAATTTTGAAAAAATTTAATTTTATTGAAATCAAATCATTTTGGATCAACCTGAATTTTTCTAAATTTTAATTAAAATTATATAAGATTCTATAAATGTCAATTTTATGCATGTAGATGTATGGATGAGGGCAGAAATCATGTTTTTCATGGAAAAAAGCATGTAAAATAAAGTACATGAACCTAAATGAAATCCAATGAATGTATATATAATAATAAGAATTTTTATTCATCCTAAAAATTTAATTTGGTCATAAATCATCCTAGAAGTGTCCCAAATAGCTTGATCAAAATGGCCAGTCAGCATGAAAATGGCACAAAATGGGCCTAGTCAACCTTGTTGACCAAATGGGGAAGGTTTTCACATCAAAATCACATTTTTGGTGATGAATTTTTTTTAAGGTTTACTTTTTTTCAGGTTTAATACCTTATTTTTACATATTTAATGGATTCCAAATGCACAAATTGGCTTTTAGGCCTGTTTAGTCTAATAGGCCTAGTTAGTCGAATGGTCAACTTGAAGAATGACATTGAAAATCTATCACATAAATTAATTTTGGAGTTACTATTAGTGTAAATTTTTATGTTTCCCTATTTATTAATTAGGGAATATCATATATTTGTGCATACATGGAGTTTTCCTACATTCGTGGGATAAGGTAGCTTATGTGGAGATTATGTGTCATATTTGTGTCATAAGGTGTCATAAGATACTCCTATTCCGAGTATGGGAGTTACTTCTTTATTCTTGGCACCTTGTCACCACCTTTTTTGGAGGAGTCTATTCTTGAGGTGCTTTGACCACCTTTTGTGGAGGAGTCTATTCTTAGGGTGCTTTGACCACCATTTATGGAGGAGTTACTTACTAGCTCTCCTATATGTATTCTTCATTTTGGCCATTTCATGTTGAATAATCAGATTTTGGTTTTCTCCATTTTTGTCTTGTGCAATTTATCTTCTTATTTTCAAATTGCTTTAGCATCTTGTGGTGTGCACTTGTTCATCTTGTGTGATCACGTCTCTATTGCACTCGCGTTATCTGGATTCTGGCAACAACTCCGATATGTTATCAGAGCAAACCCGGTAATCTTGTCTCTGGTTATGCTAGTAGTTTATTTTGAAATTCTCACTTTGTTTTCTTAGTTTTTTTTTTTAAAAATCCGTTGCATTTTAGAGCTTTGGTAGAGTTTTTTGAAAACTCATGCAAATCCATACGGATCTTGTTTAAAAATTTACTTCTGAGTTAGCATTTGCCAAGACATTTTGTTTAGATCTATGGTTTTCCTCAGCAAGGTGGAGGAATTCTGGGTTTGTCATTTTGCAAAAAAAAAAAACTTTCTGGTTAGTTTTCTTGGAGATCCTTGCATTTGGGTGTCTTTGCTGGTTCAGCAGTTAGCTTGGGCGCCATTGTTGAGCACTCAGCACAGAGGGAGGCGCAGCACTTATCTAGTTCAACCATACCTTCTGGTCAGCAGTCAACTTTGCACACCAAGCAGCAGCGAGGCGCCTTCAGCAGGCCGTACGGCGTCCTTTTTTGAACTAGTTTTCTGTCTGCAAGTTCACCAACTTCTGCAATGCCTCCTTTAAGTGTCCAAGCCAACTTTCAGCAGCTGCATCCTTCCAGCTAGGCGCCTTAGGCCGTACGGCAAGCCTGCTGTTTTTTTTTTTTTTTTTTTGCAAAAAAAAATTCAGATTTGCGCCCTCCTTGTTTGGACACCACATATTTTTGCTTGTTGTTTGGTCTAGCTTCTGCGCCTATTTTTTGAGCTCCAGTTCTGCCACACATCAGGCCGTACGAATTTTATAGGTCTGCATTTAAATTTGTGTCTTTTCTGAGTCAAAAATCTGGACTGTGCATTTTTGGACGCCCCTACCTTACTTGGCATCCTTTGGACACGTGGTATCTATCCAAACTGTCTTTGATTTGTTTTTTAGTGTAAAATTGACTTGATAAAATAAAAATCAGTCAATTTGACTGAATATTAAGGATTTTAGACAGTTTTGTAATTTGAAGTTTTTCAATTAAAACTTGTATCTTCGTCTGTCGAAGACGAAGGGTGAGGCCCGGGTTGGCAGGAGGCCTATTCCCCATCACACAAACTTTATTTATATTCCTCATTCTGTGCCAAATCTAACGAGTGGTTGGAAGGCCACTTTCTCTCCCCATAACAGGTATTTTTTAATGTTTTAGTGTTTTTTTTGCAAAAATACTAGTTTACGGGAAAATTGTTACTTTAATATCTTGCAAACGGTAGCTCGGTTTTGGGTTCCATTTTTTGCAAAAGTGCTTGTAATTCAATTTTCCATAGCACAGACTTATTATTTGTCAAAAATTCACTAGTTTATAAAGTGCCAAAAATTTTGATCTCTCGGGACGCATTTTTAGCTGAGTCCAACGTCCTGTTTGCTTAAGTCTTGCACTGATTGCTCTAAGACGCATTTTTGGCTGAGTCTGATGTCTTTTGAGCATGCACTTGCATATTTGAGGGGGCTCAATATTTTGGGAGGGTGTGATTGCTTTTCACAACTTGCTTTCATTCTCCTTTCTGCATAAATTCACAACTTGCAATCAACTCAACTTCACCTAAATTCAGTGAAAAATAGATTATTTTCAACTTAAACCCCTAACACTTTTCAACTATCATGAATGGAAAGTCAAAATGTCAATCATTCTTAGAAGCAAAGGGTTGTATAGGATCACCATGGGTACAGAAGTAGAACCCAAAATAGATGCTAAAAAGGTTAAGTGGTACAATCGTAGTGATGAAGCCTTTGGGTTACTGAGTTTGTCCGTGTCTCTAAAAATTCTCTTCCACTTAGAATCCTCCCAAACTCCTAATGACATATGGGACACCTTAAAAAATTTGTTTGGAAAGCTTGATGAGATGAGAGGTCATGAGCTCGAAAACAAACTCATAAGTCTAAGTCCTAGTAACTTTGACACCCTACAGGACTTCTTCACTAAGTTTAAGGCCCTTAGATTGCAATTGAAAGAATGTGGGATAAAGAAGAAAGATGATCAACTTATACTTTCTATTCTCACAAAGTTAGGTCCAAGCTATTCAGTCTTTGTCTCCACTTTCCATGCCACTAAAAGTGCCCTTGGCACTGCATGGAAAATGCCTTCTTTAGATTCATTCATTGCCGACTTGACTAGGGAGCAAGATAAGCTAATTCAGATGGGCACATGAAGTCTACTCAACCCCAAGCTTTGATAGCTATAAATGGTAAAGATAAGACTTCAACAAAGGAGAAGAAGAAAAAGAATAAGGACCAGGAGAAGAAGAAAGAAAACACCAATCCTGCCAAAAATAACACTGAGTCTTCATCCTCCAATGCTAAACCGAAGAAGGAGAAGGTTAAGTGTGCCTATTGTAAAAAGACAGGGCATGATGAACACAAGTGCATGAAGAAACAAATAGACCACCTAACTCATCTTCTAGAGAAGAACAACATAGGTGTTCTTGAGTCCATCAAGCATAATTCATCAACCCAAGATTATACTAAGGCAAAAGGCAAGGGTAAGGAGAAAGAAAAGGGCAAGGCCCTTGTAGCAACTGAAGCTTCTACATCATCATGGGTCATTGATTTGGGTGCTTCTCACCACATGGGCTCTTCACTAGTTGAGTTTTCATCTTTAGAGCCTTGTAGCATGACTTCAATTAGTTTGGGTGATGATACATTAGTTTTTGTTTCAGGGAGAGGGTCAGTTGAAATGGAAGGAGAAACATTCAATAATGTTCTAAGTGTTCCTTCTCTTTCAACCAATCTCCTATTAGTGTACCAAATCACTCACATTGGTCGGGGCATGAGAGTTGAGTTTTCACCAGATTTAGTATCTATCAGGGAGTTGCATAGTGATACTACAGTGGTAGTGGGTAGGGCAAATCACCAAGCTAGGTTATACACCTTCTCACATTTTGCATCAGATTCTTCTCCGACAGCATTGTTGACTCATTCAGATGAAGTTAGGAAATTGTGGCATGAGCGGTTTGGCCACCTTAACTACCGTTATCTTGAGCACCTTTGCAAAAATGGCATGGTCATTGGCTTGCCTCGAGTCCAATTCTCAAAAGGACTTTGTGAGGGGTGTTCCCTTGGGAAGCATCCCGAAGCAAAATTTGACAAAGGCAAAGCTTGGAGGGCTTCACAACCTTTGGAGTTAGTCCACAGTGATGTATCGGGACCCTTTCCCAAACCATCTTTCACAAAGGCCAAGTACATCCTCACTTTTATTGATGATTTCTCTAGGTACACTTGGATATATTTTCTCAAACAAAAGTCTGAAGTGTTTGAAAAAATTTTAGACTTCAAGGCTCTTGTTGAGAAACAGAGTGAGAAATCCATCAAGGTTTTTCAAACTGATAATGGAGGGAAGTATTCAGCATCAGATTTAAACAATTTTGCACCACAGAGGAGATTGATTTGCAACGCACAGTCACCTATAGTCCTTCACAGAATGGGGTTGCAGAACGCAAGAATAGGTTCTTGAAAGAGATGGGTAGCTGTATGATTCACTCCAAATCCTTAGCACCACAGTACTGGGCTGAAGCCATCAATTGTGCTTGCTACATTCAAAACAGGGTTCCTCACAAAGCTTTGAAAGGGATAACACCCTTTGAAGCTTGGCATAAAAGGAAACCTGATGTTGAGCACCTTAGAGTTTTTGAATCCCCAGCCATGGCCCACATTTCAAAGAAGAAATGCAAAGTTATGGAACGTTAGTCCAAGCCTTGCATCTTTGTAAGATATCTGGATGGTATTAAAGAATATCGCCTTTAGATCCAGTCACACATGAGTTGTTCATCGAGAGAAGTGTCCATTGTTAGGAGAGTCCTAGAGACTCAACACTTGACACTTCTTCTCCCTCATTAGATCTACTTCTTCATGATGATTCCTCATCATATTCAGATCAGCCACAATAGTTTCTTGAGCCAGAGACATCTTCTTCTTCTTTGAGTTCAGACAGCGAGGACAGTGATGCAGTGTCATCCACCTCTAGTCAGTTAGAGGATGAGGAGTTAGCACCTGACTCGCCCACTTTTGGGCCACTTTGGGCCAGACAGACACTTGAGAGTGTTGGCACTTGGGCAGGAGATCTCACAGATGACAGACGTACTAGGGGGGATTTTCAAAGAGATCCACATGCCTTCTTTGCTACAGTTTCGGATCCACAAAATTTTCGAGAGGCATCGGGGGTACCTGAGTGGGATAGTGATATGGAGGAAGAATATTCTTCCTTAATCAAAAATCACACTTGGGATTTGACTTCACTTCCTAATGGAAGAAAGATGGTTTAATGTAGGTGGATATATCAGACCAAGTTTATAGCAGATGGGTCAGTTGATAAGTATAAGGCGCGATTGGTCGCCAAAGGTTTTTCACAGGTGGCAGGCATTGACTACTCAGAGACCTTTTCACCTGTTGCAAAGATGACTTCTATCTGACTCACCTTGGTTATTACCGTAACACATGGTTGGAATGTGCATCAAATGGATGTGAAGAGTGCCTTTTTTCACAGAGACCTAGAGGAGGAGATCTACATGGAGCAACCGCCAGGATTGGTTCAAGATTCTTGCCTAGTATGCAGACTTAGGAAATCTATCTATGGCCTCAAACAGGCCCCTCGAGCTTGGTATGCCAAGATGGATTCCTTCCTTCTCACAGCAGGTTTCACTAGGTGTCATTCTGATCCTAATGTCTACTTCTTGTGACAAGATGATTCACTTTTGATTTTGGTTTTATATGTTGATGACTTTTTGATCACCGGGAGTTCTTCATCGGCTATTGCAGCAGTGAAGGCATCTCTCTAGGATAGATTTGACATGACAGACTTAGGTTTTTTGCACTACTTCCTTGGCATCAAGATCTCACAGTCAGATTCAGGGATTTCTCTTACACAACGTAAGTATGCTCTTGACTTATTGGCTCAGTTTCACATGGCTGATTGCAAGCCATCTCCGACTCCCTTTCTATCAGGAGTCAAGCTTGAGACTAATTGTTCTTCACCATTGGTTGATGCCACTCAGTATCGACAACTTGTTGGTAGTCTCATCTACTTGACTCACACCAGGCCTAACATATCATATTCAGTGGGACATGACTCCAGATTCATGCAGGAACCCCATGAGCTGCATTAGAAAGCAGCTAAGAGGATCTTGCATTATATACAGGGTTCACATAGATACGGGATTCATTACAAATTTGGCATAGAGGTTGACTTGGTTGGATATATAGATTCAGACTGGGCTCGTGATTCACAGAATCACAAGTCCACTTCTGATTATAGTTTCTCTCTAGGTTCTGGTCATATCAATTGGTCTAGCAAGAAGCAGAATGCTATTGCTATATCATCCATAGAGGCAGAGTATAGGGGAGCTATTAATGAAGCTATTGAGGCTATTTGGCTTCAAGAGATTCTTTTTAAGTTTGGCATTCCTATCAGGCATCCCACCATCATTTATTGTGACAACCAGAGTACCATACAGATTTACAGGAATCTAGTTCAGCACCAACGGACCAAGCACATAGAGATTCACATGTATTTCATTCGAGAGCTTATTCATAGTCAAGTCATTGACTTGATATCTTGCCAATCTTCAGAGCAGGTTGTAGACATCTTCACCAAACCTTTCACTAAGAGCAAGTTCATTCATCTATGAGCTCTTCTTGGGGTGCGGTCTACATCTGCAACAACATCATCTTCAGGGGGAGCCTTCTAGCCTCTTCTTTTCTTTTATGTCTCTCTTTTGGGGGGAAGTTTTTTCCTACGGGTTTTCTCCTTTTCTCTATCTTATCAGAGATTGCTTTTGTACATGGGTACCTCATCAGGCCTAGTTGCCAGGACCCATTTTATATTTCCACACTTCCCACCTAAGCTGCGCTTATGGGGGGGGTATTAGTGTAGGTTTTTATTTTTCCCTATTTATTAATTAGGTAATATCATATATTTGTGCATACATGGAGTTTTCCTACATTCGTGGGATAGGCTAGCTTATGTGGAGATTGTGTGTCATAAGATACTCCTATTCCGAGTATGGGAGTTACTTCTCTATTCTTGGCACCTTGTCACCACCTTTTTTGGAGGGGTCTATTCTTGGGGTACTTTGACCAAATTTTGTAGAGGAGTCTATTCTTGGGGTGCTTTGACCACCATTTGTGGAGGAGTTACTTACTAGCTCTCCTATATGTATTCTTCATTTTGGCCATTTCATGTTGAATAATCAAATTTTGGTTTTCTCTATTTTTGTCTTGTGCAATTTATCTTCTTATTTTACAATTGCTTTATCATCTTGTGGTGTGCACTTGTTCATCTTGTGTGATCACGTCTCCATTGCAATCGCGTTATCCAAATTTTGGCAACAACTCCGATAGTTACCACGTGCCATATATATTTTTTAAGTGGATATATCATTCTCAATTCAATCTAAAAGTTCCAATTCATGCAAGTTGAGCTCAAGTTGAGTTAACTAGTCCTTAAGGGTTAAATCTCTTCAGTTGACTTTTGACTAGATCATGCTTTGCATGCAAGGATGGACTTTTTTATATTCTAAAACATGTTCAAACACTCAAGTGGAGTTACCTTTTATATTTTTTCATGGATTTTCATGCATGAAACATTTTTGAATTATCCATGGGCCCCACCACTTTCCTTCCATGTCAAAATTTGAAGATTATGCAATTTTTTATAAAGTTTGGGGATTTTTATTATTTATTTTATTATTATAAAAGGAATAGGTCTTGAGTTAACTAACCAAAAGTAATCCTTCTCTAAAATCAAATCCAATTTATCTTTAAGTTAGTTTTAAACATATATATTAGATTTTTTAAGCCTTTTTAATTAATTCTTGAAGCAAAGAAAAAATTATAATTGACACCATTTTTTATCAAATAGAAAAAGATTTTTTTACATATGGTTTTGGACCCTAATAGAGTGTAATTTGACTATGTACTAGCATACAAGTGGCATCTACTTTCCATTTTTATAGGTCCTTTTCACACCTACTATGAAAATCTCATCCTCTATAGGGCATTTAAAGAGATAGAAATATAATTTTACAATCCAAAATCTTTTCAATCCTTCATCTGAAATATTTATGTTTAGGAGAAATTTGAAGACTTCTTATTGCTTTATATGTGTGCCTTAATTTCAATAGATTTTAGATAATACCAATCATTCAGGTGCATCACCACTTTAATTAGGATTTACTTTCAATTTTTCCTTCCCCTTTTCATCCCAAAAAACCATAGTAGTTCAGATATAATTGATAAATCTAAAGGGAACCAACCCTCTCTAGAGGTTCTTCTCAGTGCAGAGTCACCCACACTTTGAGAAGATCCAATTGTATCAGCTAGATTGAGGGTATGTTTTTCACATCTTCAAATAGGGTGCACTCCAGATTTATAACAATTCTCTTTTTATAGGTCAATCATCATTAACAATCGAATGAAATAGCTACTATGTTAGAGAGCCAACTTGCCACCACAGCTCTGCCAAATCACCAAGTACTGTTACTCTGTCATAATCATCTCAGCTCCACCAACGAGTCCACCACCTCTACCTTTTGTAAGATAAATACTTAATATTTAGTATGTAATTACTTTATTTACTTTTTTCATCAACCCAACAACAACCCATCTCTCAGAACCTCACTTTATGATCCCTCCAATCAGTCATTTATCAACCCAAATCTACAAATAGTAACCATCAATGATTATCTCAACGCTTGATGGTTTGTCCAACTATCGATGGTCAACTTGAATATCGATGGTCACCTTAACCATCAATGATTAACCCAACCACCGATGATCACTATGGTAGTAAATTTTAGCAAGATATTTTCACCTACCCACCACCAACCAAATTTGAATTTTTGTGTCCCTACCTATTCATAGACCCCTACCTAATTTTTAAAAGTAGAGCCTAATCATCTAGCACTAATAATAATTAACTTATCAATATTTTAATCATTTTTAGTCTGTTTAATTAAAAAATATTTTCTGTGTTCAATTTTAATACCTTTTTATTATTAATGTAAGTACTTTTTATTTTGATTATAAACTTAATTATTTAAAATCTGTGGATTGACAACCCTTGAGGAATTTCTCGCTTTCAGGATCTAGCTATCACTAAGCAATCCACTCAACTATCTATCTAATAAATAAATTTACTTTAGTGTTTTCTTATGTATAGGTCATTTTCTCAAGCTAAATAAGATCTCTTCACAATCTTTTGATTCCATGTGCGTATAATCAAATAGGTTTTTCAACCATACCCATATTTACTTTCTTCTTTTCCCTTTCCAAAATAATAAGCTAAAATTCACTGAAATAAACCCTTCAAGCTTTTTTTTGGACATTTTTTATGATGAAAAAGGATCAAAACATCTTTCCTATAGCAAATTGTCTGCAACTCTTTTTGAAAGTGACCTTTTCCTTAATAAAATTATCCTTCAGGTTTTTTATGAAGGGCACATGTCCTTAATATTTTTGAATATATCCTTCAATCTTTTTGAAATGGTCATTTGCCTTCCTCGATTATCCTTCAAATTCTTGAAATTGCCCTTTGGGCTTTATGTAAAGTACCTTCAAAAGTTTTGAAATGGATATTTACCCTATGAGATTACCCTTCAGGTTTTATGAAATGGTCCTTTGTCCTACCGAATTGTCTTTCAACCTTTTGAAAGTACCCTTTCCACATGAGAAGTGCCCTTTGTGACTTTTGCCTTAGGAAAATGCCCTACCAAGTGTTTGTACCATAGCCATTTTAATATGTTAGCCTAAGACTTTGGATCGAAGCCTTGTTTTTTTCAAAGTGAAATGAGAACATTAATCTAAGGCTTTAGATTAAGTTCTTATTATTCCCATGCTCTAACTTAAATATTTTCTATTGTCTATAAGAACTGATCCCACTTGGATTAATGGACATGTTTTGGATAATCATGGCTTCAACCCTTTCTAATGTTTAATGGAATATCATTTTGAAATAAGTAGGATCAACAACCCATGTTTAAGTGGGGCACCAAGATCTAATGGATCAAGATCAATGATAGAAGCCATGGTCCTAGTTTAAACATCTAATACTTATCAAGATTAATATCCCACATTTAAGTGGAAGATCTTGATCAAATGAAGCATATACAGTCAAAGTTTTAATAAAGACCTTGAGAAAGTGAGAAGGTGACAAGTGTCATGATTGCAACCAAAGAATAATGAGCATTCAATGGTGGTCTATCCCATAGATCATGATCAAATGACTCATGTTCACTTAGATGGAATAGATCTGATTGAGTGAGTTTATTGTTGAAAATTCAAGCAATGGTCCCAATATTAAAGCTTGAGAAAGTTTAGATGATTGATGGTATTTATTACAACATACACATCCGATCGAATGGAGTGAGATCAATGAAGACTTTTCAAATGAAGCTCTGATTTAATGTGAGACTACCACATGGAAAAAGTGCATGAGCTAACAAAACTAACAAATACAAAGTTCAAAAGGCTCTTGGGACTACCAAGTGGCACAACCTCAAGGCCTAGTATAGATTAAAACTCAAGAACCCTTAAGAGATCAACAAAAAGTGTTTATCCATACAAAATGACCTAATGACATGAGGCACATCTAAATTATTAAAGGAAATATAGTTTGTTGGTGAGATAGAGACATAAATAAACATGTTTGAATATAGTCTATGCTTGCAAGTTAAACATAGGGATGCCATTAAAGCTTCCTACAAACCTATTTAAAAATTATAAGGTCCCTAAAAATGTATGGAAGTCCTAATTGCATCATATAAGTGTATGTTTAAAGATGACTTGATGCAAAATCCATTAGTGGGAAATGTAATGGATTTTACAAAAATGGTAGCCTAAAAGGACATTTCAAGTGATAGGAATCATGAAGTCCATCTATAATGAACAAAATGTGATCTTCATGATTTGGTTCTTTACATTGAATAATCCTTGGGATTTGATTGATTAATTGAATCCATATCTAAAACATGTAAAACCTTAGTCTTATAATGTTTAGCCTAGGTTTTCCTAAAAGAGGATTCAAATTTACGTAGGAATCATCTTATTATAGACTCAAATTAAAAATTTAACTTAGGTCCTAGTTGTATTTATTATTATTTCTAAGGCCTTAATCAAAAGTCTTTTTCTAGGTCCTTTATGTTTTAAATGATCATGATTTTATTCCATCCAAGATTGCTAAAGATTATTTCTTATGTTTTGTAGGTTCAATGAAATTTCACTTAGAGGATGAACATGTTGAGGGCTTTATACTTCAATGTTAAATTAATATTTTATTAGCCTATGGCCTATCAAAGATTAATTGGATCTATTTAATCCATGTTTAAATCTCTAGTTTGATGTTTCAATCTATGTCCCTTTTATATCTCATAATCCCTTAGGCCATTTTATTATTGGCTTGGTCTAAATAATGAAATTTACCTTTATTATTCTATACTTAGCCTAAGGTTTTAATTGCATTTATACAATGAAAACCTTAGGCTAAAAATTTAGGCTTGTCTCTTTTATTTTTTGGGGTACCTTTTATTTTGCTCAAGACTTAGCTTGAATGTTCTTAGCCTAAGGTCTTAAATCATGTTTATTAAACATGAAATAAGGAAATAGTATAAATAATTTATGCTAATTTTTTTATGTCCTTTGAATCTTGTTTAAGCATTGTGCATCTCTGTAGGATCAATGATCCATGTTTGCTCACTTGAGAATGATCTGATGGTGCATGTCAAGCCAACCTTTCAAATAATATTTGGGATGAACATGGTGGTGATGAGTGTCACCATTACATTAATAGGATATTGAGTAGCCAATGGTATTCCACCTCTTAGATCAAGATCTAATGGCATGTTTTATTTTAGATGAAGATGATCTAATGGATCAAGATCAATGAAGACTTATCAACATAGCCAGGATGAACATGGTAGTGACACATGTCATAACCATGTGAAACATAGTAGAGGTAGCCAATGTTGGTTAACTCCTGAAACTGAGATCAATGACTTGTTTTGATCCAAGTAAATAAATACAATGACATGAATCAAAGCTGACTTTTCAAAGAGCTTGGATTTAATAAAATATTAAGGATCGGGATGCCACAAAAGTGAAATGAGGGTGCCACATAAGTAAAAAATGATAAAATGAATATTTTATGGACCTATGATGTGAAGGACTCATCCAAATAGGGTTGGATTATCTCTTGTGTAAGAATACTTTGATTTAGGTTCTATTAGTGAGAAATTGAATATGGCATGGTAGCTTATAGGAGCATTTCTTGTGGTAAAATAAAATTCTATTTTAATCTCAGAAGTAGAGGAGATTACTTTGGGCTTGGAACATTCCAAAGAACCATGAACATCTTCTAGTAATGCAAGGGTCCCAAAGATTAAGTGATTTAAGAATATTCTTTTATAATATTTTAAAGTGGAATATTCTATTTGTGAAGGCATGCACTATTTGTAAAACACACTACCTATGGATTAGGCCATGGGGAAATTCTAGTATATTTTTAGAACATTTATGGCAAGCATAGTTATCCTTACACTTGTACTCTTTTGATTGGGTATGATTGACTGACATGATTCATTTTAACTTATAAAAGGAGCACTATCAGTTGTAATCAAGAGGGAGTTTTTGAGATAAAAACTAGTGTAAAATTTGAGCAACCGATATAAGTAGAGAATTTTAAAAATATTGTCTTTTTTTTATGTGAATTATTATATGGATTATCTCTCACTTGTTTATTCTTAATTATAGATTTTAATAGTTCTTGTATACTCTTGGTGTGTACCTTTTAATGTAGAATTGTTATCTTGAGCTTAAACTAGGATAACTAATGGTTTTCTAGTTTACTTCATTTTATTTGCTCTATATTGTTAAGCTTAGGATATATATTTTAATTAATCAAATTCATTTTTTTAACCACTTAATAATACATTCAAGATATGCAATAAAACTAAAAGCAGTAACATGCACCACATAAGAGAGAGAGACACTAGCTTTTACATGGAAACCCAAAGTGGGAAAAACCATGGAGAACAATATCATGTATATAAATGAGCACTAATTCAATTTACAAATTTTTTAAATGCTAGCTTGTAGGAGAACCAACCCATTTTTTCAGCACCAACACAACAATGATTTGTGAACACCCACCCACAAGAGCACCAACCCCTCTTGTGTATAAAACACCAACTATCTCTTAATGTTGCTTTCTCAAAAAATGATAGCACACTAATATATCTCTTCTCTTTTCTCTGCTTTCCTCTGCTCTTCTTAGCTAGATAAAATAATTCACTTCCATATTTATAAATGGCTTCCTAAGCCTCCTTTTATATCTTTCCAAATGACCTTTGGCATTCACCCTTGCATGACCCTTTGGATTCTTTCTTTGTCTTTACCTAGTGACTCTTTGAATTCCTCAAGGTGATCCTTCATGCAAAAATGCATCCTTTTCCTCTTTTGTCTTTAGTGATGAATCTTCATATTCCTCAAGGTGACCTTTCATGGAGAAATGTATCCCTTTCCTCTTTTGTCTTTAGTGATGACTCTTCGACTTCCTTCCTCATGGGCCCTTTTTTGTCTTCATGCAACCAAAAATATATTTGTCAACATTTAATTAATATTAACACACTTTAGCCAAGATATAAACACTAAAAACACCTTTATACATTAAATTATAATTTGACATCAATGAAAATATTTCCAATAATCTCCCCCTTTGTCTTTGATGGTAACCTAAAACTATCACCAATTCTGAAACCCTGTACTATACATGCCAACCTAAAACTAACTAACTAAAAATATATAATAACTCCCCCTTAATATAGCATCATATTTTTTGAACATGTTTCTATAACTATTCCTTGTACATGTTCCCTATACCTACTCCTATACTTGTTTCTTGTAGCTTACACTTATCTCCCCCTCAATTGATATACAAGATAATATGTCAACTCACCTTGTCATGCAACATAGCCAAGACCCAACAACATCCACAATGCTTCAATTTTTCTTAAAAGTGTCTCCTTAAAGCCTATAAGAGACACCCCACATAAAGGGTCTTAGAAAAAAATATTAGGGGATTCTGACATCTCCTTTGTTACTTCCTTGATCTTCTTGTGTCTTTCTCTTAGAATCCATTTAAGCATGTCTAACTTATTTGACTTACTAGCCTCAACATTCATGATGTTTTTCATCTTCTCAACTCTTGTAACTATCTTATCTTGACAAGGCTCATGCTCAAATATAACAAGATATTCTTCATAGTCCTTCCTATCTAATTCTATATCTACTATAGAAAGTAATTTATTCTCACTCTTAAATTCAACTTGATCAACCTTTATTGTCTTAGGTATCCAAACCTAAATTTGGCTCTTCTCATATCTTCTAGGGGCTCTGTATCCTTTGACATACATTTAATATCTCTTTACTTTATTTGGACATAATTTAGAAATATGGCCAACCTTATGACAACAAAATCAAATAACATGTCACATACCTTCTTCTTGAATGTGACTGAGATCTCCCTTTGACTAATTACTTCTCCTCACACAGTCTCTTGCCCTATGACCAACATGATGAAAAATAAAATAATGGCCATGAAAAGAATTTGAAAACTTGAAAGCATTGGGATGCCTGATTGGGTTCTTTAATTTGCCTTTAAAACTTGCATCCTTGTTACCTTAGATTGATATTTCATGATCTTTCTCTACCTAGATTATGAGCCTCTCATGCTTATCCTTTAAAGAACTGAACTCAACCTTCAACTGATTATACTCTTCTTCTCTTGATTTCAAACTTGAATTTGCAACCTCTAGCTGATTCTTAAGATCCTACATAAATATCTTATTTTCTTTTGCTTCTATAGCCAACTTAGAACCCAAGATACACACCTATTACTTAAGAGCCTCAACCATAGATTTTAACTCTTGATTCTTCTTCTTTAGCTGCTTGGCCATCTTGTACTTTCCCTGATCAACCTTTAAGTTGTTAAACTCTTTTTGAAGGAACCTACTATGATACCAATTTTTAAGCACAAGATATATATTTTAATTAATAGAATTCCTTTTTTTAACCACTTAATCATACATTCAAGATATGTAATAAAATTGAAAGAAATAACGTGCACCATATAAGAGAGAGATAGAGGGAGACACTAAATTTTACGTGGAAACCCAAAGTAGGAAAAACCATGGAGAATAATCTTCAGTATATAAATGAGCACCAACTCAACTTAAAAGTTTTCAAGAACCAACATGCATGAGCACCAACCCCTTTGTTGGGCACCAACACAAAAATGATTCATTAGCACCCACCCATAGGAGCACCAAACCCTCTTGTGTATAAAACACCAACTATCTCTCAATGTTGCTTTCTCAACAAATTATAGCACACTACCATATCTCTTCTATTTTCTCTACTTTCCTCTACTCTTCTTAGCTAGATAAAATCATTCACTTCCATATTTCTAAATGGCTTCCAAATCCTCCTTTTATAGCTTTCCAAATGACCTTTGGCACTCACCCTTGCATGACCCTTTGGATTCTTTCTTTGTCTTTACCTAGTGACTCTTTGAATTCCTCAAGGTGACCCTTCATGGAGAAATGCATCCTTTTCTTCTTTTGTCTTTAGTGATGACTCTTCAGATTCCTTAAGGTGACCTTTCATGGAGAAATTCATCCTTTTCCTCTTTTATCTTTAGTGATGACTCTTCAACTTCCTCATGGGCCATTTTTTGTCTTTATGCAACCAAAAATATATTTTTTAATATTTAACTAACATTAACACACTTTAGCCAAGATATAAACATTAAAAACACCTTTAGACATTAAATGCTAATTTGACATCAATGACAATATTTCCAACATGTATTTGTAGATGTGTATTAGCTATCTTCTTGTAGGGTTGAATCTTAAAGTAAGATTTGTTCTTATTTGCATTTTTTTTATATTCCTTAAGAGTTTGCCTAATGTGTGGTAATATTCAAGATTAATATTTTTGATATCATAGACTAGTTTTAAGTACATGCTTGGAAGATATTTGAACTTTGTCATAACATCTAGAATGAAGATCAACAACATATTTTCTCTTGGCCCTACCCTTCCTTTTGCTTATTTTTTTAACCAAGTCACTTTATATTAAAGATTCATTGTGTATGTCCATCTTAGTTCAGATTTAGATTTATATTTGAGTATAATTCACCTTAATTAGCATAGATCATATTCTTACTTGTAAATATTCACAGGCCATAGTGGCTCTGAACCACCAACTAATATAAATATTGTGAAACAATATTTTGCTATGCCTTTATTGCATCATAGATAATATGATTATCACAAACTACACATCATGCTTTGAATTCCTTGAATTCTAAAATGATAATTTTTTCTTAAACACTCTGAGTACCTTGTGATACATATTTAATAATCAACATGGTAAGATTTGCTAGTGCTAGGAGGGCCAAATTCTTTGTAGATTTGTAGCATCTTTGCTAGTTTTTTGTAATTTTTTTCAAAGATCACATTAATCTTTAAAAATTTGTGTTTATTTTAGCATAATCATGTAAAGGTTGGTGATCTTCATGGTTTTAGATTAGTCTTTGTGCTCATTTAGACAAAGATTGACATTCTTTGAAGAGATCTGTTGAATTATGGTAAATATAGCTTTAGAAACATGAACCCAATAGGTTTGAGGTTAGTAATAGATATTTTAATAAAATTTCTTAGATCCTTTTCTCAATTAAATTATTTTGAGCTTAAAACATGTAAAGATTGATCTTAATTATGTATTTGGATACATGTTTGAGATAACTTGATTAAATATTTCCATCCTTTATCATCATTTATATGAATCTCTATAAAATATGATTAGTGTGCATTTATAATCATTGTTCTATAAAAATATAGGATTGATGCATCATATTTAAAACAAGTTTCAAAATTATCAAGCTATAATTACCAAGAATCAGAACAAGGTCACATTTAGTGACTAGGGAACCTCTACTTGAATTAGAAGTCCACAAAAGAGATAGGTGGGACAAAGGTAAGCATAGGATTTCAAGGTTTTTGACAACTTCATCTATTCAAGGTGCTCATGTATTCAATCAAAATTAGGGTATGGCTTGGATAGGTGTCTCTTCCATCAAAATGCCAAGAGTGGTAATGACCTTCCCCATAATGCTAAAAAATATTTGCCAACATTTAGTCCTAATAGTATTATAATTATAGAAGAACATATTAAATCATTCAAAGCTACTTTGAGATTGTTAAATGTTAGCATTTATACTATTTCCTTTCACTTTTAAATATGTTTTATATGAATGTTTTTAAATTTACCTAATAATTACATTACAAGTTGAGCTGATTTTAAAAATGTCTTCATTAAACATTTTGGCAAATTTATTAGTCCTTGTGTCTTATACCAGCAATTCACCAAGATCGAGAGGGATGCAAATGAACCTATAAGAGAATTTAATGCTAGGTTTGAAAATATGTATAT
The DNA here is from genome assembly GCA_037957365.1 of Torreya grandis. Taxonomy (NCBI): domain Eukaryota; kingdom Viridiplantae; phylum Streptophyta; class Pinopsida; order Cupressales; family Taxaceae; genus Torreya; species Torreya grandis. The sequence continues at coordinate 1,048,225 of JARHVA010004479.1, read as the reverse complement.
CCAAACCATATATCCTTACAAGCCTAAACTTAATTTAGCCTTAGAAATCTATAAGGATTCCTTAGATTCTATGACTTTTATGTTTATAAAGAGCGCTGTTGGACTCATGAGCACATTAGCTTTATCTTATGCCAAGGCTATTATTATTAATGACTAAATGAAACCCTAGGGTTAGATGGATTACTCTATTCCCAAAATCAAACCACATTTTCCTACCCTAAATGTCTTCCACAATAACAATCAAAATATACCTTCTTTAAACCAAATCCCAACTTTGAACCAATTATCCTTTAGTCATGCTCATCTTAGCTAGAACTTGACATTCTTGAACACTGCTACAAATGTATTTAATCCAAGTGATCAAAAAGATTTATTACCAACCACAGGTAGTAATATAAATCATGTTCATAACTTCAAGGCTCCCCAAAATGAAAATGACTCTATCTTATAGATGGTATGAAAGTTAAGCACTAATTTTCTTCAATTGTAAAAGAAAGTTGGTAATACTAAAGAGAGATTGGGTAGGAACTTTGATTTTCAATGGTTTAATAGGCCCATTAATAGGTTCCATGATGATATTTACAATAACAATAATAAAAATGAGTCATCTACTGATAAGAAAATAGTGGGTATAAATCTTATTGATATTTATTTACCTGATTATTGTAGAGTAAATTGCACTTATAGACATGATGAGATAGATTGCATTGAATTATATAAATATTTTGATCCCTTTCAAGAAGATTTGGATACATTTGAAGTGGTTACTAACAAAGATATTGGTGTAAGTACATCATGATCTAGATTGGCTAACCAAGCCTTCATGGTGGAGACATTTGGATTTTCTTTCCAAGAAGATAATGAAATTGATGATATTATTGAATACATCCATGATTTTTAGTAGTTATTGAAGAAGACCCACCCTCTAAAGAATAGGGATTAGAATCATCCCATAACTACTTCAACACCTCCAAACAACTTTGGTACTCCTCTAGATACTACCTTAGATAATAACCCATAGCCTCCAAAGGGAAGTAATTATATACATTATCCTGATACATCTAATTCTTCCAATAAGACTAGGTATAATATTGTGGAATACATGAATAAAATTAAGGCTAACATTACATTTCATGAGTTGACACAGATCACCAAGAAAAAAGATTTGTTGTTGGAGTCCTTGTCTAAAAATCCTAGCAGACCACTAAAAATTGATAATGCCAATGTTATTATGTATAAAGCTAAGATAGAATCCCTACCTTTTATACTTACTATCAAAAAACTTTAGTAAGAATTTACATAATTATTTATTATATTCTAGTGCATCCACAAACATCATGTTAATAGGTATTTATAAATAACTTGGCTTGAATCCTATTAAATCTGATAGAATTGTTACTCAATTAGATAAGTCTAGAGTCAAGGTAATTAGGGAATTATTAAATGTTTATATGTAGCTTAATTTTGAGACAAGGGTCTAGAAATTCATTTAAATCTAGGGACATTCTTGATACTTATAGGATACTGTTAAGCACATAATAGACAAAGGCCCTAAATGGATATATGTCCTATTGGCCATTTTTTTGCCCACATACCAAGCTTATGCCTTGATGAATAAGCTAAGTAGAATTCTAAATCTTGTAGGTCAAACTACAATTTTGTGAACAAGTCTAAAAGGGATTATAGACCTTGGAAAAGCTAATTACAAATCCTTATGGGATAGGTCTTTACTTTAGAATTCTTTTAGCCTTTTCTTTTTCTAAGATAGTTCTTTTGGGGACCCTTTTTGGGCTAAATGTTGAATTCTTTCAGATAAAATGTCCAAAACAAAAGACAAAGACTGAATTCTTTCTGAGGAATTGTTCTACAACAATTTTCTTGAAGACCTATTTCTTTTGGAAGATTTGTTTTGGGTCTTTTTGGCTGAGTATCAAAATTTTTTTAGACATTTTGTCTAAAAAAGGGCCCAAAGGATTTTTCTCTTAGAAAGTGTACCAAGCAAAAGTTTTGAAGGGTATATTTTTCAAAGCGACATGGCTAAGAAAATTTTACCAAAGGGATTTTCTTGAGAAAATGGTTTGAAATAAATTTTTTGAAGGATACTTAGTAAGAAGTCTGAAGGAACTTTTTTCAAAAAAGTGCCCAAGGACAAAAAAGCTGAAAGGAATTTTTAAAAAAATTGAAGGAAATTTTTTTCAAGGAATTCCTTTGAGAAGAAGTGATGAAATAAAAAAACTTGAGAGACCATTTCCCAAATGCCAAAGGTAACTTTTCTCAATAAAAAGGGACCTTTTCAAGTTCTGAAGGGCCAAAACACTTTTTCTAAAAAGTCATTTCCATGCCAAAGTGTCTTATGTATCAATTCTAAAGGGTATATTTTGAGGAAGTGGACCTTTGTAAAAGTCCCAAAGACTTTTTCTTTCAAGAAAGTGGCTAAAGCAAATTTGTCTAAAGGGTCTTTTCCAAAAAGCCAACAGTTCATTTCAAATAACTAAAGGACATTTACAAAATCTTTGAAGGGTACTTTCCCTTTGGAAAGGGGCATTTTCAAAGTGGGTAAAAGATAATTTTCCTTTAGAAAGGGAAAACAATTCCACCAAAATTATCTATTTTTAAAACTCTGAAGGGTTATTCTCAAAAGGTCCAAATTTTAATTCCTTCGACAAAAAAGTCCATGGAAATTATTCAAGAAAATTGTATGAAGAGAAATTCTAAAGAAAATGTTGAAGGAATAGCCCAAAGAAAAGCCTAAAGGAATTGATGATAGTTGCATAGACATCAACTTTAGCCTTATAAAATATCCATTAGGATTCAAATATCTAATTATGGGCCCATAAACATCAAGTTTGAGCCCTTGCAAGTAGCTGTTTGCATTAGGTCAAGATTTTAAAAGGTCTTAGTGGGACTTATCCAGCTAACCAACAAAAGATGACAAGGAATTATCCTTTTAAATTTGATGATGTGGTTTATAGCTCACATTTAAAACATGTAAATTAGTAAAATTAAGAATGGATGCATCTAGGTAGAGTAACAAACATATAAAAACCAAGGAGGGTATCAGTTTTAATATATAATTCCAAAACTACAGTAAGGAGTATTCCAAATTTTAAATGCATAGATAAAATAATTTACACTTAGGGATAACATGTAGCTACCCCCAACATGACTCTCTTATCTTAAAAAATAAGACTTGAATGCATGAGGGGATTGAGGAGATTTGTGGTGATTTTAGGTGGTTCGTCTCATGGTCAAGGCAGTTACATGCTTTGAATGCAAAAGAGCTTAAGGACAATAGCAATGGTTATAGCCATTTATAACCCCTTTTCTATTCTCTCATGTAATCCCCCTCTTCTCTCATCCATTTGTTCTATATATAGAGGATTTTGAGCCAAAAAAGGGGATCCCTTGATTAGTGATAGAGTTACTCTATCAAAACTGCCTTGTAAACACTCTCTTGAAGTAATAAGATAAATTTTTTTTATTTTGGTTTGAAGTCAAGTATACATTATTGGAGTTTAAATTGCAGATGTATGTCCTTTTTTATAATCTATAGATTCTCTATGTATCATGCTTTAATTATTTTGGTTCTTTATAGGTTGTGTGAAGTGTTAGACATTGGTGCCTTTATTGAAGTGTCACAAGTTTATAGTGTCTCATACAAACCTATTTCTTTCTATCATTAAAATTATAGGATTTCCATTTGACCTCCATACAAATAATTATGCTTGTGGCCCTGATATAATATCAAATTATTCTATGTCTTGATTAAATTCATTAGTAGTCATTAAGGCTTCTAGATTAGAAGTGGATCATTTCATATTTGGTGCATCATCATCCTTAGCTTAGATTTCCCTTTCATGTTATTTCTCTCTCCCTTGTCCTTAGTTAGTATTAGGTTTTAGTGTGGTGATTAATCCAAATGTGAAGCATCTAAAGAGATAGCCTCATTAAAAATCCTAGAGGTTTGACCTCATTATAGGACACCCGCATCCTGAGGTTATTCCAATATTATAGTTGGGAGTGAGAGATCATAAAAAAATATCCCACAAGGGTATAATTATATGCTATAATAATTTATGGCATGCCCATTGAAACCACTTTTGAGGAATATTGGTTAGGTTTGATGCTATTTTGATCAATTTGTAGTGGTTATAACTTTCATATTTTAGTATGTAGTGGCTTTGAAGAAAACTCAATACTCTGGTGGTAGAACATTAACTATTTTTCATGCTAAAGGTGACTATAAGATCAACTTCTAGAGGTATTCATTTTGAGTTTATTGAACTCCCCTTAAATTTAGTCAACAGGTTAAGGTTCACCAATAATCTATGATACATAAGGAAACATTTTCCTAACCTAGTCTCAAGGCCTACCTTTGTAAGCAACCTCTTGATAGTTCCCCCTATTACCATGATTCCCCAAAGATCTTTTGTAGGCTTCAGTGGCCAAAGTCCTTTAAATCTACCACAATATGATCTTATGCTAGTATAAAATCTCAAAAGCATCCCATATTTTATAGGAGACTAAGCCATATCCCCTACTGAACACATCAATGATAGCCAATTTTTCAAATACCCATAATGTTATTATAGAAAATATAACTATTAGACTATTATCTATATCCCTTAAGGGAAAAGCTTTAGATTGGTATAGAGGCTTAGCTCCTATTTCTATTTAGTCATGGAATTAGCTAATAGATTTTTAATAGTGGCCTTATGTAATAGATTTGTAATGGAATTAGATCCTAATAATATAGTGGCCTTGTGTAATATATTTGTAGACAAGAGTGACCATTTGTCACTAGCAGAACAACTTACCACAATCAAGAGAACCCCCCATGAAGTCATTCATGACTTCAACACAAGATTCCAAAAAGCTTGGGATAAAATTCCAGCCTTTGTTAGACCATCCCCTAACTTTGTTTTCCTATACTACTTGAAGTCTCTAAATAGTGATATCATTGTAATGATCCAATCCATGGGAGGGGACATATTTCCAGATGCGTATGAGGTTGTTTTTAAAGCAAAAAAATTCCTAGTTCATGATGGCAAGATTACTCCTAGACCCCCAATGCCTCTTTTCCCTATAATTAGACCATCCCCTATAGTTATTCCCCCACTTAATGTTATTCTTCCAACTCCAAAAATTGTTGTTATACCTTCACCTAAGAAAGAAAAGGCCTCCACTAGAAGATCAAGTGATTCCCAAGAGCAAAAAAACTACCTAGAACTTAAGAGCATGTTCTAATCCTTGGGAAATGATGTGGTAAATGCTAAAAGGTATCAATCTCAATTCAATAAACCTTATCAAGCTCCATATCAGCCTCAACAATAATCTTATCAAGCAAATAGATAACCCTTCAAGGGAAATTTCCAAAACTAGAATTGTGAGCAAGGGCAAGGACAACCTAGCTACAATAAATAGAGTAGTTATAACCCAAATGTTGTAGGATATTCCAACTCCTTATTTACCATTCAAAATAATATGGCTCAAGAGGCTAAAGGGACCATACATTGGGATCAATCTTTTGGGCAATCCATTGTCCCAACTAATGGTTTTAACTAGGCATTCAATGGCCAATGGTAGTAGGCTATTTCTTATGGATATAATCAAGCCTTAATGGATCAAAACATAGATATCCCCATGATGACAAGACAAGGGTATTATCCATAAGACTAAAGATCTGCTTAGGTACCAAACTAGCCAAATGCTACAATGGTCATTAGTGAGAAAGAAGAGTGCTATGCACTCAATTAGTAGGCTAGTTCTAGCCAAGCATACATTCCAGTGACATCTAATACAAGGTTAAAAATAAGGAATATGGATGGTAATCAAGAGGTGGTCAAAGACCCTCTTAATATTAATCCATTACTATCAAATCCAAGTGGACTTATTACTACTCCAAAGGTTCCCTTAACTCTAAAGAATAAGAATCAAGGGACCCATTTTGATCCACAAAACTTGTAAATTCAACAAACAATAGTAGTGGTTGCCAAAGCACATGAAAAGGTTTGTGGTATACCAATAAACATTATTGAGTAATGAAGAAATCTAGTATGAGTGTACCAATGTGGGACATGCTTTCCATGCTTGATCAAGTGGACATCCTTCAATAAGGTTTGTCTAGGATAGGTGTTACCATAACTACATGAAAACAACCAAGTAAAGAAACTAAGGTCCTCACAAATATAACCTAAGGTCATATGGGAGAAGAATCAAGTAAGGTGGTCAAACCTCCTCCCTTCTACATTTATATAATCATTGGTGATTCCTTGGTGCATAAATGCTTGGTAGATAGTGGAGCAAGTACTTCGATGATGCCAAAGTCAATAGAAAACCAACTTGGTTTAAATTATGAACCTTAATCTAAAGGATTTTTGTATCTTGATGGATCTTCCACTAAACCAACCAATATTATCAGAGGTCTTAGTTTGACCCTACATCCTTATCCTAGTGTTTTAGTGGTTCAAGATGTGTTGATTCTAGAGGTGCCTCCTTGTTTTGATCTATGTTTATCTAGAGAATTCATAGTAAATATAGGAGGTTATCTCATAGTAGATTGGTCATACATGTCATTTAGAACAAGGTATGGGACTAAGGTATTAATCAAGGATAAGCTCATGGCATAATTTCACATTGAGTCTCATCAGCCATATAGTGTAAACCTCAATTGTATTATCATTGATGAGGATGAATTTATAATTAGTCAAGAACTGAACACTAATCCTAAAGAGATTCTAGACTCATTCTTTGATTAGATATGGGGGCAATAAATTTCTTAACCCTTTGGAAGGTGTTAAAGAAAGAGACATGGGTCTGCATGAAAAAAATCAACTCATGCCTTCCCTCACTAGACCTAAAGAGGACCTCAATGGTATGTGGAAGTTATTATTTAATGTTTCAAGGAGTAAAAATGGAGTAAGTTTAGGGGAAATGCTGGTTTTCTCTTTAGATGATAAGTATTTCACTTCTTATAGGTTCTATTTCAATTTCTCCTCCAATGCAGTAGAATATGAAGGCTTAATCCATGGTCTTTAGTGGGCTAGTAAGAAGGGAATCAAGCAGTTACAAGTATATGGGGATAGTGACCTTATAGTGAACCAATTCAGGGGCCTAAAAATGATTAAGAATCCTTTGATGAGGTCCTAAAAAAATAGAGTGTGGGAGCTAATTGAAGATTTTGAAGCCTTTAACATTTAAGTTGTGATAAGGAATCAAAACAAACATGATGATAGGTTGGCAACTATGGGAGTCTAGTTTGATATTCCAAGTAATCTAAAAGAGGCCAAGGTTAAACCACATGTCAAGGTGGTGGTGAGGCCATCAATACTAGATAATGAAGCCCACTAGTAGGTCTTCAAAAATGATAAATAAATTACTTGTTTCTTATAGTAGGAAGTAGAATTTTCCTTAATGAACCAAGGTAAATCTCAACATCAATATAAGGATCAAATTGTTTATCTGAGGTCTAACAAACTTCCTAAAGGGCTAGTCACCGTTGAAATCCTTTTCCATTAGGGAGACCATATGAGGAAAGACAAGATATTGATGTCAACTGATGAGGATAACTATGAAAGAATCCTTATTTTTAAGGACAAGATCCTCAATGTTGGGAAGGTAAGTAATAAGGTAGAAAGGCATCCTTTCATTTAAATTTGTAAGGAATATTCACTACCATGATGAATAAAAACCAAGTGTTCACTTGGTCAAATGAAGTTAAAGTAACATTTGAGGCTATTAATCAAGCCATTGCCCAAGCACCCACACTCATGAATCCTAATTTCTCAAGAGATTTCATATTATATACATTTGCTATTATTGACAATATATCATCTATGCTAGTGTAAAATAATGGTGAAGGACTTGAATAACCAATAGCATTTTTCAGTTAGGGGCTTGAGGGGTATGAGGTGAGGTATAATTTTATAGAAAAACAAGTCCTTAAAATGGTAAGAATCCTTAAAAATTTTAGGCTAATGATCTCCAATAGAAAAATATATCTTATGGTGTTTCATATTGGAGTGAGATACTTCCTTCTTAACAAAGACTTGAATGAAAAGAGAGTTGGTTAAATTACCAAGGTCATAGTGTATGACATGGAGATTAAGGTTACTAAGCTAGTGAGAGGCAAATGCTTATATGAGAATATGGTTGATGACTTTCATGAAGACAAAGAGGTTATCTTGGTAACATAATATAACTCACAAATATATGAACCTCCACCTCACACTAGTTGGCTCAAGGATATGACATGTTTCTTTATAACATGTGAATGCCCATAAGGTATGGACAAGGAAAAGAGAAGGTATTTTAGACTTTAGTCCATACCTTATGCATTGGTTGATGGGGTTTTATTTATAAAGGACCTCAATTAATTACTCTTAATGTGCATAGATGATGACCAAGTGACAAGGCTCTTGGAGCAATTCCATGATGGGCCCATAGGAGGCCATATTGCTCCAAGGAATACAATGTCAAAAGTGATGAGAGATATTTATTATTGTCCCAACCTATTTATAGATGCATATGCATGGGTATGAAAGTGTCAAAAGTGTTCTTTATTTATGGGTAAACAAATATTAGTAGCCCTTCCTCTCAACAAAATTTAGGTAGAGCAACCCTTTATGTAATGGGAGCTAGATTTCATAAGAATGATCAACCCTCCATAAATTACAGGACATAGATGGGTGCTTATTACAATTTGCTACTTCACCAAGTGGATGGAAGCCATTGCATTAAAATAAGCTAATGAAGGTGTAGTCCTAGACTTTTATGACAACATTATAAATAGGTTTGGTGTTCCATCCACTATAAATTTTTATAATGCAGTAGCATTCCTTGGTCTAAAAACAAGTGAATGGGATCTCAAGATGGGCATCAACCTCAACACCTCTTCCAACTATTATCCTCAAGGAAATGGATTAGCTGAGTCCACAAATAAAACTTTGCTAAGAATCATCAAGAGAAATATGGAAGAGAATCAGAGGACATGACACACTAAACTAAAGACAACCTTGTGGGCTGACAAGGTGACTACTAAAGTTGCCATTTGAAAATATCCATGTGTCTTAGTATATGGAAGGGAGGCTAAGTTTTCCATTTCTCTTGAGATACTTGCATTAAAACTATCCCATTAGTTGGTATTGATAGAAGATGAGCCCATGCATGTGAGACTAGTAGAACTCATGGAGCTTGAATAAATGAGAGACCTTAAAATGAAAAAACTAGAGTCACATCAAACTCAAGTCAAGAAATCCTTTGACAAGAGATCCATAGAAAGGGACTTCAAATAAGGATATCTAATCCTCAAGTGGGATTCAAATAAGGATAAGCTAGGTAACCATACCAAATTTGATAACTTGTGGAGTGGTCCTTATTTGATCCATAGATGAAAACAACATAATGATTTTTAGCTGACCTAACTAGATAGAGAGGTGCTACCCATCCCAGTCAATGGGATTCATCTAAATCCTTGATATTAGAAGAGTTTTTATCCATTATATATATTGTAGTTTTTGTATATTTTTCATGTTTTCTTCTAAGTGCCTTGTGCACATCCCTTTTTAGTTGTGTGTTTCATTTCCCTAAGTTCTCAAGCAAAGTGTTTGTTTTATTATTTTTATCCTTGTTACTTCAAGAGGAATTTCTAAAAATGGTCAACCTTGTATCCAATTTTAGACTAGCTCAGTTGCAGAGGATAATGACTCCATACCCAATAGACTAGACAAGGCAAGTGGTCTAGGTTCTCAAGCATAGTAGGCATGCTTCCCCAAGAGTCACCAAATATGTTGGCCATTTTTTGGCCCATATACTAAGATTATTCTTAGATGAATAAGATGAGAATAATTATAAAGTTTTAAGGTCAAACAACAATTTTTTGAACAAGTCTGGAAGGGCTTATAGACCTTGGAAAAGATAAGTACAAAGCCTTATGGGATAGGTCTTCACTTTGGAATTCTTTTAGCATTTTCTTTCCTAAGAGAGTTTTTTTTGGGACCTTATTTGGGCTAAGTGTTAAATTATTTTAGACAAGTTGTCTAAGATAAAGATTTTGAAGGGATAATTATTTCAAAAAAAATGTCTGAAGTAAAAGACAAAGACTGAATTCTTTCAAGGAAATTGTTTCACAATAATTTCCCTGAAGACCTATTTCTTTTAAGAGATTTGTTTCAAGTCTTTTTGGCTGAGTATTAGAATTATTTTAGCTATTTTATCCAAAAGAAAAGGCCTGAAGGATTTTTATCTTGGAAATACTACCAAGCAAAAGTTTTGAAGAGTATATTTTTCAAAGTAAAGTGGCCAAGATAATTTTCCTGAAGGGATTTTCTTAGTAAAATGGTCTGAAACAAATTTTTTGAAGGATACTTAGCAAGAAGTTCTAAGGTAATTTTCCAAAAAAGTTCCCAAGGACCAAAAATTTGAAAGGTATTTTACAAAAATTCAAAGGAATTCCTTCGATAAGAAGTTTCAAACCAAAAAAACTGAGAGACCATTCCCCAAATGTCTAAGGGCACTTTCCTTGGTAAGAAATGACATTTTCAAGTTCTAAAGGGCCAAAACACTCTTTTTAAAGAGTCATTTCCATGCCAAAGTGTCTTATGCAACAATTTTGAAGGGTATCTTTTGAGGAAGTGGACCTTTACAAAAGTCCCAAAGACTTTTTCTTTCGAGAAAGTGGCTAAATAAAATTTGTCCAAGGGGTCTTTTCTAAAACACTGACGGTTCATTTAAAATAACCAAAGGACATTTACAAAATCTCTGAAGGGTACTTTACCTTTGGAAAGGGGTATTTTCAAAGTGGCCAAAAGATACTTTTCCTTTGAAAAGTGCAAATAATTCCCTCGTAATGGTCCATTTTTGAAACTCTGAAGGGTCATTTTCAAAAATTCCAAAGTTTAATTCCTTTGGGGAAAAAGTCCAAAGAAATTGTTCAAGAAAATTATTTGAAGAGAAAGTTTGAATAAAATGCTAAAGGAATAGCCTAAATATAAGCCTAAAGGAATTGATGATAGTTTTATAGATGTTAACTTTAGCCTTAGAAAATATCCATTGGGATTTAAATATCTAATGATGTGCCCAAAAATGTCAAGTTTGAGCCCCTAAAAGTAGCTATTTGCATTAGGTCAAGATTTCAAAAGTTCCTAGTGGGACTTAGCTAGCTAATAAGCAAAATATGATAAGGACTTCTCCTTTAGACTCTGATGACATAGTCTATAGCTCACATTAATAACATGCAAAGTAGTCGAACTAAGAATGGATACGTCCAAGTGGAGTAACAAACCTCAAAAAACCAAGGAGGGTATCAATTTTAATATATAATTCCAAAACTATAATAAGTAGCATGCCAAGTTTTAACTATATTGATCAAATCATTTACACTTGGGGGGACATGCATCTACCCCCAATATGGCTCTCTTAGCTTAAAAAGGAAGACTTGAATGCATGAGGGTCTTGAGGAGATTTGTTGTGATCTTAGGTGGTTCATCTCATGGTTAAGGTAGTTGTATGATTTCAATGCAAAAGAGATCAAGGATAATAGTAGTGGTTGTAGGAATTTATAACCCCTTTTCCATTCTCTCACACAATCCCCCTCTTCTCTCATCCCTTTATGCTATATATAGATGATTTTGAGCCAAAAAAGGGATCTCTCAACTGGTTATAAAGTTACTATGTCAAAATCACCTTGTAAACACTCTCTTGAAGCAATAAGATAAACTTTTTTATTCTAGTTTGAAGTCAAGTATACATTATTGGAGTTTAACTTGTAAATGTGTTTCCATTTTTATCATCTATAGATTCTCTATGTATCTTGATTTAATTATTTTGGTCCCTTGTAGGTTGTGTGAAGTCTTAGACATTGGTTCCTTTCTTGAAGTGTCACAAGTTTATAGTGTCTCATATAGACCTATTTCTTTCTATCCTTTAAATTTCAAGGTTTCCCTTCAACCTCCATATAAATACTTATGCTTGTGGCCTTGAGACATGATCATATTAGTTTGTGTCTTGATTAAATTCATTAGTAGTCTTTAAGGCTTCTAGGTTGGAAGTGGATCATTTCATAGTTGGTGCATCACCATCCTTGCTTAGATTTCCCTTTCATGTTATTTTTCTCTCCCTTTTCCTTAGTTAATAGTATTTTTTAGTGTGGGGATCAATCCAAATGTGAAGCATCTAAGGAAATAGCCTCATTAAAAATCCTAGGGGTTCAACCTCATTATAGGACACCCATAGCTTGAGGTTCTTCCAATATTGTTGTTGGGAGTGAGAGAGCTTGAAAAACTCTCCAACAAGGGTGAGATTCTATGCTAAAACATGTCCACTAGATGTTTGCATTTATGGCTATCATATAAAGGAGACTCAAATCTGATCAAAGTGGAAAGAGAGCCTCAAATGAAGCACATGATCATAGAGTATAATGTTTTGAATTAAGGGGTTAACATGTTGGACTCTGATGAGATCAACATAATGGATTCTGAATTAGGAGTATATACTCTCAAGACTTCTAAGGTACCAAGTCCTAAGACTTCTCATGCTTTTCTTAAAATTTGGATATTACATTTTGATAGTACTAGGTGTAAGTTTGGATCTATAATATGAGTTGTTCTAAATAATTTTGTTTGGAAAGAACTAAAATCTACTTATTGACTTCAGTTTCCTTGCACAAATAATCTTGTAGAGTATGAATCTTTAATTCTAGGATTGTAATTTGTCATTAGGCATAAGTTTAAAGAGATATTGGTTTATGGTGACTAAAAATTGGTAGTTAATCAGATGAGGAGTAAATATCAGTACAAATTATCATATATCAAGAGATATAAGTTTAGAGTTTAAGATTTTATATAATATCTTGATGATTTCAACATTGTTTCCATCCCTAGGGATAACAACAAGGTTGATAATGAACTTTACTCATTTTTAGCCAATCTTATGCCAAACCATGACTCTCAAAACTTTGTAAATTGAGTTTTTTCCATGCCCTTAAATCCTAGATAACATAAACCATTTGTAGGTTTTTAATGATGACAAAAAAATCCTAGATTTCATGACCAACTCAAGAGTATTTGAGGGCTCATGTCATAGATTAGGTCAATGAGAATACTCTTGAATAGGATGGTAGATTTGATAATAAAGTCATTCAACTGAGTAAAAATAAAATCCCAAAAGGTATGATTGCCTTGGAAAGGTTATTCAACTAGGACAAACTAGTTGAAAACACTAGAGTACCCAAGGTGAGTGAGAAGGATTACAAGATAGTTGATATTGGACCTCAATATCATTCTTAGCTAGTTAATATTGGGATAGTATGTATGAATATTAAAAATGAAAATGCCAAAGACTTGCTGATAAAATTAAAGATTTTTGATCTAAGAGTCATCACTTATATCATACCCTTGAAAAAAAAACTACAAACCTTTCATATAAAAGTAGAGGTATGTCAACCCTATTTTAGAACCTACAATTTTTAAAGAAGTCAAAAAAAATACAGATTCCAATATTGTATTTCCCATTATGTACTCTACCTAGGTTGTAAATTTGGTCTAAATCAAGAAAAAGAATGGTGAAATAAGAATGTAAATTGATTTTAGGAATCTAAATAAATCCTATAAAAAATATAACTATCCTTTGTCTTCTCTAGACCAAGTTATACAAAGCACTTTTGGTTTTTTGATGATGTCCTTTCTTGATGGAATTTTAGGGTATAACCAAGTACTAGTAAATTAGGAAGACAAGATGAAGACTACTTTTAATACCAAGTGGGACATGTTTGCATAGAAGAGAATTCCATTTAGACTAATCAATATAGGGGAAACATTACAAAAGGCCACGGATCATGCTTCCAAAACACATTATTATATACATGGATGATCTGATTGTTTTTTCTAAAAATAGGGAGGACCACATCATGTATTTACAATAAGTATTTGAAAGGTGCAAAAAGTATGGGATTTCCCTCAACCCAAAGAAAAGTATTTTCTTTGTTACTTAGGAAATATATTAGGACATGTTATCACTAAGGAGGGAATCTCTATATATCCAGATAGAGTAGATGCCATATCAAAAATAGAGCTTCCTAACAGTGGAAAATAACTAAAATAATTCTTTGGAAAAATTAATTTTGTAAGAAAGTTTAGTTTTAGATTTGTAAAAATTGTCCAGGCATTGAATGATATGTTAAAGAAAGATGCTGAAATCACTTGGAATGAGGAAATAAAGAAGGATTTTAAGAACATCAAGGAGGCAATTAGACAAGCTCTAATCTTGATAAATCTATATTTCTCCAAGGATTTTGAACTTTATTCCTTTTCTTTTGATCATACTATTGTTACAATTTTAACTTAGAAAATTAATGGATGTGACCATCTAGTTGATTTCATGGGAATAAACTTTGAAAACACTAAGTTAAATTATTCTTTAATTGAAAAACAAGCATGTGCATTAGTTAAGGTAGTGAATAAATTTAGACACTACATTCTTAGGATTAATGTGCATTCTATCTTACTAGACCCTACCACCAACCTCATGTTGAGTTGAAATGAGATATGAGAAAGGAAAGGTAAGTGGATGTCTATGCTATAGTAATATGACATTGAAATAAAGACTATAAATTTGTTAAGGTGATAAGGTCTAATTCAATTGATTCCCAATGTTAATCCTAAGATAAGTGTCATGCAAGTTAACTAGGGAGAAAATAAAGACCTAAGACTTAAAGCAACCCACTACATAATTATAGATGGAGTTTCATATAGAAAAAATTTGAAGGCATTTACTTGTATATCCAAAGAAGAAGTAGCTAAAATAATGAGCACTTTTCATGAGAAGCTAGGAAGTGGAAATTTATTTGGAAGGACAACAACTCAAAAAATCCTTAGAGTTGGTTACTACTACCTCATTATCTTCAAGGATGCCCACTAGCATGTAAGGTAGTACCATTCATGTCAAATATTTAGCACAAAAGAGCATAAGGTAGCCATGACACTATAACCAATTATGGTAGATAAACATTTTGCTCAATGAGGACTATATTTCATGGGGATAATTAACCCTAGTTCATTAGAAGATCACAAATACATTCTAATTGTTATTGACTTCTACACTATATAGATGAAGGTAGTGGCCACTAAATAGTATAAGACTAAAGAAGTGATCATTTTTTTATAATAAAACATATGCACTAGGTTTGGGACACTTGTATCTTGGGTCTATGATAATGGATCTAATTTTACATCCATAGAGATGATAGAATTGGCATATGATAATATCATCATTATCAATTTCTCATCCAACCATTATCCTCAAAGTAATGGGGTATCTGAATCTACTACTAAGAACTTGATGAAAGAAATAAAGAAGTCTACAGTAGACAATCCTAGGATATGGCACAAGCTTCTCAAATATTCCCTATAGGTAGATAGAACAAGGTTCAATCGATATCTCAAAGCATCACCCTTCCTACTAGTATATGGCTAAGAACCCATATTCCCCATTACACTTGGGCTACCAACATACTGGTTCATACAAGAGTACATAGAGGATGAACAAGAATTGTCAAATTCAAGGTTGTTGGACATTGTTCAAATGGAAGATGCTAGATAAGAGTATTTATCCAAATTTAGTAAAAACTAAACCACTATGAAAAGGTGGTTTGATAAGAGATAAAAGATAAGGTTGTTCAGGTAAGGATATTTGGTTCTCCTTTGGGATAAGGCATCCAAACCCAAGGGTAAACATGGAAAGTTCACACCTTTGTGGATAGGTCCCTATAAAATTATAAATACATTTGGAAATAATACCTTTAAGCTAAAGGACCTATAGGGAATGGAGTTCACATTTGCCACCAATGGGCCATACCTCATGCACTACTTCTATGTTGTCACACCTGAGGTCTTCATGGAATGAATGTAAGATTATTTAAAGCCAATGTAGGTAGGATAGATTAGTCTTTTTATGTTCTTTCCTTCATGTCCCTTTTTTGTACATATGTTTATATATATTTGGTATTTTTTTTATTTGCTTTCTACTTTTCTACTTTTTGTTTGTGTTTTTTCTTTCCCTGCTTCATTCCTTGCTCTCAATAAGTCCTTTTAGATAACACTCAACTCAATGTTTACTTGAAACCTTAGGAAATCCATAGTTCAGGGATGTAGGTATAATTCCTAAGCATTTGTTGATCATGGATTTGGACTATAAAGCTTAATTTCATAGTTAGAGAAACTTGTGAGAACTAATGGATAATTTGGTTGTTTCATAAGATTTTAAACCTTATTTTGATCTAAACTTGGTTTCAAAAATAATTGCATGTATGGGATGAAAGATTTAATTATTAAGACATAATCATGATTGCACTTAATAAACATCCTTACCTAGGATAAAGGTTACAACCATAGGGGATTGTCTGAGGATCAAACATCTAACCAAATCCCTAAACATGGATTACCTAGTTCCTAACCTTAACTAGAAATACAAATGATCTAAAAAATACAACAATACGATATTGTTACAAAATAAAAAAAACTTTCCAATAAAAATTGATTCTAGTAATCTCTAGTAGGAATATGGATTCCTAGATGGAAGTGGAGCAAGGCCTTGAGCAGAGCCAAAGGTATCTCTACCAAGGCTATGGATGCCTAATTGGTAGCAAAGTAATGCCCAAGCTTTCCCTGAGGTAAATCATGGTTATTAATAAATATCCAAACATGTTTTAAGTCAATGTTAATGATTAAAGGTATGAAATCTAGAATTTGTTCCCTAAATCCCATGGCAAATAGTAAGTGGAATCAAATCACACACACATCATGATTTGGTTTTGATGATTGATCCTAATTCTATAGGTGAAAGACTTTTTTTTAACCATGAACTAATCTTGATAATGGTACTGATCAATTATAATAGGTAATCTATTTATTTTTTTGAACCAGAGTCTCTAAATTGTAACATATTTCTATGTTTCCCCCAAAAGTTATTGTTTATTGAGGTCAACATACCCCTATTTTTGATAAATGAGGACCCATGTAGTAAATTGTATATATTTATGCCTTTAAATTATAAATTCACTTGATTAGAGTGCCATTATAATTTTTTCACATTATTTTTAATTGAAGATCATCCACCATAATTTGGCTAACTTATTTGTTCATGGTTTTGATTTAATCTTATCTAAGGTGCAAACATTGAATATTTGTGTTTTAGGTTGTAGGTTTAATGGAGCCCATTTGGGGTTAAGCATGATTAGGGTCTTTGTGCTTCAATGATATTTTATCTTTTACTAGCATTGGTCTATAATTGATTAATGTTTTGAAACCTTAGCCTGATGTTTTATCTAGACCTTTTAAATTCAAATTTAAATTTGGCAGGAGATTTTGATGTGGGAACCTTTTAAATGGTGCTATGGTTTTGGTTTATTTTTATTTCCTAAGGCTAATTCATGTTTTTTAACATGACCAAACCTTATTATAGCATCCATCCTTGGTCCATTTTTGTCTTGAGATCCTTTTTAAGACTTTATATTATTCACAAGGTCTTTTTATATATGATTCTACCTTTTGGGCATGTCTTTTTGGGATGTTTCATTCAAAACTTTGTCTCAAAGGAATTACCCTTCGGGGTTTATGTTTTGGGAAATTTGTCCAAGTAATTTTGGGATATTAGTCAAGAATTATTTTAGGACTCATGCAATTGGTTTGTTCCTTCAGACTTATCTATGTTGGGATAATTGTTTCAGACATTTTGTCTAAGACAATTTCCCCATGGACTTATTCTATCAGGGATTTTATCTGATGAAATCACCCTTTAGCCTCTTTGCACTTATACCCTTAGGCATATTTGTTTTAGACTTATTAGTTTTGAAGTGGCCCTTTAGGATTTTTGTTTTAGATAATTTATCTAATGTGAAAGGTTTAAAACATCCTTTCTATAGCAAACTATTCACAACTCTTTTTGAAAATGACCTTTGGCTTAATAAAATTATCCTTCAAGATTTTTGTGAATGGCACATGTCCTTTGGATTTTTGAATATATCCTTCAGGATATTTTGAATGGTCCTTTACCTTCCTCAAATATCCTTTAGATTATTAAAAGTGCCTTTTGGGCTTTGTGTAAAGTACCCTTTGGAAGTTTTGAAATGGACATTTTCCCTCTGAGATTACCCTTAGATATTTTTAAAATGGTCCTTTTCCCTATCAAATTTCCTTTTGGCATTTTAAAATTACCCTTCCGCAATAAAAAGTGCCCTTCATAACTTTTGTCCTAGGAAAATGCCCTACCAAGTATTTGTGCCACAATCATTTTAATATGTTGGCCTAAGATTTTAGATTGAAGCCTTATTTTTTTCAAAGCAGAATGAGAAAAATAATCTAAGGATTTAGCTTAAGTTATTGTTATTCCCATTCCATAAAATAAATATTTCCTATTGTCTACAAGAACCAATCCCACTTGGATTAATGGACATGTTTTGGATGATCATGGCTTCACCCCCTTCCAATGTCACTAAAACTTATTGCTTGTGGTGCATAATCAATGGAATATCTTTTGGGAATAATTAGGATCAACAACCCATGTTTAAGTGGGGGAATATAATTGAATGGAGTGAGATATATGATAAAATCCATGGTCCTAGTTTAACCATCAGGCACTTATCAAGATCAATGACCCACATTTAAGTGGAGGATCTTGATTGAATGAAGCATATGTAGTCAAAGTTTCAACAAAGCCCACAAGATAGAAAGAAGGTGGAAAGTGTCACAATTGTAAATAAATAACAATGAGAAACCAATGGATGTCTATCCCATATATCATTATCAAATGGATTTTATTCACTTAGATGGAATATATTTTACAGAGTGAGTTTAATGTTGAAAAGTCAAGCAGTGCTCCCTAGCTTAAATCCTGAGCAAGTTTAGATGATTGATGGTACACATATAATAAAATAGAGTGAGATAAATTAAGAATTTTAAAACTAAGATCTAAGTTAACATAAGACTATCATATGGTGAAAGAGCAAGATCTAACATAACTAATAGATGTAGAGCTCAAAAGACCTACAAGACTACCAAGTGACACAACCTCGGGGCCTAGTATAGATTAAAGTCCACTAACCCTTTAGAGATCAATGAATAATGGTGATCCATCCAAAATTATTTAACAACACTTGGCAAAGTTAAATTTTCAAGGATATAAAGCTCGCTAGTGATATAGAGACATAAATAAACATGTCTAAATATAGTCTAAGCTTGGAAGTTAAACATAGGGACACTATTAAAGCTTCTTACGAACCTATTTGAACATTGAAAGGGACCTAATTTTTTTATGAAAGCCATAATTGCATCATATAAGTGTCTACTTGAATATATCAACCCAAAATCCATTAGTGGGTAATTTAATGGATTTTATAGTAATGACAACCTAAAAAGTTGTTTCAAGTGATATGATTTATGGAGTCCATCCATAATAGATAAAATATGATCTTCATGATTTGATTCTTTTATTTGAATAATCCTTAGGATTTGATTGATTAATTGAATCCATATCCAAAACATGTAAAACTTTAGTATTATAATGTTTAACCTAGGTTTTCTTAAAAGGGGATTCAAATTTCCATAAGAAGCATCTTGTTACAAAGTTAGTTTAAAACTTTAACTTAGGTCCTAGTTATATTTATTAATACTACTAAGGCCTTAATCAAAAGTCTTTTTCTATGTCCTTTATGTTTTAAATGATCATGTTTTTATCCCTTCCAAGGTTGTTAAAGATTATTTCTTGTGTTTTGTAGGTTTAATGTAATTTCACTTGGAGGATGAACATGTTGAGGGATTTATACATCAATGTTAAATTGATCTTTTATTATCCTATGTCCTAGTAAAGATTAATTGGATCTATTTAATCCATGTTTAAAGCTCTAGTCTAATGTTTCAACATGTGTCCTTTTTATATCTCATGATCCCTTAAGCCATTTTGTTATTGGCTTGGTCTAAATAATGTAGTGTCCCTTTGTTATCCTTGACTTAACATAAGGTTATAATTTCATTTATAAAATGAAAACCTCAGGCTAAAAATTTAGGCCATTATCTCTTTTATTTCATGGGGTCCCTTTTATTATGCTTAAGACTTAGCTTAAATTTTTTCAGCCTAAGGTCTTAAATCATGTTTATTAAACATGAAATAAAGCCATAGTATAGCAACATTATGCTAAGTTCTTTATGTCCCTTTAACCTTATATAAGCATTGTGCATTTCTACAAGATCAATGATCTATGTTTACTTGCTTGAAAATGATATGATGGTGTGTGTCAAGTCAACCTTTTAAATTAGCTCAAAGATGAATGTGATGGTGATGGGTGTCACCATTTCATTAACAAGATATTGAGTAGCCAATGGTAGTCCACCTCTTAGATCAAGATCCAACTACATGCATTATCTCAGACAAAGATGATTTAATGGAGTGAGATCACTAAAGAATTATCAACATAGCCAGGATGAACATGGTAGTGACATGTCATAACCATGGGAAACATAGTAGAGGTAGCCAATGGTAGTTAACTCCTGAGACCAAGATCAATGACCCACATTGAACCATATGAATAGATCCAATGGTGTGAATCAAAGCTAAATTTTCAAAGAGCTTGGATCTAATAAAATATTGAGGAGTAATATGCTATGGAAGTGTAATAAGGGTGACACATAAGCAAAAAATGACAAAATGAATATTTTATAGACTTAGGTTGTGAAGGAATGAGCCAAGGAGGGCTAGATTATCACATGTTCAAGAATACTTCAATCTAAGGTCCATTAGTGAGAAATATATTACACCATGACAACTTAGAGGAGAATTTTTATGGTAAAACAAATTTCTATTTTGATCTTAGAAGTAGAGAAGGAGATTACTTTGGGCCCAAAACATTCCAAAGAACCATGAATATTTTACAGCAATGTAGGGGTCCCAAAGATTAAGTGAATTAATAATATTATTTTATAACCAACATTATATAACATTTTAAAGTGGAATATTCTATTTGTGAAGCCATGTGCTAGTTTTAAAACACACTACCTATGGATCAGTCTAAGGGGAAATTATAGTGTATTTCTAGAACATTTATGGAAAGGAAAATTGTCCCTACACTTGTACTCTTTTGATTGGGTATGACTGATCGACATGCTTCCTTGAACTTTATAAAATGAGCATTATCAATTGTAATCAGGAGGGAATTTTCAAGCTAAAAACTAGTGTAAAATTTGAGAAATTGATGCAAGTAGATAATTTTTAAAAGATTATCTCATTTTATTTATGTGAATTATTATATGGCTTCTCTCTCACTTGTCTATTCTATATTTGAATAGTTCTTGTAGGATCTTGGTGTGTACCTTTGAATGTAGAATTGTTAACTTGTGCTTACACTAGGATAATTGAAGGTTCTCTAATTTACTTTGTTTTATTTTTTCTACATTGATAGATGTGCATCAGCTATATACTTATAAGGGTAAGTCTTTAAAGTAACCTTGGTTCTTATTTACATTAATTTTTACATTCCTTAGAAGTTTTCTTGATGTGTGTTAATATTTGAGTTTATATTTTTTTTATCATACATTCATTTTAAGTACATGCTTGGAAGATATTTGAACTTTGTCATAATATCTATAATGAAGATCAACAACAACATATTTTCTCTCTACCCTACCCATCCTTTTATTTATATTTTAACCAAGTCACTTTATATTAAAGCTTCATTTTATATGTCCATATTAGTTTAGCTTTAGCTTTATATTTTAGCATAATTCACCTTAATTATCATAGATCATCTTCTTATTTGAAAATATTTATAGGCCGTGTTGGATCCCAGCTACCAACTAATATAAATATTATGAAATAATCATTTGTTCTACCTATATTCCATCATAGATAACATGATTATCGCAAACTTCAACTCATGCTCTGAATTCCTTGAATTATAAAATGAGAAGTGTTTATTAAAAAATCTAAACACCTTGTGATACATATTTAGGCATCAACGCCCCTATTTTACCTTGATTAGCTAAGTATTTTGCAATATTTGTAGTGAGTGAATGGTCATCATGTAAATCCCTATAGTCTCCTATGTATATAACATTTTATCCCTTATATGTTTTAATATAAAGGTTTTCTCATATTAAAAATATTTTACACTAACTATGTTGTTTTGCAGAGTTAGAATTATGCAAGTTTTCCTGGGATGACATAACTAAAGTCTTACATGGAATTTCATGGAGATTTGATGGAAGAAAGGTGATATTTTATTTTATTTCATGGAAATTTTAATAAATTAGTCATTTTTCATAAATATTTTATGATCCCAATGAATTAAAAACCATCATCTTGAACTTATCAGAGTTATGAATCTCTCGAGGGTATAATAATTGTCAAAATATTGGGAGAGCCTAATGGATGAAAATTCACTACGTAAAACTTGTTATAATTTTTAGTCTCCTAAGGTTATCATAATTTTAAAAACCCAAGGAGATCCTAACTAATGATAAGTTGTCATGTAGAACCTAGAAAAAAATTTAGTTTCTTGGGAGTGTCAGAATTGTCAGATCCCTAAGAGAGCTCAAAGAATGAGAAGCCACCATATGGAACCTATCAAAATTAGTAGTGTCTTAGGGGTATCCAAATTTTTAGAGCCATAATATATCCTAATTAATGACAAATGATCATGTGTAACCTATCAAACTTGTTAGTCTATTCAGGGTGTCAAAATTGTTAGAGATTTGGGAGAACCCAACCAACCATAGGCTACCACATGTCACTTCTATACAAAAATGGAAAAAAATGGTTTGGATCATCCCAATTGATCTAAAAATGAACTACAATTATATCCCATAACTAATCACAAATTTTCACATGTCACTTCCATTCAAAAAATTAGAAATGGTCTAGGTAGACTTGATCAAGGAAAATAAAGGTATAGATTAAGCCATAAGTTGATAATAAAGTGCCATGTGTATTTGATAGGACCAATTGGATACATATAATACATTAAAATTTTAAAGGGTGACACCCTAGTTATTCCTAGTTAACATATCCCATAGGGAATGTACCAAACTAGTATAAGACATGTGGCCAAATTATAGGATACACAAGGTGCCATAAGGGATAAAGTATATGTGTGCTTACCATTCCATTAAATTAATCAATTTGGGTAACTAGACTATGTTTCAAAAAATTGTAAGAATACCCTCACCATCACCAAATATCAATTGGGAGTGTGTTCTCAAAATTCTCTAATTTAATACAAGATTGAGAAAAATTCAGCCACCAACACAAATTTTAATTTATGTAAGGTGATCCTCCAAACACCATTAATACAAGAAATATTTTTAAATCCCTGTAACTACTTGGAGTGATCTAATTTACCATTACTTACCCAAAATCCCAAGAATCCTTCCCTTTATTGCCTTCTCAAGCTTGTAGTGCTTCCCTTGGAATCATAATTCCATGCTAAGTATATCCTAACTCTCATCCATGACCATAACATCTTCCAACCTTAAAATTGAGACCAAGTACAGGGATTCCACCTTCTCATTAGAAAGAACATGTTTTGAGCATTATAACAAAGTATTCAAGGAAATTAAAGATGTGTAGAATCTCACCTCAGATGATGATGAGGATGAAACCTAGTTACTTGATGATATTTTAGCCCTAGGGGAATTAAGATTTCACAAGGTCACTACTAAGCCAAAAAATTTCCCATCCATTGATCTCTTTGGAAACATGTTTCAAAACTTTATGTACATGGATGATGCCACCTAGGCCCTGGTATACTCTATAGGGTCCTAGATTAAAAT
The DNA here is from genome assembly GCA_037957365.1 of Torreya grandis. Taxonomy (NCBI): domain Eukaryota; kingdom Viridiplantae; phylum Streptophyta; class Pinopsida; order Cupressales; family Taxaceae; genus Torreya; species Torreya grandis. The sequence goes on along the minus strand of JARHVA010004479.1, from coordinate 1,024,415 downwards.
TATATATATATATATATATATATATGGATATTTTAAAGTAGTAATACAATATCCTAGAGTACACTATGGTTTACAACAAGAACATAGTATATGCATGGACCAATATGCATAAAATATATGTGGTTCTCCAAGAATCAGCCATCAATCTAGAATAATGGGCCAAAAAATAAGACATTAATGCCTAACCCATTCACACCTTTTAAGAAGTATTTCATGTTGGGATACTCTTATTGAATCATTTTTTTAGAGTGAAGGATGTCATGCATGTGAACTTCCTGTGGGTGCCTATGTTGATTATCATCCTCAAAGGAAAGAGGGTCTTAGACATCAAAAGCCTCATAAACTTTAACCCAATCAAGGGTGTCAGTGAGTCCTGAGGAGGTGGTAGTTTTTATATACTAAGCTATCTTATGGATGTAGTATATGTCACCCTTGCATTAAATTATTTTATTTTTCCAATATGGACCCCTTCCAACTCTATGTTTTATTTGGTATTTTATAAGTTATACATGCACCACTATAGAAACCACATATGGTACATCTAAGAGTGCTTCTACCCCATGGTATACATGGCCATTATAGAGAGGCCTGTACCACGACTCTTAGATGAAATAATGAGGATGATCTTTTCCATATGAGCCTACTAGTACTATAGAGATCACATCATCATCTAAGTGGACACCATCCAATAAGCCAATATATTATTACCCTATCAAGTCTTTTATCTCTTCATAGAATAATATATTTATCATCAATTGGCTAAGGGTGTTATGGGTTAATCACTTGATCATTAATAGAATGCAATTATGGACATCATAATTTTATTTTTCCATTATGAATACAATAATTTTTATTCACTATGAAGATGGTACAAAATAGGAATTCATATACCTTGGGGAGGGTTGAGTATAGAGAGTGATATCCTCATATTGTTATTAGCACCCATGTGGTGAGGTAAGTATATTGAATCAATATCACATATCACCATGAGCCTCACAAGGATGAAAATATTCATCCTAATTTATCTAGTGATGAAAATGTACTGGCATATGTGGAAGTGGTGTAAAATAAAAGAAATTAGGCCAAATATGAACTAGTACTTGAAGAAAGGCCTTTTCCACCTTCACAGGATTTGTCAATGCAAGCACCTCCACATAACAAGCCCAAGGTCCAATTCCAATTTATCTAAGAGAGGATGTGTAAGAAACCATGCCCCACATTTATATAATAATCATATAAGGGGTCTAAGTGCCTTCCTTCCTCAAAATTTGCCTCCCCTAATATTTTCTCTAGCATTGCCACCTTTTCTTCCTCTAGTCACTCAACTACAGGTGATGTAATTACTTCACTTAAACATCAGTAATGGCCCTAAATTGAGCCTAAATTAGGAATAATAATTTTCACCACTGGAAATTCCATCCTCTACTACCACCATCCCTCAAAAATTAATGGGATTAACCCTATGATTCCATATTCCTACCAAGCTTATTTCAATGAGGCCTCCCATGGATCTTATTTCTCTTTCTCCCCAATTCACTTAAGTACCTATGTATCTATCCATGTTCAACATCCTCACTTATATGCTTGGCCAATTCCACCTATAAGAATTGATGTGTCTCAACTTTGGTGTCTAGGAGTCTTAGTTCCATGACCCTTATCCCCTAGTATCTAGTTAATCTCAAGAAAATTTTAAAACTTTAGGGATGGATCATATCTTAGTGGATCCAAACTTCTTCATGTGTATAATTAATATTCTAGATATTTAGGTTTTTATGGAAATAGTTTCCACCATGGATCCCTTGGCTACTACAACACAATTCAATCTGTGCACAATGCCTCAGAAGAAGGTAAAATTTACCATGCCCCCAGTTTATATTTTAGTTTCCACCATAACTCCTTCAACCATAATCATAGATCTAGTTGGTCTAGGTAAAATATTAAAGAAAATGAAAAAAGGTAGCTTCTTTCTATCCTTATATCTAACTTTCCCCTCCCATTTCTCCCTAGAACTCATTTTTTATCACCTTAGGACCCCAAGGATATGGATTTAATCAATTAATTCCCTCATTTTTATTGAATGCCCCACTTATAGGTGCCATTGGTTTGTATATTAACATGACCCTTGACCAATGGTTTTCCTAATTATTCTTGTGGGGATCCCCATTCATACTTCCTCCTTTCTCTCCCATATCCCCTCCCCCCACTCCTATATTCCTCATTTTCTTCCTTCCCCTTCATTTATTCCTCTTCCCCCCATGCCTTTTCCATCTAGATATACCTTTACCACCCAAAATTTATCCTCTTTTATCACTTTTGGAGTTATTATTGGCCTAAGATGGGTTAGGCCCCTATCACCTACTAAAGCATAAAGACTATAAATGGTCTATTAGGGTGACCTAGAGGTCCAATGGGAACTTTATAGAGAAACTAAGAGAATGAAGAGAATTTTTACATAGATGATTGATAAAGATATGTTCTCACTAGCAAAAGTAACAACACCCAATACAAATGAAAAAGTGGTTGAAGACCCTGTATCAATGCTCCAAGATACAAATGAGTTATCTAATAAGCTCATGGAAGACATGAAAGAACAAGTTAGAGCACTCAGATCATAGGTGAGGAGCATTTTCCTAGAAGATATGTCTAGTTGAGTCAAGAAGGACATTGCACAACTATATATAGCCCTTAGAGAGGTGATTAGATCCTTATCCATGAGTAAATATCACCTATAACACACTCAAACATATTTTTAGAGGATATACCATATAAACAATAAGTTCAATAATATTTCCATGGTTATTTATAAGGGAATGTTCTCAGAGCTTAAGTTCATTCCTCTAGTGGACCTAAAATTATAACATACTTACATCAAGAGCATGAGGACTTTAATTTAGGAGTGGTTGAACACAACAAAAATAATGATCAATGCCTTTGGAGAAAATTAAGGATCAAATGCTAAAATCTTTCAAAGATGTTAACATCACTATTTTATTCCACCTATATGGAACCCTACAAGATAAAGAGGAATTTGAGATCTACCTAGCCCAATTTGACTAGGTCATGTAGAGAAAGGTGATAAAATATAACAAGTCAAGGACCAAGGTGATTCTAAAGATATAAACCCATTAAATATCTAGAATAATCTAGGTGTCTAAGGTGAAGGTTTCCTTAGAGGCCTCACTCCAAGTCCATAAGCGATTATTGGTCTAGGCTAAGTTGATCTTCTAAGAGATGCCTATGAACCTTGACAATTTGGACTAGGATTTTAACTTAGTGTTATATATATTAGTAGTTTAGGAATATCCCAAGTAGTTTGGAAGTGTCCCCCCTCTAACATCCTCTTGATTCTCTCCTAGTGGGCCCATGGAATTTTGTTTCACTTATTCTTAGATTTTGGATCTTTTTGGGTATGATTTTATTTCAACCATTTTAGGCCATGATGACCCAAAATGGGAATTCATGATATTAGTAAATGGGTACCATATAATTTATAAATATAATACTATGTAATATTTTAAATATTCAACTTTATTTTATATAAATGTTGTCAGATTAATGCAAATCTATTTTTTATGTTTAAATACGTATAGTTTTCATGGATGTCTTTCACTTTATTTTTACATTACATGGATTAATACTAATGTTAAAGGACTATTATTTATACCTTTTATAGGTTTTATGTGTTAATTATGATGAGATTTAGTTATCCTAGTTAAGATCTTTGGTGTTATTCACTTTGTTTATAATCTATTAAGATTTGTATGTGATTAACTACAGGGTTGTTCATAGTTATTCATAAAAGGTGTCATTAAATTGATAATTCACCCTTTTTCCTTAGAATATTTACATATTTGAATAAACCCTAGGCCATCATAAAACTTAGAATATAGTGTTATAATTATATCTAAGCACATTATAGTTTTTAAAGCATTAGTGTTGTTATTTGTTTAAAAGTTCCATTTTCTGCCTTACACTCTCTCCCTTTTTATGTTTTCTTTACTATCAAGTGATCTTTGTACCCATATTTAGAAATTGTGAAGTGAATTAAAATAATTCCAATGAGACTCTATTCACCCATTATTGTTTTTAAACTAGATTCCCTTTTTTGTTACTTTTCTTTTGAAATTCCCTTTATGAGACTCTTAATATGTTCCCTTTGTTATGGGATTAAAACTTATAAGATAAACTAGTGTTAGAAGTGAAATGACACAAGTAGAGCTCATAAATTTAAAATTTTGAAATATATTCAACTATAATCATAGGATTTTTTATGTCAGTGATAAAATTGGTATTAAGCCTCTGGTGGTAACGTTGCATATCTTAGAGACCTACTCCAAGTAGGCTATATAATCAATTCCAATACCTATAACTCATGCCCTGGACCATCTCACAAATAATACTAAAAATAGAAGTCACAAGTCCCTTATTATCACCTAATTTTATTTGAGGCACATAATCTCATAGGTATATCTTGAGAACATATTTAAGGAGTAACAACATAAGGCTTCAAAGGGTGGCATATTTATGACATAATGATATGTATTTTTAAAGGTAAATCCCACCAAGTGGAGTAAATATTCCCACTTGTTTTTTTGATCCATCACATACATACTCAATATTTATTCAATATTAAGGTTCAACCTTTCAATTTTACCATCTATTTTAGGATGATATACTAAACTAAAATTCATTTTGGTGCCAAATGTAGCCATTAAATTTTGCCAAAATCTAGAAGTGAACAACTTATCTTTATCAAAGATAATCACTTATAGTACACCATGAAGGAAAAAATATCCTTCATAAATCTCTTATTAAGGATTTTAACATCATATGTTACATTACCTACTATAAAATGAGAAACTTTAGTTAAATTATGAATCACAATAAGGATTACATCATGTTTGCCCTAGAATTTAGGTAGTCCTGAGATAAAATGCATAGAAATCACAACACATTTACTTTATAAAATTACATGAGGGTATAACATTCCCCCAAGATGGTAATTCTCAACCTTAACATGCTCATATTCCAAATATTTAGACACAAAATTAGCCACATCTTTATTCAATATAGGTGAAAAGTACAAATTTTAAGCTCTTATTTCATTTTTGTGACACCTAGATGAGAAAAATTAGGTTCCACATTCACTTCATTCATATTTTTTTACCTAAATTAGTAAAATAAATTATTCCTTTGTGTCTAAAAATACCATCCATATCCAATGAAAAAATAGAAACGGTACTTTTTAAACCTCCATTTGATAAATCATAAGATTTTTTAGACATTTAAGTTTTAAGTGTTAATTTTTGTTATAACAACATATAATTTATAAAATTTGGTTACATAATCAAGATAGTAGTAATGTATATCCTCTTACGTAGAGCATCAACTACTCATTTATCCTTTCATTTTACATAATCAATATTAGTGTCAACGCTATTGATAAATTCTAACCTTCTTCTTTGTCATGTTCAACTCATCATGAACAAATAAATGGACAAAACTTATATGGTCATATTTTATTTTAAAGTGCTTACCTAATAAAAATGTTTCCATTACTTGAGTACATGAATTACAAAAACTAGTTCAAGGTCATGAGTTGAATAGTTTTATTCATGCACTTTCTATTTTTAAGACTCATGGGAAACTACCTTGTTGTCTTGATTCAAAACATCACTAATAAACACTTTACAAGCATCAACCCATACTTCAAAATTTCCATTTTAGGGGCTAAAGTCAATAGTTATTTCAGCCTTTGGAAAGCTAATTCATATTTTGGAGACCAATCAAACTTCTTTCCCTTATTTTTCAAGGACATGATGGGATTTTAAATACTTGAAAAATCATATAAAAAACTTTGATAATAATTAGATAGTCCTATGAGACTACACAATTCAAGCACATTTTTAGGAGTTGGCCATTCATTAATGGTAGTAATATTTATATGGTCAAATACAAAGCCATATCTAGAAATTACATGCCTTAAATAGTGAATTTTATTTTCAAAAAGAGAATTTACATATTTTTATAAATAGCCTATGTTATATTTACCTTTGCAACAGCATCCTTAAGTTTCCATAACTTGTTATGAAAGTAGTTTTATGAAGATCTTATTTGATATGCAGTTAGTGATACCCAAAAAGAAGATATGTCTTTGGAAATAGAACTACTAATCTCATTTGGTAGAGATAATTAATAATATGAATATGATACTTTTTCTTAATGGTGACCTTATTCAACATATATTATTCAATGTAAAATTTGAGGGTACCATCCTTCTTATTAACGAAGACCATCAAATCTCCCCAGGGTGACATACTAGGTTGAATCAACCCTTTATCCATTATCTCTTATAATTGAAACTTAAGCTCTATTAGATCTGATATATTCATCTAGTAAGGAGATTTGGATGTAGGTTCAGACCTAGGTATGATATCAATTAAAAAAACAAATTATCTTTTATGACGTAATCATGGTAATTACTTAGGAAATACATCCACAAACTCTTATAAGATAGGGTGAACTTGAAGATAAGATCCCTTTTATACATGTGCCTCATTTATTTTTATAGAATATATATTTTCACCCTTTTCTTATGAATATTTTAATTGTAAAACTAAAATAATATTTTTGGTTGAATGGTTGATGATACCTTGGTTCACTATGGGTTTACCATCCTTATCAAGACATTGGATTCTTTTATTGAATAATCAATCTTTTATTGGTGTTTTTGTAATAAATCCATGCCTAATATTAGATTATAGGATCTTAAAGGTGCAAGGAACATGTTTACATCATTATTGAAAAATCATAAATCAATATTAACCTATTCTAAACATTTAGAAACAACCAACCTTTTCCCAGTGCCAAATTATACCTCCCATCCTTAATTAAGTCTAGCTAATTTATTTTTACATTTAAAATTACTTATAATTGAATTAAAACTATATGTGTCCATTTAATTAATTAGAATTATAAAATAAAATCTATAACTTATACATCTAGCTTCAATTGGAGTGGATTAAAGGTCTATATTTTTTCTACAACATAAACTTTTTTATTTGAGGCTTAATTTCCTTACATCCAAGGGAAATATTTGTGGTAATGGTTTTCACCAAATTATCAACATGTCAAAATAGTTTTAGGAGGTAAAAGGATAATATTAACTCATGTGGTAGGGCATCAAAACTTATCTTGTTTTTTAATGTTATTCCCATTGATCTTCTTCACAAAGGGTTGAGTTTTAAGACTTTTGTTGTTATTCTAAAATTTTCCCACAAAACTATTATATTTACCAAATATCTTTTTTCATCATTTTTATTGAACTTATTTCTCACCATATGGATAACATATATATTTTATTTTTTAGTTTATTTTTATGAAAATCTTATCTTTCCTTTCATTGAGACTTATCTTTTTCTTCAACATGATGTGTTGATTCCACGGCAACAACTAAAGTAAGAAGATTATTTATGTTCACATCATGCATGAAAACAATATCGCATGCATATAATTAATTCAAACATATCTCAACTTGGTAGCCTTGGTTTCCTCATTTTTAAGGTAATTCATGTGATGTATGAGACCAAGAAACTTACTTTCATATTCTAAAATAGACATTATTCACTATTTCAGCAACTAAAATTTTATAATTTTATGCTCCTTATAAATACTATTGATATATCTCTTTCTAAATTTTATATCAAATGTTCCCCATGATAGATTCATGAAATGATACCCTTTAATATCACAAAATTGGTTCCACCATAAAGCAACATCACCCACCAATTGGTAGCCTCATACATCCATGCATCCATATAGAACATAACTAATTCAATCCAGTTACTATGTATAATGATGAATGAAGGTGTAATGTTAGATTATAATGTAGCATAATCAAGATAATAGTAATTATGACTCTTTAGTTTGTACTAGAATGATTCATAAATATTCATATCAAAGTGCAAGATATATCATATTAAAACCTCATTATTTTATTAACATTAATTTCTAAATCCATAAACAGACTTTAATCAATTAGAATAAATTAAGACCACATTTAATCTTAACATAAATGTGCAATTTTTTAATAAGAAACAACTTCAAAAATTCAAAGGAGTAAGAAACATTAACACTCTAGAAATAAAGGATCTAATATTTAATAATTTTTCTATTTAAACACTTAAGTTATATCTATGCCAAGGAATCGAAGCTTAATTCAAGATCCTCAAATGTTATATTTGTTAATAAATCACGACAACCAATGAAATTCACATAATATAAAGGTAATAAATCACGTTCCAACTATAATGGTTGAAGAAACAATCCTACTTTTTAAAATAATGTTCTATATTATCAAGAAACTTTTATTTAGTTTGATCAATAATAATTACTCATAATTTCCCAAATATCAAATTTGAAATAAAATAAATCAATACGACTTCCATATTTACCAAAAAATTATACACACTTATAAACTAGTAATTTTACCTTATAACAAAAGAAAGAAAATAAAATTATCTAAACAAAAAACCTAGCTAAGTATATTAGTTCCTAATGAGAGGCATTCTTTCATAAAAATCCATAGTGGTATGCTACTATTTTACCAAATCAATAATCTATAATAAAATGAACTTAATCATGTAAATAAATTACTATAGCCATAGGATAAACTTAATGCTCCAACCATACCAATTATTTCCAATCAACCCTAATATGCAAATAGAAAACAATCTACAAATTTACCATAATAAGATAATACTGGTCATACTCATACTAGAATGCTACATCTCACCAATGAGCCAAAACAACAATATTAAAAGATCTTATACCAACTAGTAACCCATCTCACAATGTCATGTCACAAGTGCAAGTTCTAAATAACACTTAAAATAATGAATTTAAGTAGGAAACATATATTGTTTTGAGTTTATTATTGGTAAGTAAAATAACTTTTACTTATGAATATCAAATTATTGTTATCCATAATACTTTCATTCTACTAATTAAGAAAAAAACACCAAAAATGAGTGATCTAAAAAATATGGATCTTGGCATCCTCCTTCTAGTGTGGTGTCTTCTTCATTGGAATCCCTTAGTGATTATTCTCCCTCTTAAACTAGTTCCTCTAGGTAGATGGCTTCTCCACCCTTTTTTTCTCTTTCCCCTGTGTGGTTGGTTAATGTGGTGGTTATTGGTCTAGAGGTTTATTCCTCAGTTAATCTAGGGAGTTCTCCAGACCTTCCTTAGGGATTTTCCTATATTAGGCCATAGCTTTTGATAATAATGTCGAGTCTCTTGATGCTTCCATCTATCTCTCCTCTTTTCCTCTTTTTTCCTATGGTTCTATTAATCTAGCCTTGGAGGAGTTTGGGAAGGTGAAGGACAAATATTTTGCTTGAGTAGTTTATAAATTAAAGTGAGTCGAGTCTCCCCCTTTATCTTGGTATTAGTTAAAATCATTATATTAGTGTCTTTCAAAATAATCTAGAGGAAATTATTATCAATGAGGATTGGTTTCCCACTCATGGATTATTTTTTAGATTTGATAGTTTTTGGCCAATTCTCCTTTCCCTTCATCAATGGATCTCAGATTCGTGGTAACCCTTCTTGGAAGAAAATTTGGAGATTTATCCCTACACTAGGGGATTCTTTATTTTTTCTTTTTATATCTTTGTATATCATAATAAGGTGGATACAGAAAAACAATATTCTTAGGATCAACATATTCTCCTTATAAAATCTTGAATCTCATCCTTCAATCCTCTACATGAAAATATTGTTGTCAGGCTTGTTTGGGTTTAGCTTCCCTATCATATGCTCTAGTTTTGGGCTAAATTCAACCTTTCAGCCATTGATGGTTCTCTTATAAAATTTATAGAAATTAAAACCTCTAATTCTATATTTTCCTGCACCACCTATGCATGAATTCTTTTTAGTCTAGATTTATCTCAATATCTCCCTCATTCTGTTGAGTTAAGGGTTAATGACCGATGTTGGGAAAAAAACCTTGACTATGAGGGAGTTTCATTCATGTGATATAGGTGCTCTATACATGTTAATTTATCCTCTTTTTATTCATCTATAAAAAATAAATTGGACTCTTGTTTGTACAAGGATGCAATCGTTAATCTCCTTTTAGTTTCCCCTGTGGTCCCTCCTACTATTCCTATAAGTGTTTGTATTATTGGGTCTCTTAAAGTGGATCCTCAAGGCTACGTGTTGAGTGTGGTAAATTTATCTTCATTAGTTATTGATAAGAATAATGTAGCTAAAATAGATAAATATTGGGCTGTTTAAAATATAGAAATTAAGGATGACATTATTGGCATTCCTCCAAATGGTATTCCCAAATCTTATATTAAGGATTTTGGTAGATCAAGTATTCTAAATGAGTGGATTATAGTTCATAAGAATAAAAAAGGGAGGTTGGCCTTGGATCCACCTCCAATGATTATTTTTTCTCACATACATAGAGTGAAATAAAGGCCTTGAAAGACCCTCTTTGGTATGCCTAAGTGCTGGTTATTCTCCCCTTGGTAGGTTTAGGGCTTGTTTAGCCAAGTTTTGATAACTTCATTGTCTCATGGATTTTCATCCAAGGAAAATGATTGGTGTTTTTATTCACTTTTTATTATGGGTGAGGGACCTTTTAAACCTAAATTATATATTCAAAAAAATACTTTCAGTCTACTGTGTATTTAAATCATAAATAATAACAAACAAAGCTTAAGACTCAATATAGAAATCCAAAGAGTCACTTAAAACTAAACATAATCTAATCTTATTTATCTTTTCCATATGAAATAGTGAATAAAACATAAATGTTTCTCTAAGAAACTATAGGTGCCCATTTTTATGCTAAGCATGATAAGAAAATTATCTTATAATGTAATGGACTCAATTTATTTAAAAATAGTCAAATTAAATTATTTGAATAAGCTTCCTAATACCCAATAAGGAAAAAAATAAGTTAACATTTAATAAAAATAACTTAGATTCATTACTTATAGGTAATAATAATATCAAATCAAATTAATAATAACCAAATGATTTGAACAAGTTCTCAATAATTGGTAAATCTATTTAAGGACAAATATATAAACATTATCATTGGCTTATCAAGTGCCTCTAATGAAATGCATAATTACATACAAAGAAATATATTATAACCATGATTTTAATGTGTTACCAAAAGGATTTTATAACATAAAGGAGACATAGTCCAAGCTTATAGTAATCAAATAGATAAATGCAAGATCAATAATAGCCCAAAAAGACCCTTCTACATTAGAATGCACCCAAATACCAACCATATAGTGACTCCATACCCACCCAAACCATCAGTTGGAGATTGGAGTACATCATTCTAAATTGATCCCATAGTATAAAATGTTATATCCATGATAAAACATAAATGAGATACAAAATTTAGGCTAGGGTTTTATAATAGGAAAAACCAAATACAAATAGTAACTCAAATATCACAAGCACTCAATGGTGAAAAAATTCATGAAGTTGGTTTCGATTCAAGAAAACATCAAATCAGATGATAGAAAAAACAACCATTTTCTTTGGAAACCAAAAAAAAAGTAAACCATTTTGAAAATGATAAATACACACACTGAAACCAAAAGGAAATAGTATGAGCAAACACTATACACTATCTAGCTAAAATATGACTATGAAACAAAATCATTTATCTCATATATATGCCATCCAAGGGTGAGAAGGATCACATTTATCATCACCAAAAGTGGGTTATCCTTTTCCACCATTATGTGGAACTATGAAACCAAATGGAGGTCTTTCAGGAAGAATGTTATCTACTTCTAGGACAACACTTATTTTTCATTCAAAGTAAAAAATATAATATAAAATTTGCATAAAAATCCAACCAAAAACTTACTTGTTACATAAAAAATACCATGGCTGACTGCACAACCATCCTACTTCTTCCTTTCCTTTCTTATTTTTTTATTTCTTCCTTTCCAAAGTTTGGTGTGTTTTTTCCTTCCAAACACAATCCCTTTTAATCTGATTTCCTTGTCATGGACTAAATTTATAACTGAGAGATTAGTATAATCCCTCTCATTTATAACTTTAGTCACACCTTTAAATAAATAAAGTGTCACCATGCTAATATAAATGCATGAAAATAGTTTCAAACCCTTATTCCTCCATTCTATGAAAAAACCATTGAAATTCCAAAAAAATGAATCAAATGTATTCCAAGCTTATATAAATCCTAATCAATGGTTAGGTATGAAGGTCAAATAATATTTCAATTATTTACTAACCAAATTCTAAAGTGATTTCAATCACCATGATAATGACCAAAGTACAACTTGACTTAATATTTTATGCCATGGTCAAGTCCCAATTACTTACACTTAAGACAACATTACTCCATTTTAATTGTATCTAGTATAAAATAGCAGTCTAAACCATGGAATTAAATAAAAATTCATTCCAAAAACTTCATATAATAATTTATAGGTCAAAATGACCTTCAACATCTATTTTATACCAATAGTTTGAACCTCATAAACTGGTTACTCATACTTTAGGTTGAGTCTGAGTTGGATTGTCCCATGTTCCACTCTTCAAACAATGTCTATTTGATTCATAAAAATAAAAAATAATAGACATACAAGATTTTAATCATTAAGAACATTGAATAAAAATAATAATCAACTACATAAAAAACCAAATGACTGCATAAATCAAAGAAAATAATAAAATATAGGTCTGAACACAAGGAATATATAATAATACAATAGGGTATAAGGTAATGATATCATTCATATTTTACCATTTGTATATATATATATATATATATATATATATATATATATATATATATATATACCTTACAGTCAAATATAAACAACATATTCCCCTTTCCAACCTAGCTTATACTGAGGCAATACATATAGTCATGCAAAAGGACATCGACAATACTTATATAGTATAACTCAAAATAATCCAACATAATAATAGAATATGATAAAATAAAATGTCTAAAATAATTATAGTGTAAATGTAAAATGATTCAACTATCCAAAATTTATTAATACATCATAATATTTCTCAAAATAATAATAACAATGCAAGTATTATGTTTGAGTGGTTGTGACAGTTCTCCCACCTAGTTGAGTGTGTGAAATACTATATAATATTATTATGTTATGAAATCATGTATATGGATTTCAAAACTTTAAAACATGTGACTTGACCTTTAAAATGGTATTAATAATTATCTTAGGTTTGTCTCACTCGATGGATTTCAAATTTGGAAGTTTTTGGGTAGTTCCTCTCAATGTGTAGGTAGGTACAACATAGATAAATTATTAGGCTCGATATGTTTATATAATTAAATATTTAGTTATTTCCTTAGAATTGACATATAATACATGTGGTCTAATCCATATGAGAAATTTGATTTTCATAAACTAGTTTGTAAAGGGAACATAGATAAGTTTTCTCTAAGTGAACAAGTCCCAAACAACAATATTCTCTTAGAGGCACAAACCTATCCATAAAATAGGAATAGTGACCTAAGGCTAAGAGCTAGTGTAATAATTATATTCAAATATTTGCGTAGAGACTAGGAAAATCCTATGTAATAGTAATAATAATTTGGAAGGGTCGAGCCTATTTATAAGAGAATGGCTATGAGGAATAATGAATAAGAATCATGTATGTAAGCTAAGTCAATTAGGTTAAGGTTTGGTTAAATTACACATTTTCAAGTGTCTAATACAAAATATGTGTTAGAATATTTAAATTGGGCTTATTGTTCCTTAGCTTTGATAAAATAAATAAATAAATAATAATAATAATAATAATAATAATAATAATATGTTATTTATTAACACTAAAATAAATAATAAAGTTATGTATATTTAATAATAATCAAATTTAATTAAATGGGTTATCGGTATGGATGGATCTATTATTTCAAAATAGTCACCTCCCTTCTTGAATATCATAAATAGGGTCTTAATCTTATTGTAAATTGATTTGAACTTGATATGTTTTCAGGTGAATAAATTTTTTGTGAAGAACAAAGAATAAGTGAGATCGAGAGGAAATTGTATTGGGGTTGTACTGGTTTCTCAATAATGAAAAATATTTTGGTGGATTTTTTAACCCTTTGAGGTTTTTCCATGGTAACTCTATGTCAAACATTGATATGTACTTCATTTCTGATTTGCTAATTATTGTACATCCTTGAACTCATGTGTATTTCATTTTACATTCATGGAATTTATCATGGTTTCAGAGCTTTGAGAAGGTGTACCTGATTGATAATCTTTTTCTAAATTGGTAGATAATAAATTCAAATAAAATTAATTTTTTCAAGCTTGGTATGGCCTCAAAACAATAAAAATCATTAAAATTCAATTGAAAGATTCAACAACATAAAACTTGGGGTTAAGAGGTAGACCTACTATGTATTAAAGCATCTATTCAATTTTTTTTTCAATTTTCTAATTTTTTTGCTGCATAGGCATGATGGTATGACTCTTCATGGAATTTTGAAGGATAGAAAATAAAAAATATATATCTTTTTGTTTGTACACCTTGGATCTCAATTTTAGGGGTCAAATTTTTACCATTTTTGTTTTTAAAATGTTATATTGAACCTATAAAGATTAAATATTTATTTTTGGAAGATTTGAGTTACCTAGAGTGCCATAGTATAGTTGTAATAACTTTAAAAATTTAGTAAAAATATTTTTTTGGCTAAAAAATGGAATTTTGAAGGTCTTATATGTTTAGTTGTGACCAGTGAAACCTATATAACAATTTCCAAGGCTTGAGAAAGCTTCTTTCAACCTCTAGAAAAATATCCTCCTTCCTACTTGTGCCATTACTCTACAAGAAGCATATTCAAGTAATTCAATAGTTTTTAAAATTATTTATTAAATACACTTTTATTTAAATCTCTAAAATTACACACAAGTAAGAGGAACCCACCTTGGATTTAATATTTTTTTACCAAAAAGTTAAAAAACACAAATAGTTTTTACTTTTACTTTTTACATACATCGAATATATATGTTTAGATTAAGGTAAACCCAATTTTGACTAGTATGGAACCTATAATAAACACATTAATAGGTTGGGGTCTCCCCCTAACATACATAAAATAGAATAAGATATAGCTCACCAAGATGAAAAAAAGGACCCTACCAAAAAAGGAAATAATAGTGAAAAAATTAGAAATGACCTAGACAAAGGAGGAACCATAGTGAAACAACCACTTTTCCTAGTGTAAGAATTAATCAATTTAAAATGGACCAAAAACCAGTCTAGACTAGTGGAGCAAGAGGATCAGGTCTCTAAAATAGCCATCATATCCTCTAGGGGACCCTACATTCTAGAATTTGATTGGATCTAAAACCATCTTGTGCACAAAAGGAGACCCTAACCTCTAAATAAATAAAGAAAACCCAACTAAAAGAGGGCACAACAGAGGAAAAGTAACAACTAATTTTAACTAGTGTGAGAACTAAGAGAGTGGAGATAATGGAAATAAAAACCACTGCTTTTGATTGGTACAAGAACTAGTCAATTTTACCTGGACTTAAAACTAGCTTGGACAAATGGAATAAAAGGCCTAGGTCTCAAAATAACCATCGAGGTCCCAAGGGACCAACATACCATTTTGACTAGATCAAGAACTAGCCTAGACATATATAGAGGTCCATGTCTCCAAAATTAATCAAAGAGAGAGAAACCCTTCTAGCTCCCCTGTAGGACCCAAATCCAACAAAGCACTACTAAAGGTGAATCAAGATAATTGCACTAATCACAAAGGTTTGAAACAAGCCCCAAAATTTGAACAACTTAGTATTTTATTAGGTTTAAAACTAGCCTAAGAACAAAAGGAGGCTTAGGTATCCATCATAACAAATCCATCTTCCTTGAGAGCCAAAATAGAGTAGTTCAGATATAGAGTCAAGAAATACTCTTCCCTTCCTAAATAAGGTAGTGTTGAAACTAAAAACATGTCTCTTGTCCATTCTATTAGGGAAAAAATATTCCTACTTAAAAAATATTTGAAAACATCATTGAAGCACCTTCTCCACCTAGGAGACTTGTAAAATCCATTGAATAACCATAATGTAGTAAAACATGGCCAAGTCATAAAGTTATCAATGAATCTTGACCCTAAGTAAAGATAGTGATTATAGCTTGGGATAAAACTCATCAAATATAATCCCAAAGAAATTAGGCTTATAAATAAAGAATATGAGGACCAACCAATTAAGAATGCAAGGTAGAATAGATCAAAGTGCCAATTTTCAAAATAGCAAATCACCCTCCAATTTTGTTTAAGAAAATCATAAGTCTTATATTAAAAATAAATTTAAGCCCATCCTATGGTACCTCTTAGAATTTATATTTAGATAGCGAAAGTGTATTCAAAACCTAGACTATCAATAGCTTGAGAAACTATATATATTCACCTTCCAGTATCCCCTATAACAAAGTTCTAGGAGAGGCCAAAACCCCTAACCATTTTTTTTCTATTCTACTCGAAGCACTTTGAAAACCAAGAAAATATAAGACCCCCTTAGCTTTAATATCTAAAGTGAAAAATATAGTCATGATAGTCTATAAAACTATAGCCAAAGATATAATGAGACCCCACAAAGAGTCTTTTTCTTCAAAATTAGGTAAAAATCACCTAAATAGCCTTTTTACTCAGTGGATAGACAAATATCTAAGGAACATAGTTAATAATGGTTCATACTCTTAAGGATACTTCTAAAATCCTAAATTTGAGAGAGACACAATATTTTATAGTACCACATAGGGAATGAGAATAATGCAGCACCCAAAACCTTATGAGCAAATAGTTATCCAAACCATCAATAGGAAAGTGTGTGGTGTATCTTCCTATTCTGCCCCATCTAGGTCTCCATCTTCTTCGCCTCCTTCTTCCTCATTGGAACCTTTTTGCCCACACACAAATTTGAATGTTATCATGTTACCTCGACTCTTATCTAACATATTTTTTTACTAAATATATATTTTTATATATATTAAATCAATTAAAAACATTATTTAAATATAAATTAGTGCATGTAAATCCTTAACTAGTCTCCTAAAAGGGTTGGTTATGGTAATTTTTCTACAAACTAGTAATAGGGATGTATTTTGTTTAAATATCACTTTTTTCACTTTGAATTTCAGTTAAATTTAATTTAATTTGAATTTCATTATTGTCTTGTGTTCCAAGCTACATGTGTTTAAAACCCTAGTTAACCTATCAACCTTATTTTGACATTTTAATCTAGTCAAAACTTAGACAAGTATAATCATGTAACCAATCAATACCTAGGTTTTGACATCTTTTAGACATATATATGTAGTATATTTTACATTTTAAAACTTATATTATTAATTTTATAACTCTTTTAATAATAGTGTCTATGTGGTTATTCTGAGTGCAACTCTTTTGACACCTAATTTAGTGCAGCTTTATTTCAATTTTTTATTTTTTTTGGCATCTAAAATGTGAAATTATTCATAGTTACATGTGTAATTTAATTATTTTATAAAATATTTTTAAAAAATCATTAAAATGTTAATTTATTAAAATATTTTTACATTAGTGTATTTTTTGCGACACTTATGACACCTTATTTTGTCACAATCTTTTATGAATTTATTAATTTATTTGGCATTAATTTTTTGTATATCTACACTTTAAATTTTTCCTTACTATCAAATAAAGTTAAAATTTCACACAAAAAAGGTTCATTTTAAGCATTTTCTTACTATCTTATTTAAATAAAATCTATGGATTTGCCTAATTTTTCCTTAGATAAATCCCAAATGCTTAATGGAAATAACTATAATATATGGAAAATTCATGTTAAATCTAAATTTAGGGCTTGAAATTTTTGGAATATTTTCATTAGAAATAAAAAATCCCCTTGTGGATGACATGTGACCCCTGATCTTACCAATACATGTATGAAATAAATTTATATATCCAAAGATAATTAACTAATATAATCTAAAATTTAACTATGTTAGAGCTACAAATGCAGAAAACAAAAATCAAAACTTCATAGCTTGAATATAAGAATCCTCCATTGTGATTTGAATTTGATTTTCTCTATCAAGAATGTGGTGCTCACCCCTCTAATATAAATGGAGAATGGGTAGTATTTTAGTGTAAAAGGGTGACTTTTATTTTCTTTGATTCTCTTTGGATGCAAGATATGATTACTATTACAAGTACATTTATGATCTCTCAATATTTTGTGATTGATTGTGATTATATGATTTCAAAAGGGATGGATGAAAATGGAGATTTGAAAGCTTATTTATAGAGGCCTAAAAAAGGATCCAATGGTGGAGGATCATTTTATTTTTTTAATTCTCTAAATAATCAACGGTTGAGGATGATTCCTCATCCATGAGGATGGAGACCTTTTCAACCTAGATGAGGAAAAAGTGGGGTTGGTTACCTAGACTTAATTAAAATGGATTGACAACTCAGAGGAGTCACAAGAGGTGGAGACTTTCATTGATTTGGTTTGGATGAGGGAGAGAAAGGTGGGAGAGGTTTGAATAGGTGGAAAATCCAAAACAAAATAATTAAAATAAAGATTAAAAGATGCATAATTGACTTATTCAAAATGTTTTAATTAATCAATTATTTTATTTTAAGAGGAAATGTTAATTATGAATTTTAAGAAGAATGATTAATAATTTGAATTGAATTATTACACTAAATAAAA
The DNA here is from genome assembly GCA_037957365.1 of Torreya grandis. NCBI lineage: Eukaryota > Viridiplantae > Streptophyta > Pinopsida > Cupressales > Taxaceae > Torreya > Torreya grandis. The sequence goes on along the minus strand of JARHVA010004479.1, from coordinate 1,005,645 downwards.
TTTAGGTGTCTACATTTTCCCCTCTTTGAAATGGTGTTGTGAAGCAATACTATTTTTAAGAATAGAATAAGTAAAGTGTTGATGTTATAAAAATAAAAATTTGCTCAAAATAAATGAAAATGAGTGTGCAAATGCCCCCTTGAGGGTTGGTGTGATAAATAGACAAATGATCAAAATTGATGAAAACAATAAATAGGTAAAAATAAGTTTGATGCATAATAAATCAAGTTACTTCAAGACTTATATCAATTTTTTGCAAGATGTTGGTATCATAAAAGGGTTGCCCCTAGTTAATTAAAACTAGATTTTTGATTTAAAAATCAATAATTTAACCACTCAGAGACTACATGATTATTATTTTTTCTAATGAATTACATGTCAATTAAGTAGGTGTGGTAATTATATATGTCAATAATAATAAACTATGAATCTATAAATATAAAAAATATATTGAATTTGCAAATGATTGTGTTGATTTTATGTCGAGAGATTGTTACAAGATTTTGAAAACAAATTTAGATTGAATTGATTTAATGTTTCTATAAATTTGAAAAAAAAATGGATGAAGAGAGATTTTAATCAGGGATGGAAAAGATAAACATATCATCAATAATATATATACTTGTCTCAATACTAATGTTTGCAAAATTGTAGCAGGGATGTGTAAAACTATTTACCCCTAGTTGTCAAGTGCTAGGAAAGATATTAGAAAAAGTAAATTTCTCACTTTATTTACTACATGGTTAGATTTTTATTAGACTCAAGTGTCTCATGAGTAGATGTTGGAATGATATATCCAAATGATGCTGAGCCATATACCAAATTGTCTAATTTGTGATAAAGATTTAAAAAATTGATATTTTCAAGCAGTGATAAGGAAATATGGCACTTTGATTAAATAAAAAAAACATGGATGAAATAATTTGGATGGATAATGGTGAAGGTGATGGCTAAGATGACCCTAAAGAATCATGTCTCTAAGCATTGCCTACATAATCCACTTAGACAATGTCTATGTGTGGATATCATACCATATGTAGTTATCCTAATAGGGAAAGAGATTTGATAGTGTAAGGTAAGATTAACCCATGGATGATATACTTGAGTTAATTATTTCACACTATAATTAGATGATGGAAAAATTATATATGATGTGATTTTGTCGATCCCAATTGATAGGTGTGAGAGATTAAATAGAAATATTAGGAAATGATGGTGGATGATTGATATGAAAACATAAACAAAAAAATGAAGCTATTACATGGATTAATGAAGATGGATCAAATGATTCGACAACATGGATGAGATAAGGATAGATGGAAGAGAGAGATGACACATAAATGCTACATCTAATAATGTGAGATGGTTTGATATCTACCTTGTATTTATTTCATTCTTTGCATTGAGTTTTAAAAAATAATTCTAACTAAGAGTTGAGAAACCTAATTTTTGATATTACATATGAAAATATATACCAACGGTATATAAAAACCATGATGACTATCATGTGATATGTGTAAGGACTAATAGATTCACAAGGACAAAACCTAGTACATCATTAATGGAAGATCATAATAACACCATTAGTAATGCACATAGTGATCTAGACACAAGAAACAATAATAAAGATAAGATAAAAATAGATATTTTATAAAATGAGAATGATGTAAGTAAAACAAACACAAAAGTAGACAAACACTATAGAATTAAGTAAACATCCATGATTTAAAATATAGTAACTAACTATACATACATGTAAGCAAATGAGTAAAACAAGTAATCAAATGACTTTTTTTTGGATGTCCTTGGCTAGAGTAGAACCCTTTGACATAGAGAGTTTTTGATAATGTTGAATTGTCTGATGAGTAATCAGTATAAGGGATGAATAGGGTACGTAACTACGGATAAGGTATTTTTTTATTATTTATGGGATTTTATTTTTATTGGATTTTGATGAATTTTCTAATTTTTTGGATTTTGACTATATTTTATAATGTTTTGGATTTTGTTGGGTTTTGTAATGTTTTTGGATTTTTTTGGGGTTTTGTAATGTTTTTGGATTTTTTTTTGGATTTGTAAGATTATATACAAAAAACCATATTCTAGCACCTAGGAGTGAGTGGTAGGGAATGAAAGGAATACATTATATATGGAGTATGGATGAATATGAATGGATTAGAATTAAGATGATAAACTCTAGGGAACACATGAGGTAAGAACCAAGTGTCTAGTCATCAAAATAACATTGTAAGGATACACCAAGATGTTTCTAAGAACATGTCTCAAAATGTTTCCACTTCTTTATCAAGGTTAAAATGGGAAGAAGGATGGTTTTATTATGGAAAGGATTAGATGGGTTTGTCATTAAATGGATAAGGATGCATTGGATAGGTAAGGGTATTCAAGGATGGTATATGATGGTTGAGGATGATTTTAGAATGGATTGAATAGGTGTAAGATGGGTAAGTATGCTCTAGGATAACTTATGATTAGTAACCATGGATGGTTTAGGGTAAAAGGATGGAATTAAAAATGTTAGGATAGGTAAGGATGGAGGGATGATTTAGAATTCATAGGATTGAAATGGAATGAACTTGCCTCCAAGTGTAGGGTATTTGTAGATAGTTGATTATTTTATGCATTATTAAAAAAATTATTTTTCATCATGGTACATTCCCAAGGTTCCATATAAATGGTTTTCACATGTGGATGAAGTTATTTCATTTTCTCTTTTTTATTTTTTATGTTCTATTTGATTTTTTTTTGTTTTTGTTTTGTTTTATTTTTAGCTAGACAAGGTGAAATAGAAAGTATGCTAGAATAAGGATCTGTGTTAAGTGCATGAAGGATTTGGATGGATGGAATTATAGTGGGGATGAGTATGTGATTCATGATGTAAAGGGTGAATGGGACCAACAATCTCATGTTCAATAAGATAGGGAGTAACTATAAGTTGGATGATTTGGGAATTTAATGTTGCATCAATGATATATTTAATTTTTGATGGGAATCCATCATATCATTGTGTTGATGCAAAGGATATATTAATTTTCTCATCTATTTATGCCTTAGAAAGGTTTTCACCAAAGTATTCTTCTTGATTATTGTGATTGGGATTCAGATTTGGATTATCCAATAGTGCCTCAAAGAGGTTTTCAATAAGGGAATTATATTTTTATTTTCGATATTGTGATTTGGATTTTGAATATAATTTTTACTTTGATCATCTGATAGTGCCTTAAAAGGTTTTAATTATGGGGTGTGGATTTTAGATTTGGATTACATGATTTATTTTCATTGAGGTATATTTTTTGTTCCTCAAAATATTCAAATGTTTCTTGATGCTCTTTTGGTAGGATACTAGCTAGGAAGTCTACAATTATTTTATCATCATGAAAGGAAGTTAACTGTAAGTAAGATTATTGGTCCCAATCAAAAGGTGTAATATATTGGCTTGTAAGAGGGAAGGAAATAATGGTGATGTTTATGAAAGGAGTGATGGCATAAAAGTCCTTATAAAGACTATGAATATATCTTGTTTTAATTATGGATGAAGTTAATTTAGAAACCATAAAATTACTAATAACATATTTACATTGAATTTTAAATGATTTGTAGCTGATGCTACACATTATATCATTTACTTTAGATTGGATGGTTTCAATAATTCCTTACTCATGGATATTTTTATCTATAAGTAACTCTATCACTTGGGGTAAATGTTGTGAGATTATGTGATATTAAATAGGTGATAAGGATTTGGGTGTTTAGACAATGGGTAATAGGCTAAGTTGGTTAAAGGAACGTTTATCCAAGATAGGATCTTGGTTAGAAATGGGATCTTTTAAAAAATGGGATCTTAATCAAAGATAGGATCTTGATCAAAGATAGGTTTTTGTACAAAGATAGGATATTTGGTAAATATGAGCTCTTCATAAAAAATAGATGATAAATCATGGTTTTCAAAGGTAGGTTAATTGACTATGGATTAGCTAAAAATGGATGTGTCAAAAATGGGATCTTAAAAAATGGATGGAATACTATGACCTTTACTTGGAAGTGGTGTGGTTTGATTAGTCTTAGAAAATACATCTTAGCATGTCCCTAAGCTATGATTTTTAGATGTGGATGCACTGGGCTTTACTTTGATGTACCCTTTGTCAACTAGATCTTGGATATAATGATTTAGTTTCACAAAATAGTTTATAGAATGAACTTAATTTTTATGATAATCATAATATTCGTTAGGTTTATACCACTCAAGTTTTGGGACATTTGGCTCAAAGTGTTTGGTTTTTTGGTATATGACTAATTTTGCATCCACTAATTTTTGATAGAATACATCATAAGATTATCCTAAAGGAGTGAATTTTTTTCTTAATAGGTATGGTATTATTTTTGATAGGTTGGGAGTTTTGAATTGATTGTAACTATAGGGGTGGAATGAAACTATATGGTATAGGTGATATAATTGTATTCCCTTTGTTAGTGTGATAGGGTATGTTAGAATAAAGGCTATAACTAGTGAAAGGGAAACTTGATTGATCTTGCAAAATAATTTTAATAGTGGTAAGGTGATGTTGATGTGGAATGTTTTGGGATTCCATATTAACAAAGTGGACTGGAGAGGTATCTTGATCTTGGAAGGATGGATTTGTGAAGGTTGATGGACCTGAATCTATTGGGTTTGTGAACAAATGTGAATTTTATGTAGTTTAGTTCAAGTTTGGGAATTTGTTGGATAGAAAATCAACTGATTGATTTTGAAGATTATAATAAGGTTAATTTTAAATTGCATATGAGTTTAAAGGTTGATTTTGATGGAACATAGTTAGATTGGACTAAATGGGAGTTTGATTTATGATTGGACTTTGGTTCAAATATATATTTGAAATTTATGGTGAAGGTGAATCAAAATTTTGATTTAGATTGATGCTAAGGTTTGAACTAGATAGATTGGTGAATAAGTTTAAGTTTGACTTTTGGGGTGAATTAGATGCAAAATAGAATTATTTAATTTGACTACTATAAAAAGGTTGATTTAGAAAACTTGAATGACTATTCAAGTTAGGATTTGATTAATAGATGGATGAGGATGAATACATATTCAAACTTGGATTTGGATTTCCTTGGTGATTGAATTGACATTGATTCAAATATGTGTTTGAATCAAAGTTGGTTGGATAGAATCCTAAGTTATAATATGAACTCAATAAGTTATATTAGAATCCTAAGTTACTATGAAAATACCTAACTCAATAATGGAAAAAGCCTTGAAATTAGACTCTAGAAAAATACCAAAATGACTAAAACTTTAATTTACTAACAATAAATTTTTTTTTTAGTTTTAAGGAATTAATTTTCACACAAGGACTTTTAACATGTGGAAATCACAAGGAAACAACAAACAAGTTCTATTAGAAACAATTAGAAAATTTGCACAAAAAGGTGAAATATATAGGATGAGGGTCTTGAACAACTTTTGGGTCTTCCATTATCACTCACTTATTCATGTTATTAGTTGTGACCTAATGTTTCAAGGTGCTAACCATAGAAGATCCTACCATTCCCATGGCCCGCTGAGTTCAATTTCAAAGGTGTGTGGAAAGTTACTTCTTGATGCTAACTGTTAACTGATGCACCAAAGTCAAATGGCAAAAATTTGATTCTAGGCTTAAGGTATATATGATATTATTTATGTAGAATAAAAATATGGATGAAATTGATAGATCAGATACACACTATTATGCCTTATCCCAAAGTGGCCAACATGGTCATAGGGGTATCAATGTGTTGATAATTAGCGATATCAGATCTTGAGTTAGTTGTTAAAACCCTAGGTATTGGAGCATGAAATCCCCTCATATCCTGGTATGCTTAAAACATACAATCACTTAGATAATTGAAACAACTAGGTCTTAATTTATATATCCCACTAATAAATAGGGTTTGGCATACTACATGGTGGTGAAATCCATGGTTAATAGAGCCCCTAAGAAAAGAAAAATAAAGAAGTAAACACCCATTTCTTATTTTTAAGTATCGTTACTAGTGTAATGTTGAGAAAACAACATATGTGGATATCACTTGGGTAAACATATAAATTGTGAAAATATTTTTGATTTTTAGGTATTGCTACCAATGTAACACCAAATAAAAAGCATACTTGTATTTAAAAACTAAAAAAAAAGATACATAAATAAAAGTGATGTAATTACTATAAAATTGAAAAAATAAAAGACAAGAACATTAGCAATAAGAAAAAATGTCTTTTATTTTGATTATTTTTTTATTACCTTTGGCAAGCTTCCTACAAAAAAGGTATTAGATTATTCTCCTAGGCTAAAAAATGAGATAACCTACAATAAAAAAGTTAAAAAACATGAAAAAAAAATTAAAAAAATAATCTTCTATGACAAAAACATTGTTACATAATCAACTTAGAAAAAAGAAATTGTAAAATGAACACGCAGGAAAAAGATAGAAAATAAGACAAGCTTATTGAATAATTTTTTTATGAAGAGCAATGATTTTATTGTGAATAAGGATGAAAATTCTATGAGATTAAAATGATACATATAAAAAAAATGCTATGGATAGAGATGAAAATGTTGTGGATAGAGATGATTTCACTAGACCTTTTGATGATTTCATTACAGAGTGCAATAATTTCACTACAAGACAATGATTTCACTATTCTAACACAAAAATGTTGTTTTGACATAAAAATGTCACCAAGCTAGAAAAGCATAGAAAATTACAAAAACATGAGAAAAGGGGACAATTTCATTGTTTGGTATTACAATTTCATTCAAAAGTGTTTTGAATTCACTGTTACATAAGAAAGACATATAGCTGAATAGAAAATCTAAGATAGCAACCTATAGTCTATACCATATTATAAATATACAAGATTAAATGCAAAATATAGACATAAATAATGAAAACTAGAAAAGAAATGTTATCTTAAATCCAAAATAAGATGAAAAGATTAAAAAGACATGGGTAAGTCACACTAGGCATGCTAGAAATGTATGAACTAAATTTAGATATGTAAAGATAATTAACTAATCTAATCTAAAATTCAACTATGTTATATCAAAATATATAGAAAATAACAATCAAAACTTCACATCTTGAATATAAGAATCCTCCATTGTAATTTGAATCTGATTTGTTCTATCAAGAATGTGGTGCTCACCCCTCCAATGCAAAGGAATAATGAGTATCATTTTGGTTCAAAAGGGTGACTTTGATTTTCTTTTATTCACTTTGGATGCAAGATATGATTATGATTATAATTATGCTTATGATCTCTCAAGATTCTATGATTGATTGTGATTCTATGATTTCAAAAGGGATGGATGAAAATGGAGATTTGTAAGCTTATTTATAGAGGCCTAGAAAAAGATCCAATTATGTCAGATCATTTGGAAATTTTCAATGCTCCAAATGACCAATGGTTGAGGATGATTCCTCATCCATGAGTATGGAGAAATTTTCAACCTGGTTGAGAAAAAAGTGGAGTTGGTTACCTAGACTTAGTTAAAATGGATTGACAACTCAGAGGAGGAATTATAAGAGGTGGATACTTTCATGGATTTGGTTGGGATGAGGGATAGAAAGGTGGGAGAGTTTTGAATAGGTGGAAAATATATAATAAAATAATTAAAATAAATATTAAAAAGTACACAATTGACTTATTCAAAATGTCTTAATTAATAAATTATTTGGTTTTAAGAGTAAATGTTAATTATGAATTTTAATAATAATGATTATAAATTCATGTGAATTTCAACACAAAATAAAATTTAGGTGTCTACAATAAATTTTAACAAAAAATATAGGAAGCTATGTCCATTATATTGTAGAATGATAAATATGAATTATTAATCCACATTAGTAATCATGAGTCTCATAACAATGCTTGGAAACACCTTAAATCTATGCATGATATCACTCACCTCTCAAAAATTATTAAGTTAATCTTTGAATGGCTAACTACACCTATAAAAAGTGATGAAAAGGTTATGAATTTTATTGATAAAATTAAAAACACTAAAGCATAGTTAGATGGTTGTAAATCTAATTTGATTCAAGATCAATAGATTAATTTTATCATTTAATTAAATATTAATGAAAAAATTAGAAATTTCATTTCAAATTTGAATTATAAATATCAAACTAAGCAAGACATCCTTGACCTTACCACTTTGTTTGCTCTCATGATTTAAGAAGAGTAAGTTATGACTAATTTTGATTCTAAAGAGAATGCCACTCAGACAATTCTCACTTTAAATACTATTTATGATAAAAATAAGAACCATAAACCTAACCCTAATTCTACTTTTGACTCAAATAGGAATAATAAATATGGTAATAATAATCATAAACCTAAATTTAATATAAATTGTAATTTATGTGATAAACTTGGTCATAGTAAATAAAACTATTATAAAAATAAAGATAAAGTTAATAACCAAACTTATAAAAATAAAAAAGGGAATAAATCTAATCAAAAAAAGTATAATCATAACCCTAATCATTATAATAGTCAAGATTCAAATGTTATTACTTTATATGCTACTTTATTTAATTCAAATGAAAATGAGTAGATTTTAGATAGTTGTGCATCAAAACACATGAACTTTTTATCTAATATTTTGTTTGATTCTATACATGTCTCTAAAAATATTTACTTAAGGGATAATTCTTTCTTAGAAGCAACTAAACATGAAAAAGCTAAATTTTTCAATGTTGTTATAAATGATGTTTTTTATGTACCTAAGCTTAAAAATAATTTTTTATCTTGTTCACAACTTACTAATAATAATTTCATTGTAACATTTCTTAAATATATCTAGTCCATTATAAATCAATATAAATATTTGATTATTTAAGATATTCAAAATAATTATTTATACATTTTATTTCCTTATTCTACATGTTTTCTTTCATCATATAGTAAAAATGAATCTCAATTATGGCATGAAAGATTAGGACATGTTAATTTTATAATTTTACATGATATGTTTGAAAATAATATTATTGTTGGACTTCCTTATATCCCCTCATCATAAAACTTATGAAGGTTGCTTATATGGTAAGCAACATACTAACCCCATTCACAAGAATCATGATGAAAATTCCTCACATCCTTTATAATGATTTCATAGTTATTTTGTAGGACCCATTGAAGGTGTATCTATTAATGTTTATTTTTATAATATTAATTTTATTGATTATTATCATAGAATGATTTGGTTATATTTCATTGAAAATAAATTTGATGTGTTGTCTAAATTCAAAGAATTTAAAGCTTTTTTTGAAAATGCATTTGATTTTTCTATTAAGATATTAAGAAATAGCAATTGTGGTGAATATATTAGTAAATATTTTGATTATTTTTACATTAGTTGTGGTATTCAAAGGAAATTAACAACTCCCTATTCCCATCAGCAAAATGGTATTACTAAAAGGTGAAATTGAACCATTATAGAGATGGCTAGAACAATGTTGCATTCTATAAATGCTCCTCCTAGATATTATGGACCGAAGCCATGAATATTAACATGTATATGATGAATATAATCCCTATATAATATTTTCATTTTATTTACTTTAAAAATACATCTATTCTCATATCATTTCTTTTGCTTTGATAAAATTATTTTTTTGTTACTTTAGTTATACTAATTATAGTCATAACGTCTCATCTACATTATATTTGGTAGTAAAATAATTTATTGACTCTTGAAAAATGGTTTATATATATATATATATATATATATATATATATATATATATATATATATATATATATATATATATATCTTAGATAAAAAAAACCAAAGAAAACATATAGAAATTATGATTATTTTCAATTCATATGAGTTAGCATGTAAATACATTTTATGCATAACATCATGCTTAATTTGACAAAATGATCATGTTTAGTTATTGCATTTGATAAAAATATCATGCTTAGAAAGTTTTAATATTTTGTGTTTTATTTTTTAAAATGATTTCATTTGATTATTGGGGCAATTTAATGCTAATATGCTTAGATACTCTCATTTTATTTTTTATGTTAACATCCTTATATGCTTCATTTGATAATAATATATGTAATGAAATAAAAAGTGTAAATGGAGTTTTTATTATTGGATCATCATCATTTATCTTACTAAGGATACTATTCATATGCTTTTGAACTTATTTTTTTTAGTCTCATATCTATTTTATGGGATGATTACATATAATGCTAAAACTATGTATATTTAATGTATGAGATGTTATACCTCAATATTTTGTTGAAGCATAGTAAAATTGAAAAGTTTTTTATAAGACTCAAATGATAAAATGATTTATTTCTAATAAGACATCTAATGTTTGGATAAATTAGTAAATTATTTTATATGCATCACATGACAATTGTGGATTCTCATCTTGTCAATATTAGAGATGTCGAATAATGAATTGCATATGATAATTTATATTTTTTCATTAAATTTGTAATCAAAGTAGTGAACTTGTTTTCCTAAAATATGACTTGATTGTTTTAAATGTATTTTACCATAGAAAAAATATGTCATATTTTAATATATTTGGTTATTATTATGCTAACCATACTATGCTATCATGAGTCTATTTTTAGATATGTGTTTAAGTTTTGTGTAGGTGCACAATACTAATAATTCAATAATATTTAAGTTCATGTGCATTTTATTTGAGAAAAATTCTTCAATGGTAACATATATCTATATTTCTATCCTATGGATGAGCTAGTGGTAGATATTTTCATAAATCCACTTAGTGATACCAAATTTTGATAGTTTCATGCAATGATGGGCCTCTCAGAATTGTCATTGAGGGGGAGTGTGCATGAAATTTTCACTTTATAATGGCCATATGTTTCTTCTCTTTCACTATATATTTCCTCATTTTAAAGTATTATAAATTTTGTGTGGAATTTAAGTAATTATAAATTTGATGTGGAAGTTTTAATTTTGTACCCCAATACATTTAAAATAATACTTTGTAATGGAATTCCTTGTGTTATAAAAATATCCATGTATTCTTATTGATTATTCATGAGAAACTATGAGATGTTTATGGATTATAATTCTATTTGTTTTAAAATGTGATGTTTTGCATGATGAAGGTTTTTAAATCCTTAAATTGTGTACATTGTATAATTCATTTTTTTTCAAGGTGACTATGACATTTATCACCACTTATCATTAAGGAGGGGTGTTATAACACTTAATTACAAGTGGGATTACTATTCCTTAGCCTTGGTAAAATAATTAAATAATAATAATAATATATTATGTATTAACATGAGGTAAAAACCTCATAAAAATAAATAATAAAGTCATGTTTATTTAATAATTACCAAATTAGATTAAATGGGTTATCAGGATGGATGGACCTATTATTTAAAAATAGTCACCTACTTTATTGAATATTATAAATAGGTTCTTACCACTATTCTAAATTCAATCAAAATCAATATATTTTCAAGTGAACAACAGTTTTTTGAAGAACAGAGAAGTGAGATCAAGAGGAATTTGTATTGGGGTTGTATTGGTTTCTTAGTAATGAATAATCTTTTGGTAGGTTTTTTTACCTCTTTGAGGTTTTTACATGATAACTTTGTGTCAAACATTAATCTGTGTACTCCATTTATGATTTTCAAATTATTATACATCCTAGATATTTTATGCATTTCATATTACATGTATGGAATTATGAATACGAGTGTCTAAATTTACCCCCATTCTATCATAGTAATGGAATTTTTAGAGTAAAATGATATAAGATGATACCTGAGGATAACAACAATGGGTCTTTCCAAAATATGTACTATGTTTTATGTCTTTCTCAATGAAAACCTACAAGGAAACATGTATAGATCAATATTTAATTATGATGAAAAATTAGAAAGTAATAACATATATAAATTAAAATATAATTTAATGAATACACCTATATGTATGTCACAAATCTTGTTTATTGGAGACAATGGATAATAGGGTGATCATGCCCCATTGGATATGCCTAAGTAAGAACATAGTTTGAGATAAATAAGCCCCAACCCTCATTTTAATTAGAGAAGTGCCTATAATTTATGTTATGTATAACTTTAACCCCACACAAATCCAATAAATCTAAGTAAAAATAATACACTATAGGTTCTAAAAGAATTGATAAATGCATAAGATTTTGTGTAAAGTTTTTTAATCATCCATTATAGATGAATTATATGATTTTACATAGGTAATACCTAAGTATAATTTATTTTTTAAATAAATATGATTAATATTTAGTAGATAATAATGAGTTACCATCCCATCTGGTAATCTGAGTAACTTGAGTCATATAGCCTATACCAATATATCATGATATCTAAGAAATTATGAACATATGTCACACATATGCCCCCAATATAATAACCTATGTAATTTTATTCTTGTGATTTATGTAATAATCTAATAAAATCTATGAAATACCTCATAATATTATGAAATATATGACATATTCTAGTCATGTTCCCCAAACCTGAGTTAAAGTTGTTAAAATCTAAGTAAAATATGTAATAGTTTGTCTAAGCTTTAGTATTCTGAAGTAATATGTGCCCAAAAATTAAAATTTCCTATGACTATGGAGGATTAATATCAAAGCAAGCCAAGATGTATTCCCACCTTTTAAGGTGAGGAATAAACCTTGTAAATTATTCATTTCAAAATATAGTAGTTAAAGGCATCACTTATATATATGCCCCAAACCTAAGTCAAATTTGTCAAAATATGAGTAAAACATGTAATAGTCTATGTAAACTTGTACCATTTTGAAGTAATATTTACCAAAAAATCAAAATGTATTATGACTATGAAGGCTTAATCTCAAGATAAGCTTCTATGTATGCCCACCTTTTCAGTTGAAGAATAAACCCTACAAATTACTCATCTCAAAAGATAGTAGTTAAAGACATGTAATAATCTATGTAAACTTGTACCTTTTGGAAATAATATTTTCACAAAAATAAAAATTTATTATGACTATGAAGTCTTAATCTCAAGATAAGCCACTATGTATACCCACCTTTTGAGTTGAGGAATAAATCCTATAAATGACTCATCTCAAAAGATAATAGTTAAAGACATGTAGTGGTATATATAAACTTGTACCATTAAGAATTAATATTTTCCCAAAAATAAAAATTTCTTATGACTTTGAAGGATTAATCTCAAGACAAGCCACCATGTATGCCCACCTTTTATGTTGAGGAATAAACCTTGAAAATTAATCATCTCAAAAGATGGTAGTTAAAGTCATCATTATATATATATATATATATATATATATATATATATATATATATTACTAGTATATTTTAATTCATTAGGTTCATCATCATCATAATTAGTGAGAGTGACCTATAAATCTAGATTCATATTAACAAATTTGGGTAGAGGTACACAATTAATGTATGGGATGGTTAGAATCCAATATTATGATTTGGGGTTTGGTAATTGTATACTCCATGGATTGGGATCAGCCTCATATTTGTAGCATTTTCCATTATGGGTGAATTTAATACATTGACTACCTAAGGAGGTAATAACTCATATACGATGTGATGATGGGTGACCATATATATATATATATATATATATATATATATATATATATATATATATATATATATATATATATATAATTTTCAAGGTTTATTCCTCAACATAAAAGGTGGGCATACATGGTGGCTTGTTTTGAGATTAATCCTTCAAAGTCATAAGAAATTTTTATTTTTGGGAAAATATTATTGCTTGTGTGTGTGTGTGTGTGTGTGTGTGTGTGTGTGTGTGTGTGTGTGTGTGTGTGTGTGTGTGTGTGTGTGTGTGTGTGTGTGTGTGTGTGTGTGTGTGTGTGTATGTATTTATGTATTTATGGTAAAACATATCATAGCATATGCATAATATGTTATCATAGATATAATAAATCACATGATTATGTATGAGACATTTATCCTAAGAATACAAGTTTCCTATCAAGATAGATATATCAATGAGAAACACAATGAATAATCTATATAATGATGAAATCCATAAACTGATTAATAACTACATATAAAAGTGCACGATATCTATCATGGATCCAAAAATCATAAAGTATGTGTGTGATATAAATCATGACACTAAAAAGATCAAAAATATCAAAAAGCACATCATATAATCCTAAATTTACCACACACAAAAAAATAGAGTCAAAGAGTCACACATGATGTTAGTTATGACATACACATAATAAGGCACACACAATCACACTCAATGTCACAGAGGGCCAAGGGACCCTATACAATGTAATAGCTAATGTCACACACATAATGGATAATTAATACCACACAAATTATGGATAAAATAATGTCATAAAATTAGATTCAAACATAATGGATAATCAAATGTGACATAATAAACAAATTCAATAAACAAAATGTAACAAGTTCACCAATAAAAAGGTTATGTGTCTGATTCACATCGGGTTAAATAATATGTTTTTTTTGGATTCATGTGACCCTAACAACATTAAATTATTTAATAAATTAGATTTCTTAAGATAGATAATTTCTAAACAAACTATATTGAAATAGCTAAATAAGTAACTTTTTATTTTAGGAAAACACTAAAATAATGATGTACTTAGCTTATTTTAGGTATTTTTTGGTCTATGGATGAATACATTCATCAATAATAGCATAAAATTGGCGTATGAATGCTTAAGAGAGTATACATATGCTAAGACAAGTCTACACTCCATGGACACCTATGTAATGTGACCTTGTCTTATGAACTACAAAACTATCCACTATATTTTTATCGATGTGTTATTATATTTCCCACTAGACCTATGTTTTATATGGATGGTTATATATTTAATGTTTGTAAATATGCATGTGTATCCTATTTTGTTTCTCTTTGATTCAAACCTAGTTGTGTACTATAATAAAATTTTAAAACTATGATAAAGGGTGAAAGGGAAGGGTTTCATTATTCTTATCCACCTCATTATGACTAAGTTTTGCTTATGTATCTAATAATCCAAATAGGAAAGTAAAACTGAATGTAGTTATCCCACCTAGTTGAGTATTTATAGTCATATGCAATACTAATATGTTATGCAATTCTATGTATGGATTTCTAGACCTAATAAAATGTGACTTTATATTTCAAATGGTTTTCAAACTTAGCTTAGGGATTTCTCCTTTTAGGGATTTAGATTTGATATCTTTCTTTTAGTTCTTCTCAATGTGTAGAGTGATTCCTATTGATAGCTAGATATGTCCCAAGTATATGCTAGATATATAGATGTGTATGCTTGATATGTATATATAGTTAATTTTTTGGGTATTTTTATCTTAAACAAGATGTGAAATGTGTAGGTTGATCCATATGAGAAATTAGAAATTTAAAAACTAGTCATTAAAAGGCACAAAGAAAAATCCCCCCTAAGTGGAAAAGTCTATGGTAGTAATACTATCTCAGAGGTGTGGACCTATCTAGAAAATAGAAAAAAGACCTTTGGCTAGGGGATAATTTAAGAATGATATTAATTTATTTTGGTATAAATTGGGAAGATCATGTGTAATAGTAATGGTAATTTGGAAAGGTCATGCCTATTTATAAGATAATGGATTTTAAGAATGATGAATAAGAGTCATGTATGTCAGTTTGAGTCAAGTATGTTACATTTTGGTCAAATTACACCTTGTCAAGTATCTAATAACAAATATGAGTGTCTAAATTTTCTCTTATTTTATTCTAGTAATGGAATTACTAGAGTAAAAGGAGATAATGTGATACCTAAGAATAACTATAATGGGTGTTGCCCAAGTATGTACTATGTGTTTCACCTAGCTCTATGAAAACATGTAATGAAACATGTATAAATCAATTTTTAGAAAATAGTTAAAATATAAATAAATAAATATAGTTAACCTATATCAAATATAATATAATGGAACAGATACACCTATGTGTAAGTCATCCAATAATATCTTTTGGAGACAATGGAGAATGGGGTGATCATGCCCAATTGGATATGCTTGAGTAAGAACATGGACTGAGTTGAATTTTCTCCAACCCTCATTTTAAATGGATAAGTGCCTAGAAGCTATGTTATGCATAACTTAAACCCAACACAACTATAATAAATATGAATAAATGGAATTCACTATGTGTTCCAATAAATCTAAAAAATACCTAACAATTTGTATAAAGTTTTTAAATCATTTGTAGATGAATTATATGATTAAATCTGAGTAATGTATGAATAAATATTGAGTGTAATATTTTTATAAAATAAATTTGAGTAATAATAAGTATATAATAACATGAGTTAGCATTCCATCTGGTAATTTGAGTAACATGATTCATATAACATGTGCCAATATATCATGATATAGTGAAATTATGAACATAAATCATACATATAACCCTACTATAATACCCTATATAATATGAGTCCTATAATATATGTAATAATCTTATAAAATCTATGAAATGTTTCATAATCTTGTGAAATATTTGACATGTGTCATGTATATTCTTCCAAGTCAAAACTATTAAAATATGAGTAAACCCTATAATAATATATGTAAACATATACCATTCTAAAGTCATTTATTCCAAAAAATATGAATTTAATGTGAATTTTAAGAATTAATCTCTAAGACAATAAATTTTGTATTCCTCCCTTTACAGGTGAGGAATGAAACATGCATGTTACTCATCAAAATTAATTAATTAAAGGTGTTGTGTGTGTGTGTTTTTAAAGCATATAATAACATGTGGATAATATGTTATCATAGTTAATATAAAACATATAAGTATGTATGATACATGTTCCCCAAGCATACAAGTGTCATGTCAAAAAATATATATCAATGAAAAACATAGTCAATAAATGATATAACTAACAATATCCATAAATAGAGTAATAAATATGTTAAAAAGTGCAATATTTTTATCATGCCACAAAAAATAATAAGATTAGTGTGTGATATAGATAACAAAACTAACAATCTCAATAGACAATCCTATATTTATCCAAACATATCAAATAGATACAAAGATTCACACATGATTCCATGCCCATCATGTACACACAATAAGGCACCCATAATGGTGTTTGATGTCACACAAGGCTAAGGGTCCATGCCTAATATAATATAATGTCACACACCCAATGGATAATCTAATTTCACACACACAATGGATAATATAATGTCTCACAATCAAATTCAAACATAACGGATAATCAAATGTCACACAATAAACAAAATTGATAAACAACAGGTAAAAGTAGGTTCACTAATCAAAAGGTTTTGTGTTTGATTCATGTTTGGCTCACCAATGTGTTTTATTTTTTTGTTAGGATTTATGTGAACCTAATAGCATAAAACCTATTTAATATATCATATCTCTTAATATATATAATTACTAAACAAATGTGATTGAAACTAGTTGATTATAATAACTTGTTATTTTAGGAAATTGTTAAAATAATGATGTTCTTATCTTATTTCAAGGTTTTTAAAGTATATGAAGTAATAAATTCATTAATAATAGTCTTAAATAGGCTTATGAATTCTTAGATTCAAAAATAGAGAGTATGTGTGTGCTTGAACAAGTCTGTGCTTCCTAGACACCTGTATAATGCGACCATGTCTTATGCATTATGAAACTTTCCATTTTATTAATACTAATTTGTGACTATATATCCCACTACATCTATGTATGATAAGGATGAATGTATGTTTTAATGTCTTAAAATCCATATGATTATACCTATTTTCCTTCTCTTTGTTGTAAATCCTAGTTGTGCACTATATGATAATTATAAAACTAAGATAAAGGGTGAAATGGAAGGATTGAGCTAACCTTAACCAACCAACTATGACTAAGTGTTGCCTATGTATCCAACAATCTGAATAGAAAAGTTAAAATGAGTGTAATTATTCCACCTAGTTAAGTGTATGTTATTTTTTTAATACTAATATGATGTGCAATATTGCATATGACACAACACTTGATAACCTATGAATTGACCTTGAAAATAATATATAGAATTTTCTCTTGGATTTCTCATATTAGATATATTATATGTAGGATATTTTGGGTATTTCCTCTCAATATGCAAAGTTATTTATTATGATAGATAACTATGTGTAAGATAGGTGCTAGATAAATAAATGCTTAGGCTTGATATGTTTATATTGATGAATTTTTTGGTATTTTCTTTCAGACCAAAATGAAAAATGTATGAAATGACCCATATGATAAATTTGACTATTGGAATCCATTCATTAAAGGGTGTGTGGATAAGTCCACCCTAAGTGAACACATTTATGGAAATATTTGTCTTAAAAGTGTGAACTTGCCTATAAAATAGGAATAATGACTAAGAAGATCTTGTGTAACACTAATAGTAATTTAGAAGGGTTAGGCCCACTTATAAGAGAATAACTATGAGTAATGGTTAATAAGAGTCATGTATGTGATCATAAGTTAATTATGTTAAGGTTTGGTCAAATTACAAATTTTAAAATTTGTAATATGAAATTTGAGTCTCTATTTTTTCTACCCTTTTATTTTAGTAATGAAATTACTAGAGTAAAAGGATAGAAGGTGATAACTAAGGATAACCACAATGGCTTTTGTCCTACTATGTACTATGTGTTGTACCTTTTTCCATGAAAATCTAAAATGAAACATGTATAAATAATTTTATACTTATGATGTAAAATTAAAAAGTAACAAAATTGAACATATATGAAATGAAATATAATGGAATGAATACACCTATGTTTGTGGCAACCAATATTGTCTTCTAGATAATATGGGGAATGGGGAGATAATGCCCCATTGGAGATGTTTGAATAATAACATAGGTTTAGTTAAATATACCCTAATCTTGATTTGAAATAGAGAAATTCTTAAAAGTTATGCTATGAATAACTTTAGCCCCACACATTTCTAATAAATCTGAATAAATGGAATCCACTATGGGTTCTAATAAATCTTAGAAATGCCTAAGAGTGTGTGTAAAGTTTTTGAATCATTTGATGAAGATAGATTATATGATTCAATATAAGTACTAACTAAGTATATATATATATATATATATATATATATATATATATATATATATATATATATATATATATATAATATGAGTAATATTGAGCATAGAATAACATGAGTTTCCATTCCATCTAGTAATGTGAGTATCGTAAGTCATATTACCTATGCCAATATATCATGATATCTTAAAAAATGTGAACGTATGTCATGTATATTACCCCACTATAATAATATATTCAATGTATGTCTTGTAATATGTGTAATAATATAATAAAATCCATGAAATATCTCATAATCCTATGAAACATATGGCATATGTTTTGCTTATGCCCCAAATCTTGAGTCAAAACTATCAAAATCTTAGTAAAACATGTAATGATCTATGTAAAATTATGCCATTATAATGTATTTTATGCCCAAAAATATGAATTTTATGTGACTATGATGGATTAATATTGAATACAATCCTTTATTTATGATCCCTTTTTGAGGTGAGGAAGGAGCCTATAAATTACTCATCTCAAAATATAGTAGTTAAAGGAATCATGTTATATATAGATATGTAAGTAGTGTAAATCATATAATAACATGTTGAGATTATGTCATCATAGTTAAAAGAAATAATTTGAGTATGCATGAGACATGTATCCTAGGTATATAAGTGTCATCTCAAGATAGATATATCAATGATAAATACATTGAATAAATAATATAGCAATGAATATTTGTAAACTAAGTAATAATTACATGTAAAAGTGAATGATCTATATTATGTCACTAAAAATAATAATTCAAGTGTGTGATATATATCATGGAACTAATAAACTAAATAATCCCAATAAGACCCCAAAAAAATCCTATATTTATCCACAATAGAAAATAGAGTTAAAGAGTCACACATGATGGCATGGCCATGATGTACACACAATAAGGTACACATGATAGAACAAAATGTCATATAATTACAATGGGACACACACAATGAAAAATCTAATGTCACACACCCAATGGATAATCTAATGTAACACACATAATGGAAAATATAATGTCACATACATAGTGAACAATCTAATGTCTTATAATCAAAGTCAAACATAATGCATAATCAAATGTCACACAATACATAGAGTAAAAAAATAACAATCAATAATATGTTCTCTATTCAAAATGTTATGCATTTTATTCATGTTAGTTTCAAAAATATGTATTATTATTATTTATAGGATTTATGTGACCCTAATAGCATAAAGTTATTGAATAAATCAAATTGATTAGGATATATAATTACTAAATAAATTTGATTACATCTAGATAAATATAGTAACTTTTTTTAAGGAGAACACTAAAATAATGATTTTCTTATCTTTTTTTGGGTTTATACAAGTATTTGGAGGACTAATAATATCAATAATAATCTTAAATGGGTATGTGAATGCTTTGATCTAAAAATGAGAGAGTTTGTGTGTATCTAGACAAATCCACACTTACTGGACACCTACATAGTGAAATCCTATTTTATGTACTATGGAAATTTCCACTATATTTTTATTTATCTATGACCATTTTCCCCATTGCATTTATGTCTAATAAGGATGTATGTATATTGTGATGTCTATAAATCCACCTAAGTATCCTTGTTTTCCTTCTCTTTACTACAAATCCTATTTGTACACTTTAGGAACACTATAAAATTAGGATAAAAGATGAAAAGGAAGGATTGAGATAGCTTTATACACCTTAGTATGACCAATTTTTTCCTACATATTGAATACTCTAAAGAGGAATGTCAAATTAAAAACAAATTTATCCCACACAGTTGAGTGTGTGCAATCATATTTAATATTAGTATGATGTGCAAGCTTATTTATGACTTTAAACACTTTAAAACATGTGAATTGACCTTAAAAATTGTATTCATACTTAACTTATCACTTTATCCTTTGATTAATTTCAGATTTTGGAAATTTTGGATAGTTCCTTTCAATGTGCATAGTGATTTCTATTGATAGATATGTATCAAGTAGGTTCTAGGTAGATAAACTATTATTCTTGAAATATTTATATAGATGGTTATTTAGGTATTTTCATTTTAATTGACATGTGAAACATGTGGGTTGGACCATACGATAAATTTTAAATTAAACAACTAGTCTCTAAAGGGTATGGGGAGAAATTTATGCAACATGAATAAGTATGTGACAATGGTCTTATCTTAGAGATGCAGACTTCTCTATAAAACATGAACAATAACATGGGGCCAAGGGATAAATTTATAATGATATTACTATATTTGGGTAGATATTAAAAATATTATGTGTAATAGTTACAATAATTTGGAAGGGTCATTCTCATTTATAAGAGAATGGCTATGAGAAATAGTGAATAAGAGTCACGTATATGAGAATATGTCAATTGGGTTAAGGTTTAGTCAAATTAAACATTTTCAAGTGTATAATATTATATATGAGTGTCTACAATCAACAATGATAATTTGGAAGGGTCTGACCCATATATGGATAAATGGATATGACAAGATGCAATTAATATTCATGTATTTGAGTGTAAGTCAAGTATGTTTAAGATTGGTCAAATCACACATTATCAAGTGTCTGATGCTACCTATGAGTGTCTACATGATATAAGAGGTTATTTGAAGAATTCATAATATTTTAATTATAGGGATAGCTTGTGCAATATAGAGAAAGTAATTATGAAAGGAATAATCATAGAAACAACAAATATAGAGAAATTTGGAATGTGCTAAATGAATAACATATATTAAATAAAAATAGAGTACTCATTGCACATAGCAAAATGATCAGATAATTAGAATAACCATATTAGGACCATTAAATTAATCTCTATCACACATTGTAACGATATTTAATTGCATTTGAGCATTATATATAGAGCATTCTAGTGCATTGTCTCTTTACATTCTAGTCTTTTGATATACTCAAAAGGAAAGACTCTTCACATTCTTGTACCATTTCTTCAACTTAAAAGGTCAAATACATCCAAAATAGTATACAAAAGATAAAATCATATAATTTAAGCATGTCTCTAGCCAATTATACTTTGTAGTTTTGATGACCTCAATCCATACCCAACATTTTCCTAGACTTAATACAAAGTTGCACCTTAAAATCTTATCTGAAGCTGAGAGGATGAGTCATAAACACTAGTTTCAGTTATCACTCCAAGTGTTATTTACTAGTTTTCACCCATTACACACTACTTATCTACCTTTTTATATTTTCATCTAAGTAGCATACTATCCTACCACTCTTTTGATATTTCAATAGATTATCATAACCAAGCAGTTGAATTTTATAGGTTTTCAACCATTATGGCCCCAATTCTAATGTTTAAGACTAGCCTATACTCTTTGTATAAAACATGTGTAATCTAAAAAATTGAAGTATGCAATACTTATTAATAAGGTTATGGTGTGATTTAGAGTGGTTGATATGGAGGCTACTACATTATTGGTTCTAATTGGACTATGGTTAGATTTTTAGGGTGTACAAGGTGTGCTAGAGGAGTTTATTTTTGTTGGGTGCTTGCTTGAGTCTGTGTAGTTACCTTCCTATACTGAAGCATTTGTTTAATTTATTATGGTGGAGTTAATTGAGGTACCTCCACCAATTCAACAATAGAAATATTGATATGTGCAAGATCTTACTTCAACACCTTCTAATTTGTCAAGGCCTCATGCACCATGGAAAGCAAGATGCATAGTGGAGTTTGGATTAACATCAAATTTTGTACATTATCATCTTTTGTAATGGATATTAGTGCTTTTGCATTTGAAATTTTGAGTGGAATATCCAACACCATCTCATCCAATCAATTTACATCCCTTTGAGCTTGAATCCCTAAAAATGTGTTATGCATTGTCTCATTATTCCATATTTGGAACTTTTGCATAGTATTTTCCCTAGCATCTCATATTTTTTTGATTTTAATGCTCACTATGTATGTATTAGATATTTGATCATCTAACACTACTTTGGCTTTAGCTGATGATATGAACTCAGATTTCATAGTATCCAAAGATGGATTGAGGTTTTGCCTCCAATTGAGAATTCCTTAGCTTATTTGTTTGGACTATTATGTAGCAGTCTCTAAAACCTTCTCATATTCTTCTAGTAGTTCAAAAATAGCCTATATCTTTGTCCTTAGGGCCTACACCTATGTGTACAGTGTTTGTAGGTGTTGCATGACCAACCAATCTTTAGTAAGTTGCATCAATAGGGATATGAGTTATTTGTCTATAGACATTACCTTATCACCTAAAACCTACATAACTAAAGTGGGGAAAGTATAATATGTATATTGGCATGTGTTTATTATTTTATTATTAAGGTCTACATTATCTTCCTATAGCCTCAACACTTCATGTTCCAATTCTGATGCCTTCTATGTAATTGACTCTTCAAACACATTTGTGCCTTTAATTTTCTTTTATAATGGCAACTATGACACATCTAAATTTATTTATAAAGCACTAATGTTAAGTACCATGGATGTGGAAGGATTTATAGATGGATATAGTGTGAATTACCCTAAAATAAGATCAAAAGTGGTACATTGGGTGAACATCATGGGAACATCCCATAAACACTAGATAGTAATCTAAGGATTTATCTATGAGGGCTCCTCCTTTGTATCTAATAATGTTGTCAGCTTATTCTATGCTACAAACTCTTCTTCATTATTGGATTTTTTAGTTTTAGATTCAACTTCAGCCTTAAATTTAGCATCTACTTTAGCTTACACCTCAACCTGAGCCTTAGCTTAAGCTTTGGATTTGATTTTGGCATCTACCTGAACCTTAACTTTTACCTTAGTGTTAGCTTTGGCTTTTTCTTAAGTTACTTTCTCATCAACTACTTGTTTAGGTTGTTCTTCCTTAGCCTTTTATTTTTCATCCTATCTTTGTCATTACATAGTTTACACTTATTATTGTTTCTTGACTACTTCCTCTTGCTATTTTTTACTTACCTATGCTTCTTCAGCTTAATTTTTGTGAGCCTCTACTTCCTTGACTTATTTCTTTTAGGATTATTATTTCTAATATTTCCTATTCATAGCCTCAACTTCCTCAAATTTTTTCTTGGAAACCTTTGCTTCTTCATCCCATTTATGTGCAGCCTCTACTTCTTTAGCCTACTTATAGGCAACCTCTACTTCTTTGGCCTATTATTTCCACTATTTCTCCTATTATTGGCATTGATACTCTTATACAAACACTTGTTGTCTAACTTCTTTATTTTTATTTTTCTCTTCATTTCTTATTTCCTTTCCAAGCCTCTTATACTTATCTTATGGATCTTATTTTTATTTTTTATATTCTTCTTATATCTTGACCTAAGGTAAAATTACTTCTGTAGTCTCCTTTATTTCCTCTAGTGCATAGAGCTTGGTGACTATTTGAGTTTCCTCCAAGGAGGATGATTATATCATAGTACCTCTCAAAAAAAATCTTGTGTATTAATAGTGGTGGGGGAGTTAAGGTATACTTGAATATATTCATAACTTTGGTTTATGATTGCTACTATGAATCTTGTGTTTCCTATGCACTAGTCCCTTCTACCACTTCACTTAAATACACCATTGTTTCTTTGACATGTTGTGTTGGCATTTTCAAAAAATGAGTCCTTGGCTTGTGTTTCAGAGTTTCTAATGGACTTTCTTGTATCAATTTCTATTATTATTGTGAAACCAAATATCCCTTAGCTAGATATATGTTAAATATATTGATTACTAATTTATATCACATTGCTTCTTGTCCTATAATATCAAAAATAATGGAATGGGGTTGCATGATGTCAACATAGAGATCTTACCTTACCTAATTTCACACTTGAAAAGTGTGCACTAATTTCCAAAATAAAATTTATTTATCATCCTCCTTATCATAAACCTCATTTATAATTTCCTTAAGCATGGTTTTTAATACTTCTTAATATTACATTCATATTAATGGCAAGTCATAGTAATCCACTATGCCTAAAACATTAGATTATTTAACCAAGACTTTATCTAACACATCCACTTCTTGGGTGGAAGAGGTGAGAATAACTATATATGTGCTTTCCTTTTTAATTACTCTTGGTAGGATGGGGAAACTTAAGCTTATGGTGGTACTTGTGGTTCCACTTGTTATTGTTCTTATTGTTGCTCTGATGATAGTTGTTTCCCTTATGGAGAAATAGATTGAAGAGGTGAAACTTTCTTCATAAATAAAGATTTTTAAATCCATACTTTATCCTGTGATTATACCATTATAATTAATAATGTCATTAAAGTTGTAGTTAGAGTGGCCAACTTATTAACTTTAATTTGAATGTTATTATGTATATTTGTAACTGACACATACTGTCCTAAATATTTCATGACATATTTTGGGATTATTGGGTGAATTATTATCAAGGATAGGTCCTCCATCCATGATGTATTAAACCACCATAATTTTTCATAGTACAACCCTATTTTAGTCCATGTGATGTTTATAAGGGAAGTGGCGGGCCAAAAATCCATGGTAAAATTGATTGGTCCTAGTGTAGATTTCCACTATGTAAGGCAAAATAGTAAGACCAAAAACTAATATTAAAATGTTTATGAGACACCTGTAAGTACCTTATCAATATTTGTGGTGAGATCTGATGATAAAAAATTTAGTTTAATTGAAGTCCTCCTACATATGTATCATGTAATACAAAATATCGATTACACCCTCTATTACCTGCTTGGCATGCTTGGTAGTCTACCAAAATATTTTTGTGATTTATTCAACTAAATGCACACCAAATCATCCTCTATTAAATCAATTCATATTATTCTACCTAATCTTGTGGTATACTTCTCTTAATTTTTTGAATGGATTAGTGGTGTGCTATATTTGTATTGGAGGAGGGATTTCCAATGATTGGGAAGGCCTATGATACTTGCCATAGCTAGAGATCAATTCAAAATGTAATATCTTGGGATAAATAGATATCCCATTAATTATATTGACATAAGATATTGAGCATTACCTCATAAATCTTCCCAAATATAGGGATCTTATTCAACCTATCTGTATTTGAACCTCACATCAGATGTGGGAGCAATAAAGATTTGACTGTGTAGCTTCTTATGGTCTTGGAGTAGATAGGGTAGATTCTAACTGATCAAAAAATTTGAAAGGATCTATGTCATTATATTAGGATATCATAAACCCAATCGAATCCCCATCTCTTATTTCTACACATCTATTAGAGGGATCAAAAATTGGGATTGATCCATGGCTGTTGTTGTAGCTTGGGATGAACACTTGATTTGATCATTTGGATTTTAGTATGTGTTAGCCATTTTGGCCCACATACCAAGATTTTGTCTAGGCATATAAAATGAGCAATGATATTATGAAGTAGTGGATCAAAATATTAGCAAATGGGGTCTAAGGTTGAAAATTAAGAAAGACCAAAAAGCCTTCATGATGTTCAAGCATTTTAAAGAACATGTCCAAAATAGCCTACGGGCTTAAAATCTTATTTGATACTTGGAAATGGATAAGTGTTCATTCTTTTATGAAATTTATTTCAAGTACTTATCTAAGCATAAGGAATTTTTTTGGACATTTTTTTTGAAAAAAAAATCCCAAAGATAAATTCATGCAGACATTTTATCCATAATAAAATCCTGAAGGCCATTTCTTTCAAGAAAATTATCTGAATAATTTTCCTAAAGGGTCATTATTCAGTAAAGTGTCTTGATAAAAAAGTTCTAAAATGTTTTTTTATCAAAGTTTCTTATACAAAAGTCCCGAAGGGTCACAAATTCCAATTGAAATCAAAAGTCTTGAAGACAAAACCTCAAGGAAATAGTTTATTTTAGAAATAATGTTCTATACAAATCTAAGTCCAAATTCTTTCAGGGAAATTATTCATGACAATTTTCCTGAAGACCTCCTTCTCTCAGACATTTGGTTTGCAAGAATAAATCTCAAAAACATGAATTATATCATACATTTTGTCTACAATAAATTATCCAAGGCAAAGTTAAGGTAGACTTAATTCTTTTAGGTAATTGTCCCATGAAATTTTCCCCAAACAATTTGTCTGATACAAAAGAGCCACAAACAAATTCTTTCAAAGAAAGTGGCCAAGACAAAAATCCCATAAAAGTATTTATTTTTTGAAAAGTGTCCCAAACAAAAGCCCAAAGAAATTATCTAAGGAAATAAAATATATAAAAAAAGTTCATGGGAAAAGGTCTAAAATGCAAAGTTTAAAAGAGTTATCTGTTGTAGGGAAAATATATGGAAATCAGATGGAGACGTTCGTACAAGTGTCAATTTTAGGCCATGTCAAGTAAACATTAAAATTCAAAAAATGTAGTGATAGGCATGTGAACATCAAATATGTTTACATGGACATAAAAAATGGGCCTCGTGAAATTGTTATTTGTATTCAAAAACCATCAAAGGGGGTCCCCAACTGAATGTAGACTTGAAAAGTGTCAAAATCTTGGGTGTCTAGATAAAATATAATGGAAAGCATGGTAAAAGATAGGTTGATAGTAGGATCTTGAAGATAAACATGGGTTTGTTAAGTGGTACCAGCTTAGATAGAGTTGGTAGGTGAAGAATAAATCTAAGGGATCACATTAACTTATACTATGGAGATTGGATGGTGAAAGAAAAGGTCAATGAACCAATGACCTGAGTCAATTTTGATATCCAATTAAACAAAGACAGGCCTAAGACACTTTTGAAAATGATCTAGATTGGACCAAGAGCATATATTTTAGGATTGAGTGGTTCCATTAAGACTTTGTAGGAAGTGGAATGGACCTATTTTGGGCCTGTTTAGATCCAAAAAAGGATATATGTAGTCTATAGGTCATAATCAATATGAAATCTATGGGAAACCAATAATAATCAATTATTTTTCCACCTATAGAATGGAGCTATGATCTAAACATGAAAATGGAGCAAATTTGTGTTTAATGCAAAGGGTCTCATCTATCAATGTGGCTCTATCATCGATAAAGTAGGTACTGACCACCATTCATGGCATGGCACTATCAGTTTTAGGATTTGATCCTCATGAACATGTCAAGTGGGCTTAGGTTCCCAAGGTGGTGAATTAGTTACTAGAGAAATAGTTAAGGGAATTGATTTTGCTTAAACAAACTTTGTCATCATGCATAACAAACCCTTATCTTCTAGTGGGGATCTCTCAACCAATGAAAGGAGATTAAGGACTATTGGAATAAGTAAAAGTTAACTTATTGATAAGGGTTAGCTTATTAGAATAAGGTATGTGTACAAAAAGAGCCAATGAACTATTATCACATTGTTTGATGACTAGGACCCTTTTTTCACTCTCCTAGGCATTTTTCCCATATCTCTCCCCCTTTTTGATATACATAGAGGTTTTTGAGCCAAAAAATAGATGCCTCTAATCCCTCTCTTGGGCATGACTAAACTCTTCAAATATAGAGATTGTAAACATAACCACTTGAGATGAATATAGGATTACTTTTAGATTTCATTATTCTAGTATAGTGTGTACATGTCAATTGATTTGCATATTTGGTAGATATTTTCTCCCTTGTCAAGTCTTTATCTCACCTAGTTACTAGTTAATCTTGTTATGAAGGTCATGTTTAGCATTATATATCTTTTTATTAAAGCTCATATGTGGATAATTTAACTGGTTAGTGTCTTTCATTAGACCTCTCCACCACTTCCCTCAATTCTTAATCATTTGGTGAACTTCTGCATGAAATACAAATTTATGATAGATATTTAGAGTCTTAGATCTAGTCTTTTACTTATTTAATTAGTGTTTAAGAGTTCAAAAAAATTGGATCAACCATATTTTAGGTGCATCACCATATTTATCTTAGGTTTCCCTTTCATGTTATCTCTCTCCCTTTTTCCTTAGTCATTAGTAGGTTTTAGTATTAGAAATGAGCTAAAATGATATATCAGAGGAGTTAGCCTTGTTAAAAAATCTTAGAGGTTTGACCCCATTAAGTATACCCATAACCTATGGTCAGTCCCATGTTGAACTAGATTTGGAAGTAGGACCTAAACACTTCTACTTTTAGTCAAAGTGCAATCTAGACCTCTAACAGTATTGGCATGCTTGGTGGGACCAAGGTCCAAAAGAGTGCGAAGATATTGGTGTGTCTTTCCTCTAATATTATTTTATAAGAAATAAAGTTAGCACTAATGGTGACTCTGAATCAAAGCTTTTGGTTACAAATATATTAGGTATGTCTCATTAGATATTTTAGTTAGTTCTTTCATCTCATTTGGTATATGAGGTTAATAAGGACATCTATGACAAATATTCTTATTATCCACCTCCTTATCAACATACCCAATATGGTCCTCATAATCCATATGACCTTTATCACTCCTACCAAGATCTATATCAGACTTATGATGAACATGATCAATCAGACTTTGATTCTCACCAGTAATATGAGGACCAATATTAGTAATACACATAAGAGTATTACCTCGATACTCCAAATGAACAGATTTTACATAATAGTATTAATCCTCACCAATCCTATCATGATCCATCCATAATATCACTTAGGTGAACTTTAGTGAACCTTAACAAGTATGCACTTGAAGTGTGCTCACAAAATTATTATGGCCAAGATGTCCCTACTCATCAAATCCATCATGTAAGGGAGTCTTTGCAGTAAGTGAAAGAATAATGGGTAGCTTTTGAGAGATAAAATTATAATAATCTCATAGGTGAGATGATGGATGTAAGTGGTTACATTAAAAGCATTAAGGATAAGCTAAAATGACTTGGAGAATAATAAGTTCAAACTCATCAATCTTATGTGCCTTCATATACACCACCTTAGCCTTCATATGTGCCACCCATTCTTCCCCAAATAGCCATCCCAAGTGATTCTTCATGTGTTCCTTAAACCTTTCCTTCTTGGAATTAAATCCAATAGAGATGTCAAAGAAAGAAGGGGATGACTATGGAATATCCTGTTGTTGATGTCCAAGATTCCATTCTCCCTCAAGACATCCTTAAGAAGTTATTCAAGGTTCCAAGATGAAATTAAGTAGTGAAATAATGGGGTGGAAAAAAGTAAGGAAAATATGTATTTAAGATCCCAAGTTAAAGGAGGATATAAACCTATGCAAATCTATCTCATCCCTCCTCAAGAGTCTTTTTGTGTTCCTTGTCTTCATGAGGCCACTAGCCATCTTAAAGAGAAGCTATTCTAAGAGAATATAGATAGATAAATCAAAGAGTTAGAGTTGAATACCAAGAAAGAGGAGAAGAAAAAAAAATTAAAAGGGTCAAGAAGGGACTCTATCTTTCCCATATTGGAACTGAATCATGCATTCAAGTAAACCCCAAGTTTTTATATCCCCACCCCTCCCTCCTTAAGAATCAAATCCCTTTCCCTCATGGAGATCCATCAAAACTAAAAGGAAAAAGGAGGAAGTGGTGAGCATTGAAGTCAAACAAGATACCATCTAGCATCCACTTCCCTCTCCTCAAAACCCTAGGGCCATTCCTTCATGGGGGTCTATTCAAGAAATAGTGCAACAAAATGAAGAGGTGATTTTGGTGCAAAGAGAATAGCTCCATGAGAGAGATAAGGTATCTATGATTACTTTTATGTACCTTTATCATCTTTTTAAGTAATTTTAGAGATATATTGTGCCTATCTTATAAAAAGAGATTCTCCTTTGTGAGGAAATTCAAGAATATACAATTGAGGAAACATAAAATGAAGAGGATATGAGTGATCAAAAAGAGGAGATAATTATTAGAACACCATTAAAGAAGAGTGAGCATGTTTTAGTATTTCAAGTGAAAATTGAAGATGTAAACCAATAGGAAGAAGCATCAGAGAGTATTCCTAAATAAGAAGACCATTGGTAGTTGTTGTAATATGATTTCATGAGTGAGATTGATGAAATTAAGATGGAAAACTTGGATGATGAGATATTACAATAGGTTGAATCTTCATTTGAGGTTTCCATTAATGTTTTTGAGCTTTAATAAGATATTTATTCTATAGGGATGACCAAGTATAATGATAAGGCTAGTCTTGATGAGAGACTGGTATAAATGGAGGACATGGATGAGATTGAGATATCTCTTATTGAAAAGGAACAAGTGATTGAGAAGATGGAAAAAGTATTTCCCATAGAGAATAATGACCAAGGTTGGCAGAATATGTAGAGTTCCTTGATGGGCTTGAATAACTTGTAGCCAAGAAGAATCCCAATCTTATTGAGGACACCATGTAAATCAAAGAGGTAAGTTTTGTTCGACCATCACTGGAGGTCATGGTTGAAGAAACATATGAGAAAGTTGAGACTATCTAGGTGCACATAACTAACCTATTTGGAACTACTTGGTTCTCATTGAACATTATGCCAATGAATTTGGTAGATATAATAAATAAGGAGGTATCAAGACCAAGAGTCAAGAAACCTCATGCCTCTTTCAATTCTACATCCCATGATGTAAGAAGGTTGTCAAACTTTCCTTTTGATCTAGGAAGAAAGGTACACAGTTTTAAGATGTATATATTAGGATTATTTTTTCAAAATTCCTCTAAGTGTAGATTATATCACTTTTGCTTAATATCCCTATTTTGTTCTAGATTATTTTCCCTTCAATAAGTGCCTTGAGCACTCTATCTTATGTTGTTTTTTTCTTGGTATTTTATTTGTTTCAAGAGAGTTTATTTAAAGGACTGGTAGCCAGTGTTAGATCCAATTCAATGTGTTAAATAAAAGTAGAGAATCCATGCCCAATGGATAATTCTATCAATTAAGTTTGGGTTCTCAAGCATAGAAAACATGCTTCCCCATGAGTCACCAAAAATGTTGGCCATTTTGGCCCACATACCAGGCTTTTACCTAGATAGAGAAAATGAGAAATTTTCCTATGAAGCAATGGATCAAAATATTAGCAAAGGGGGTCTAAGGTTACAAATTAAGAAAGATCAACAATCCTTCATGATATTTGAGCATTTTCAGGAACATGTCCAAAAGATCCTGTGGGCTTAAAAACTTATTTGATACTTGGGAAATGGTTAAGTGTTCATTCTTTCAAGAAATTTGTTTCAAGTTTTTTCACTAAGCATCAAGAATTATTTTGAATATTTTGTCTAAAACAAAAGGCTTAAAGACACAAATACATGAAGACATTTTGTTTGTAATAAAAGATTGAAAGTCATTTATTTTGATGAAATTGTCCAAACAATTTTCTTGAAGGGTCATTCTTAAGCAAATTATTCTGATACAAAAGTATTAAAAGGTCATATTTCATAAAATCGTCCTATAAAAAAGTCCCTAAGGGTCACATATGTTGGTCAAAAACAAAAGTCCTGAAGACAAAAGCCTGGTGAAATATTTTATTTCATACAGAATTTTATGTAAAAAGCTAAGTCCAAATTGTTTTAGATAAATTGTCTGTGATAATTTTCCCAAAGACCTCCTTCTCTTAGACATTTTATCTGCAAGCCTAAATCTTGAAGACATGAATTATATCAAAAAATTTATTCATAAGAAATTGTCCAAGGAAAAGATAAGGTAGACTTAATTCTTTTGGGCAATTATCCCATGATAATTTCCCCAAACATTTTGTCTAATGTAAAATAGCTACAAACAAATACCTTCAGAGAAAGTGGTTGAGATAAAATCTTGAAAATATATTTATTTTGGGGAAAGTGTCCCAAATAAAAGCTTGAAGAAAATAGTTAAGGACATAAAATCAAAAAATAAAAAGTCTATGAGAAAAGGTCTAAAATGCAAAGTCTAAAAGAATTATATGTTGTGGGGAAAATATATGGAAAGAAGATGGAGACATTCATGAAAGTGTCAATTTTAGGCCACATCAAGTAACCATTGAAATTCAAAAAATGTAGTGATGGATGCATGGACATAAAATACATTCACACAGATGTCAAATACAAGCCTCATAAAATACTCATTTATATTATAGAACTATCAAAGGGGGTCCTTGATTGAATACAAACTTGATAAGTGTCCAAAAATAGGGTGCCCAGATCAAATCTAATGGCAAAAATGGCAATAAATAGGGTGACAATAGGATATTAAAAATCAATGCAGTGCTACCAAGTGGCACTAGCTCAGATAGAGTTGACAGTTCAAGAATAGATCCAAAGGCTTGCATTAACTCATACCATGGAGTTCATATGGTGCAAGCAAAGGTCTATGAGTCAATGATCTGAGTCAATTTTGATAGTCAATTAAATAAAGGTAGACATAGGACACATTTAATGAAGGTTGAAGGGATGGTTTTTACCAAGGTGAGTAAATATGGATGGAACATAGTTCAAGCATGATTTATATTGGACAAAGAAAAGATATTTTAGGATTGAGTAGCACCATTAAGACTCTAGAGGAAGTGGAATGGACCTATTTTGGGCCTATTTGGATCTATAAAAAGAGTTATGTAGTCTATAGGTCAACATCAATATGATTTCTATGAGAAAACAAATAGTTTTAGATTGGTTTTCTTCTTATAGAATGAAATTATGATATGAACATGGAAATAGAGTATATTTGTGATTAATGAAAAGTTTCTTATCTATCAACGTGAATCTATCATCGACAAAGTAGTTACTAATCACCTTTCATAGCATGACACTGTTAGTTTTAGGATTTGAGTATTTGATCCTCATGAACATGTCAAGTGGGCTTAGGGTCACAAGGTGGTGAAATGATAGCTAGAGAAGTCATTAAAGGCATTGATTCTACTCAAATGGACTTTGTTACCATGCATAACAAACCCTTATCTTCTAGTGGGGATTTCTCAGCTAATGAAATGATCTCAAGGACTAAAAAATAAGTGAAGGTTAGCTTATTGACAAGGGTTATATTATTAGAAGAAGGCATGCATACAAAAGGATCCAAGGAATTTTTATCACATTATTTGGTGACTAGGACCCTTTGTCCACTCTCTTAGGCATTGTTCTTGTCTCTCTCTCTCCCCCTTTTTATTATATGTATAGGATTTTGAGCCAAAAAATAGATCCCTCTGATCCCACTCTTAGACATGACTAAACTTTACCAAGATGGAGCTTTTAACTATAACCTCCTAAGATGAATACAAGACAACTTTCAAATTTCATTGTTTTGGTATAGTGTGTACATGTTAATTGATTTGCATATGTGTTAGATCTTTTCTCCCTTGTCAAGTCTTGATATCACTTAGTTACTAGTTGATCTTGTTATGCAGGTCATATTTAACATTCTATATATTTTTATTAAATCCCATATGTGGATACTTTGACTAGTTAGTGTCTTGAATTAGACCTCTCTATCACTTCCCTTAGCTATTGATCATTTTGTGAACCTCTGCATGAAATTTTGATATATGATAGATATATGAAGTCTAATATCTAGTATTTTACTTGTTTCATTAGTGTTTAAGAGTTAAAACATAGTAGATCAACCATAATTTAGGTACATCACCATATTTAGCCTAGGTTTCCCTTTTATTTTATCTCTCTTTCCCTTTTTCCCCAATCATTAGTCAGTTTTAGTAGTGGAAATGAGATAAAATGATGTATCATAGGAGCTAGCCTCATTATAAAACCCTAGAGGTCTGACCCATTATAGGATACCCACATCCTGGGGTCAGTCCCATGTTGAGCTAGATTTTGAAGTAGGACCTGAACACTTCTACTTCCATCTAAGGTGTAATATATACCTCTAATAATATGCAATATGTGTGTAATGAGGTATTTTGAAGGTTGATAACAAACTTCACTTATTAACCAAAGTGTGTATAATTTTATTTTTGTTAAGATCCTTCTTTTTATAGTTTTTAGAACCTAATTCCATGTACATAACTATTCTAGTTACATTTAACTAGGTGTGCATGAGTTGTGCTCAAAAATTAATATGAATTGATATTTTATTGATGTGATTATGACCCCTTTTAGATCAAGACTCTTGATTTATCCCTTGATGGTTACTTGATGTGACTTGATATCCTTCCATCTTCTTTATTTATTTTATGACTCTAGCTATCAATTTACCACTCAATCTACCTCAAAAAAGATGTAATATCTTAAAATGTTATGTCTTTAATGGACTTAAATAACAATTATTTGTCCTTTCACCATACATGTCTTATCATGGCCACCTTCCTCAGCTTATTTCACAAACATTGGTAGTTGGTTCTAGTTGTCTATCCTTAGTCTACTCTAAAAGCCAATTTCATGTTGAAACTATAATTGCTTTTTGTTGGTTGTGATGTGCTGAGATGCCAAAATCACTCTAAAAAAACATACTAACCTAAAAAAAAAACACACACACACACATAAAACATAATCAAGTTAAATAAAATAATAACTACATGGTGCCACTCATCACCCACTCATATTATTAATAGAATGATAAAGCTTAAATTTAGTAAGGCTTATGCCCATATCCATTTATGCATCTTGGTAGTATGATTCCATGAATTTTTTTAGCATAATAGTACCTTATTTTTAAACCTCATGTATAATGTAGGTTCCTTTCCATCTAATGCATAGTTTTCTTGGGAATGCTATAAACTTGCTATCAAATAGAAATACCTCTTACTTTGAATAAAATTCTTTCGATCATAGGTTATGATCATGCCATGCCTTTTGACTTAACTTGTGTATTTATTCTATCCATAATGTCCTTTTTCATCTTTCCTCCATCTTGATCAATTCCAATAACCTTTGTTTTAGAGAGTCATGATCACCTAACCTCAAAATCATTATAATATTCAAGTTCAGAACTATGTACTCCATAGGCATTAGAAATTTAAGACCATAAAGAAGTTGAAAGGTAGTGAAACTAGTTGTGCACTTGTAATTTGATGTTTATGCCTAAATAAATAAAGGAATACAATCCTCCCAATCATATTATCTTTGCACATTAAAAATATTTTTTAGCATTTTCCCCAATACCTTGTTTGATGGTTAAACCTACACATTTGTTTGAGGATGATAAGTCATGATTTTGTAGTGAGATATCATAAACTCTTCAGTGAGAGTGTTGATATTGTTATTGAGGAAATGTGTTCTTATATCACTGATAATCATAATAGGACATATAAACCTTGTGATAATATTTTCATATAATAACTTTATAGCATCCTTCATACCATAACTTAGGGTCATAACTAATTCCACCCATTTGGTGAAGTAATCAGTTATGGTAATAATATATTTTACATGACTTCACCTGATAAGAAGATCTATAGGCCCAATAAATTTAATTCCTCATTTTTCAAATGATTATTTTACGAGTATTGGGACTAATGGAATCTCATCGCATTGATTTGTCTTTCATATTTTTTGACATACATCAAAATGCTTGGATACTCTATGCACATCTTAAAATAATGAAGGGCACCAAAGACCACTCTATAATATTTTTCTTATAGTGGATCCAATTATAAAGTGACCTCTAAAGATTCTTTAATGAGCTTCCTAAAGATGTTGTGGTCATTCATGCTCTAGTGCTACTATGTACAACACACCATCTTTTCCTAGTTTGTACAAAAATCCATTGATGAGATTATATGGTATAGTTTGGGTGATGATTTTATTCTTCTCCCTTTCCAAATAGTGTACAAGGAAACTTACTTTCTCTAAGAAGTTAGTAATATCCTCCATATTATTTAGAATTGTAGAAGCCCTAAATAAGTGAACATATAGGGATTTATCTTCTAGTTTTTCTATCTCTTACCCATTATATATCCTATTCAGATGATCTAGCCCAACATTTTCTTAAATTGCATTGACATTGATGCAAAATTTAAATTCATAGAATAGAATAAGCCACCTAGATATACATCCTCCCAACATTGGCTTATTAACTAGGTAGCACAGTGTTTGGTAATCTATAATGATCTCAAATGGTGTATCCAACAAGAAATGATAAGAAAAAATTAGTGAAAACAACATAGTTAATTCCTCTCCCTTGGTAGTATATAGTTCTTTTTTTATGCTAATAGCTTTGGTAGATACCTAAAACTGGCCACCAATAACCTCTAACTAGGATTTTGACCAATTTCTACCCAAAATGCATAATTTTTAAAAAGATTTGAAATTGATATATTCAAGTACTAATTTTAGATAGAGTATCCCTAAATGGGAAAATGAAATTTATGGGCCATCTAACTTTGATTAGATCATTTTGAGTCAAAATGCCAATTTTTCACCTAGGTGCTTTGGATTGCTCTTTCCTATCAAATATCTTGCAAAAGACACATGCCTTTGTTATTTGGTATTGGAAACATCCTAAATTGGATAATGGATATAATGCATCTAAAATCACATCATAATTCCAATCTAATCAACTTTTGGACCAATAACAAGGCATTCTGATCAATTTGTGTAATTTATGCACAAAGTGCTTGAACATGATTAAGAGATAATTAAACCAAATTAGATCCTAATCAAGAATTCCATGGAAACTTGCTGAATAATTTATTTTGGAAATAAATATTAAATATATGCATTATTAGGTGACCTCATTTATTGGGAAGATGTCCCTAGGCCATAAATGCCACAAATATCAAGATTCATGCCCTCCATGCCTCATTAATACTGTTCATGCCTCTTAATTACCCATTTTTCCAATGTCATGATGAGGATAATTATAAACTTAATTCCAAAAAATTTAATTAATCCTCAACCACATATCTTCATCTTAGGATGGATGGTTCAGGTTAATTTTGATCAATCTCAAAAATCTATAAATAGAGAGGCCATGAACATCATTTTTAAGCTTAATTTGTGAAAAGTTATAATGCAATCAAAATACAAATGGTATATAAATAAATGTGAAAGTACCATAAAGAAATTGATGATGATGTGGATTGGAAGTTGTATACTTTGGCTAAATATACACTTGCACATAGATCAAGGTTGGATTGTATGGTACAAGAAGCTAGAGCTCCAAAACATAATTAGTAGATAAATAAATAATAATAAAAACACTAATACATAAATTTATAGGAAAAAACCTCTATAATTTCTTAGATGGTTGGTGGTGAAGGTTGGACCTCCTTGGAGTAGGTCCACTCTCTATAAAAAGGTTGGTCTTGGTGGGAAGCAGGACTCAATGTGCACTTTGCACATTGAAAACATGTAATGTACACTTCAATATCCACATCCCATGAGAAGTTATTTGGTGGGTTTTTGGAAGTTACACCTACTTGAAGTAGGTACACTCTCTGTGGGAAAGATGGTAGACTTTGGCAGAAGGCAGAACCTATAAGACACTTTGCACATTTGTAATGTGAAAAGTACACTTGAGGTTCCACATCTCATGGTGTTATGAAATTGTAAGTGTTGGTATAGCATGGATACCATGGTGAGATTTACATGTTTGTAAATTTTCAATGTGTACTTCAAGTCTCACATTCCATGGAAGGGGGTTATTAAAGGCTTGGTAGGATCTAGAGCCTGTCATACACTTTGCATGTTGTGAAAATATTTAAGGTGCACACTAAGTTATGGATTTCACTAGATTGGGTGCATGGTAGTATTCAATCCCACCATGCATTTTTCACATTTTATAACTTTCAAAGTGCATGGTGAGTTATGGATTCCATGGTTTTTTGGGTTTTGCTACTTCATGGGATTTTAAACCTGTGAAGTAATCTACACGAGTACAAATTACATCTAGAGTCCTAGATTCCATAATTTTAGGAAAATATGGGTTTTTTTAAGGATTCAAGGTTTTTCCCAAAAAATAAAGGGGTCTTCTTTAGGGTGTAGATGTAATGATATTTTTGGGAAAAAAATATCAACATCCATGCATCCATTAAAAATCATCAATATGAGTTTCAAGCCTCTCTAATTGAGGTGTCAAGTAATTTTTTTGGGCATTTTGTTTTTTGATATAAAATAGATCCACTGAATGTTTTATTCATCCTTGTATCCTAAATAAACTACCTATAAAATTTGGACACATAAAATGCATGGAATGTGTAGTATGGGAATCATTCTAGGGTTAAATTAGATAAATGCTTTGTATAAGAGAATGTAGAATTACCTTTTCACACCATTATGATAGACTTGTTTATATCTTTATTAGCATCATATCATGTGACATTAGGATTGAATTATCTTTGAAATCATAAGTCAAAATTTGTTTACTTCACCAAGAAAATTGAATACTTTAATGACTTTGGAAATCAAACCCAAATCCAAGGTCATAAAAAAGAGTTGTAGTTAAGACAAATTTATGCCATTTAATTAAATAAGACTAGAAAGAAAGGATGATACGTGTTCATGGTCAAGGTAGATGTGGTTGAAGAACCTCAAAAGCCTACCCTAGAGGATTATCCTTTCAATAGGATTTTTGGGATGTATTTCCAAAAGATCTACCTAGATTACCTCCCAAAATGGAATTTGAATTCATAATTGATATCATTTTAAGAACTAAACCTCAATCCAATGGTCCCTAAAAATGACAAAAATAAATTTAGTTGAATAAAAATAAAAACTTCATAAGATGTTATTCAAGGGGTTAATTTGACTATGTTTTTAAGCATGGGGAACACCAATGGTGTTTTTGAATAATAAGGATGGAATTATTCATGTGTGCATATACTAGAAGATGTTAAAGAAGGAAACCTTAAAGAATAGATATCTTTTACCCTAAATTTATGAAACTTTTTATTAAATATGAGGTGCAATGGTGTTTTCCAAGATTGGCCTTAAAGAATGATACTATTAATTAAGAATAAAAGGGTAATATATTCTAAAAATTATTTTCAATACAAGGTATGGGCACTATGAATTCAAAATTCTTATATTTGTAATGATGAATGCACCTATAAAATTTATAAATCTCATGAATAGTGTGTTCAAAGATTACCTAGATTGGTTTGTGCTCATCTTTATAGATGATATTTTGATATACTCCAAGAGCAAGGAGGATCATATTGATCTCTTATCTATGGGTTTGAAATGTTTCTAGAAACATAATTTATATGAAAAAATATTGAAGTGTGCCTTATTTAACAAAAAGGTAAAATACTTAGGACTTATCATTTCATCAAAAGGTATATATGTGGATCTTAAAAAGATAAAATTCATCATGGAAACAACACCCAAAAATGTTCATGATATGCATAGTTTTATCAATTTAGGAGGGTATTATAAGAAAAATTTTCCTAACTTTTCTAAAATAGCTAACCCAGTCACCTCCTTACAATGGAAAGTGAAGTGTTTTGTATGGAGTAATAAATGTGAAGAAACATTTTAGACTTTACAATAGAGGTTTACTTCTACACTAGTATTTCAAATCCCATATCCTAATGGGAATTGTTTTGTGTAACAAACACTTTATGGGATGGCCTAGGTGGATTATTGATGTAGGAAAGCCTAGTAGTAGCATATGAGTGTAGGAAATTAAAGCATTATGAGGAGAATTATGTTCCACATGATTTTGAATTGGAAATAATTATGCATGCCTTATAATTTTGGAGGTATTATTTATAGGGTAAACCATTTGAGCTCAAGATAGATATTTTAGGGCTCAAATATGTATTCACTCAACAAAATTTGAATGCTAGATAAAGGTGTTGGTTATAATTTTTATCATAATATGATTTTTATATAAGTTATATAGAAGGAAAAGAGAATAGTGTTGCAGATGCACTTAGATGTATAAATTACATAGAAATAATGGCCATAATTAGAAGTAATTTTTGATATTAGGTTTTTATATTATCATCAAGAGATGAATTTTATGAGCATGTGAAGGGA
The DNA here is from genome assembly GCA_037957365.1 of Torreya grandis. Lineage (NCBI taxonomy): Eukaryota > Viridiplantae > Streptophyta > Pinopsida > Cupressales > Taxaceae > Torreya > Torreya grandis. The sequence goes on along the minus strand of JARHVA010004479.1, from coordinate 964,699 downwards.
GATATAGTATTAAACCCTCAAGATCATAGATATCAAGGTTTAAATTTTTAGAATGATGAGCTCCTAAGATTTAATGGGATTTTTTTTAATTTGGTAGGTTAAAATGAAGTTTTGTATGGACCTAAAAACCAAAATTCAACAAGAAAAGTACATACAAAACAAAATGAAACAAGTCTAACCTGGCCTATCAGATGTAAAAATTTAACATAGTTTTAGAAAAAAAGACATAGACCAAATAAAACAAATATATCCACATATTAGATTTCCCTAAAATGACTCTCCTTCCTACTACCACTTGTCATATTCTTAGCACTTCTCCTTATCATCCCTCTAGTTTTAGTTCCATGGCCTTCTACCATGTTTTTACTTTGTTTTGTCAAGCCTCTAGCCTTCTCTGCCAATGGTTTTCCTTTCTTTGTGTTGTAACTCCTTGGGGTGATGGTGAGGACTTATTTGCCTTTTGGGGTTACCTCTAGCTTACCACATTATACCATCTATAATTTACCTATCCCTTCCCTCATCTCATTTATTTCTTGTTTAAAATTATTCTACTATTCCATGTATAATACCAATTACCTACCTATTTTCTATAAATTTTCATGGAGCTCCATCAACTTCTACCTATGGACCTTTGGAAGCTTGGTCAAATCTTCATCCATCCTCTATATCTCTATCACCTTTAACTCGTGGATTTTTAAGTGGGATTTTCCATACCTTATTGGAACTAAAGGCTCATGTTGAGTTTCTTTCTAGAACTCTTTTATGGGGGAGAAGGGTCTCAAGCTTTTATTTTTTCCTACTTCCCTTCCCGCCATGGGTGATTCAATTAGGTGGAAGGAGAGGCCTCACTTTATATATCCACTAAATCAATATACTTATTAGATATTTTCTCTCTACTTCTTTCCACCATATGGATTTCCTAACTTATCATAGGGGTTGGCCATTTGGTGAGAAGGATAATAAATTATTGGTGGATTATATTAGTCAAGGGTTTTTATTTAAAGGATATGAATGTGTCTTCAAGAGACATGAGGAGATAGTATGACACATTAATCTTATGGAATTTGAGTTGGTTCAATAATAAGAAGTGGGGTGAACACATTTTGGGGGATTTACCTTCTAGAGTTAAGTAATGCATTACTTGAAAGTAGATGTTTTTCCATCTTTGTGGAGGGTTGACCCTTGGGAAGCCCTTCTTGTCCATATGGTGGATGGTGTCTATCTATAAAAATGCTTATATAAGGTCCTATTTTCATTGTTTATATTTGAAGGCCTTTGTTCCCTCACATGTCAGGCCAAGAACATCCCTAAGGAGTTCCTCAAATAATTCCATAGTAACACCCCTAAAGGTCATATTACCTTATTTTAATCCCATTGTAAAATCCCTATCCAACATATTATCATGCCCTTATATCCTAAGCATGCACTTCATGAGTTTTCCTTTCCACAACTTCCTAAAAAAATTATATTTAGCTTGGAATTCAACATAATATACTAATTTTCAGCAGTCTATATCTCCTCCCATGATGTCTTCATTTATATAACTTCATTGACGGTTATAATGGCCCAAGTAGCAATTCAATATTCTAATATTTTTTTTTATTCCACAAAAATTGAAATGAGCCTTTTTGATGTGACATATTTCACCATTTATTTCACAATTTGTGTCATTATTATGACATAAAGTGAGTTTAATCATTTTTATAATTATGATTAATGCTCTCACATGCATCCCCATAAAAATATTGTAGAGCTTATAATTTTTAATTATTAGCTAATAAGTATTAGATACAAGGTGGGATTTTGTGGGGTTTAACCCACATGACAAGGTTTGAGCTGAGTACACCCATGTTTGATAGGGTGTTTTCCACCATGTTTCCTTTATATAAAATGTAGGAGATCTTACACTCATTTGAGTGGAGGAGACATATACCATCAGCTATGATTTGTTTGATTGTGATGGATGGTTGGACCTTTCCTACTAGGGCATTAAAGATGTTGAATGAGTCCCCTTATATGGCCACTTTAGGTATGTTTAATTAGACTACTAGATAAATTCCCTAGAAGGTAGATTTGGATTCTTCTACATGGTTAGATTATATTATTATTGGCCTAGTGTATGATGTAATTATTATCCCTAACTCATCCTTGATGACACCATTTTCCCCCACCTTACTAGGATTTCTTTTACATGCTCCATCAAAATTTAGATTCAGCCACCCTATATGGGGGCAATCCCATTTTATGGGCTTCCTATCCAAAAATGGCCTAAATAGAGGGGGTGTGAGATTCCACTTGTTAATAATGACCTAATTAGCCTAAAAGGCTCCTAATTAATAACTCAAAACTATTATATGATAGTTCTCTATGATATCAGAGTATGCAGAAGGAACTCAAGAGGTTGGAACATTTATGGTTAAAAATGTGGGCATTTATTTTAGACCAAATGGGCCAAAAAAATTAGGGGAGGGAGAGAAACAAAAGTAAGGAAAAAGAGGGGAGCTTCTAGGGGGTTTCCATTGGATGATGAGGTCCAATATTGAGCTAGATATAACCCAAGATAGGTTAAAACATTGACTAAGGAAATTACAGGTCTTGGCTCTGAATCAACACTAAAGGAACATATGATTTATAGATTCTAGCATTGGGTTATAAAGGACACACCTATTAGGGATGGTCATCCCCCTCTTTTCTACATTGTCAATATTAAGAATTTTTAATGGGTTTTTAGCCCAAAAAAATGTTCACCTTAGGAATAAGGTGTTTAATTTAGAGATTTTTCTAGTAAGACTAGTCTTTTTCTTAATCTAGGTTAACTAGGAAGCTCTATTTGACTATGTATTCTATAGTATAATCCACTAACTAGAGGAGGGTATCTTATTTTTGGAACACATTGATATGGATCTACTAGATTTAGGAGTTGAGCTTGGTAATTTCTTGGTTGATTTGCATATTGCCAAACACTATAGGCAAAGTAGTCTAATTAATTCTTACATTATATTGGACCTAATAATATTCAACCTTGAGGCCAATAGTGGCTTTAAAGGTTTCCTTGATGGTGTTATAGAGTGTGGCAAGTTAGGGAGAGGGAGAAACCTATGGGTCTTCCCAAAATTCCACCTTTTCTCCATTTTTTACCTATCATCTGCTTCCTTTCTTTAGTAGATCCTTTGTTCTTGATATGGAAATATAAAAGGCAAAGCCATTCATGGGGCCTTCTTCCTAAAGAAAAATATCTTCCTTTAGGTGATCCATATATTTTTCCTTAATAATCCTAGTCTAGTGGGTGTCTTCCTTCATAACTTTCCACCCAAATTTAGCAAGTAGGGATTGAATCATGATTTTAATCTTCTAATCCCAAGTCCACTGAATGCCTTAGGGAGGAAAATTTTATCCCAAAAACCTAGTGTCAATATAAATATTTCTTTTGTGCCCCTCCACAAGAAATATTTTTGAATCTACTCTATTCTATCAACAATCTTATTATGGATTCATAATATATTCATAAGGTAATAAGGGATGTTTTGTAACAATATTTTTAGTAGTTTTAGTTTACCCACCTATGATAAGAGAGTTCCTTTCCATACCATAAGATTTTTATAGATTATTTCAACCAGGGGATTCCATAGTTCCTTATGTATTTTGCCTTAAAATAGAGGTATGCCAAGGTATGTTAAGGGAAGCATGTTTATTATACATCATATGATTCCTACCAAGATTTTTTGGAGGGATGGAAGGGTGTTCAAGAAGAAGGCATATTTTTTTTTGAATTTGATGCATTGGCCTAAAGATTTATCATAATTCACAAGTATATATTTTAAATCTGACACTTCTAAAATAAAGGTCTCTCTAATAAGGAAAGTTTCATATTCAAATTATTCATGGGTGATGGGTTCCATATTCTATGTCACCTTTAATCCTTGGATTAGATTTTATTCTCTAGTTGTTATAATACTCTTCCTAGTATTTCAACCATTAGGATAAATAAATAGGGAGAAGAGGGTCTCCTTTCTTTATGCCTCCATTGGATAAAAAAATCCTTTAGGGACTCTGTTGATTAGTATGGAATATATGGGGTGGAGATGCAGTTGTGGATCGAGTCTTTTATGTTTGACTCAAAACTAAACTTATTGAGTGATTTTTATAAAGATATCAATGATATTCTATTGTAGGCTTTGTTCATATCGATTTTGAGAAACATGCTTACTCTAGTGGAGTTATAAATTGAGTGTAGAGTTTCATGGATGATTATAATGTCATCTATGATCTATTTTCTTGTCATAAATATTCCTTGTTATTCTATTATGGCTCTTCTGAGTAGGATTTTTAGGTGAGTGTCCAATGTATTTTCACAAATTTTATATGTTTTAGATTAAGGTAAAAATAGGTTTTGAAGGGACCCCGAGACCCTACACAAGGAGAAAGATAAACCTTAAAGCACAACCAGGTTAACGAAAGAACCAGATTACAGAATAGAACCTTTACCAGGTTTTACAGGGACTTGTTACCAGCAAATATGACCATGAAAAATAGCTATCAAAACACTGATCTAAAAGTTAACCAACTGGAACAACAAGTTGAACAGCCTTCCAGACCAGTAACTAGCAGACCAAAAAAAGCTACCAGATTACAGCCCCCAAAAAACTAGTCAGCAATAGGGAACTTTGGATGAATCTTTTAAGTTATTAAGAAAAGGGTTATGGGTCTAAAGTCTTTTAGTTTATTTTCTTCCTGTTTCTTGGGAATAAGGACCAAAAAATTGTTGTTTAGTTATTTTAGGAATGTTCTTGCTCTAAAAATTCACATACAACTACCTCCACCTTCAGTTGGATTATGTCCCAAAATTTCTAAAATAAAAGTGGGGGAAAGTTGTTTAGGCCTGGGAATTTGTTACCTTCCATAGAGAATACCATTTCTAATATTTCCTTGATTGATGAGAGTTTATGAAGTTCACAATTTTCCATCAGGGAGATGATCAAGGGGAGACTATTCAAGAGACTATCTTCCATCTATTTTTCACTAGTTTTAATCTCCCTTAACTAAATTCTTTAAATGATTAATGATTTGTTCATTGATTACCTCCTCATCACTCTATTTGGATCTACCCTTGATAAGTAGTTAAGAGATCATGTTAAATTTCCTATTTCTAGATGTCGATTGGTGAAAATATTTAGCATTCCTATTCCCTTCTTTTAGTCAAGTGCATCTAGAATTTTATTCCAATAAGGTTTCCTCTTTAACTATAGATTATGGAAGGAGCTTAGAAGGTTTTTATATATATTAATCAAATTTTCATCATTTCCATTGGTTTCCATTTGATCCTCTAGGATTCATAGTTTTTCTTCAATATTGTTAATTTGGATAAATATATCCCTGAAGACCTAATTATTAGAGACTTTAAGTTTTACTTTGATTTTATTAAATTTTATGATTAGAATGAACATGTTTTTTCCTTCCACTAGTTCCCTCCACCATTAGTCAATAGCATAATGGATGTTCAAATTGTGTAACCACATACTTTCAAATCTGAAGTAGAGTTTATTATTTTTAGAAAATTTTCCACCTGCAAAAATAATCAGATTGTGGTCTGATCCAATTATTGGAATGGAGGAAAGAGAGAAAGATAATTGTAAGCCCTAGTTGAGGGAGAACAAAAATATATTAAGTTTTACTTGTATAATATTCTCCCCCACCCTTTTGTTAGACCAAGTAAAGGGATTGCCTATGAGGTTGACATCCAAAAGCCCATCACTGGTGATGAATTCATATAGATATGTCATGATATTTTTGAAGTCTTATACTCCACCTATTTTTTATAAAAGGTTTAAAGGTGAATTAAAGTCTCCAGTCACAATCCATTTCTAGTCACTACAATTTTGTAAACACTATCAGTTTGTCCCATAATTTCTTCCACCCCATTCTGGTGTTGGGTGAATAAATGTTAGAAAGAATACACTCTTCCATGTTGTATTTATCTTTAAACATAATATCTAAATGGTGATTATAGAATTTAAAAATTCTCCTTCTAGGATTTTGATGTCTTAGAAGACTCTCAAAGCCCCTGCGAAGCTTATGCTGGTACATTTTACATTGAACTAGATTCTACTTATACAATTGTTAAGTTTTATTTATGACATCTTAGTTTCTTGTAATGCTATTATTGAAGGGTTATGTTTATTGTTTATGTTTTTTACCAACCTATGTTTTCTAAGATGGTTGAATCCCCTTATGTTTCATGAGATGAGCTCCATTTTATGGGTTTTATGAAGTTCCCTTTATGGGTTTTTTATTTCAATTTGTTATCTCATTTATAGTTTCTTTTCTTTGAGTTACCAATTTGGAAACCCTCCCTATTATTTTTCATGCCGTTCCCATGTCATATTTTTTCCTTTCACTTATAGATTTTATAGGAATCCATTATTCCTCTTTAGGATTATCACCAATTTTGATTAAGTGAGAGTTGGAACATTGGCCCTATTCTCTGATTCTCTTATTTATAGTCAATATTTTGGGAATAGAAGTGGTGATGACACCACTTATGGGGTGAGTAAAAATTCCTTCTTAGTTTTAGGTCAGGATGATTGTTGGCCTAGAGTAACCCTATTGTTATTGCTAGAGAAAGGTTTAGGAGTGACCTTCTTAAGATCATCGTAGTTAGGGTATAGACAAGTTTGGGGTAGATAAAAATAATATGTCATCAGAGTGTCCTCTAAGGGTCTACTAGAAATATTTTCCTTAGGTAAAACCCAAAAAAAGGGAGGGGTAGTCTAAGGGTCTAGTGGGGGTTGAAGGGAGATGACATGAAAAGAGAATAAGGGGGTAGGGCACAACCATTCAATGAAAGGGGGTCCTTTGAAACTAGAAGGGTTAATGGGGAGAGGATTTTAGGATTATGGGTTAGGGAGTCATAGGTTAGAAGGGGGTTTTATTTCCTTGGTATAATCCTTGGCTGAAGATGAGGAAGTAATGGAGGGGGGTTTGCCCAGTTCAATTTCAAGAGTGAGTCCTAGGGTTTAAGCTGGGCTAGAGGATAGTCCTTTGATGAGTGACTCAAAATTTTACATTTCTTATAAAAATTTATATTTTTGTACTTAATGGGTTGAGACCACTCATTGTATTTAGAATTTATATTTATTTTTTAAAGAAGTGGATTTTCTACTGGGATGAAGACATAGAAGTGCATAATAATCATTCTTCTTCCAAATCTAGTGATAAGATCTAAGGCAATGGTCTATCCTAGTGATTTTTATATGAATATACACCTAAGGTTCCTATAATTCTAGGGGAAGCTTGGGAAGTATAACCCACATGATGATATATTCAAGGGCCAAACTGCTCAGGTTCATCCTTGCATTCCATTTCCTTAGGTTGACATTTGATATCCCCATGAACTAGGGACCTTTTGTGAGAATTCTAAATCAGTCTTCGTAGAGGTTGAAATTAAATAAAATAAGTTCCTTAAAATGGATAAAACCTCTAGTTGACCTTTTGGATTCCATTTTTTGTTATCCCACTTTTAAAATGAGTCTATGTTGGGGAGGAAACTATTGACTTTTGTAAGAATAGAGTTAGCTAGTTCATTGGTGTCTTTTTCTATCATAACATATTGGAATTTAATGTAGGTATCATCATTTTATATGGTGGGATAAATATACTATTCATAATTTTCTTGATTTATATGTATTTTTCCCATGACATGTTATTCCTATGATATTTTTGAAAGGGATTTTTTTGTAGTCCATGGGGCCCTATCAGAAGAATGGTCAGTCACCACCAAAGAAACTACATCTTTCTTACCCTTGCCATCTTCTCCAGGTGGGGAGTCTATATTTCCTATACCATGAACCCATTTCTCACATCCATCCCATAAATTAATAATTTGAAAATCCCCCCCTTTTTCTTCCTTTACCTTCTTCTACTCCTTCCACACTTTGTTCCATTTATGGGATATTATATATGTTAGATAAAATTTAATAGTTTTTATTCTTAAGGAGTTATATAATGCTTCTTATTCAGGTCATTCAAGAGTAAAAAATATTATGGTTGGGGCAAAAACATTTCACTTTTGGAAGGAAATTAAAAATATGCAACTTAGTTTGTGTCTAGATGTTTAGAATGACAATAAGTAAAAGTTGAACATGTACATCTTGTTGGGTTTTTATACCCACATGATATTCAAGAATGGAAGTGGAAAGTCATAAATATGGGATTTTTCTAATGGTTTCCCATGTCAAGAAATAGACATGATATGAACTTGGTGGTAGATGAGAAACTCACCATAGTATCATATTTTATTCCAGGTAACTTGACAAATGATGCACTAGTGTTAGCAAAGAGGTTTATGTAGGAAAATTTTAGATTACATGGTTTTTTAAAGAAGATAATTTTTTATAGATACCATCAAATGGCTTATATTTTTGGAAAACCTTGAATGAAACTTTGGTAACTCAAATTAATTTTAGTATAGCCTATCATCTTGAAATAAATAGGCAAACTGAAAGAGTAAATCAAGTTTTAGAAAATATTTTGAGGATGTATTGCATGAACCAACAATACAAGTGGAAATAATATCTTCCACTAGTTGAGTCTAATTATAATAACTCATTTGATTAATCTTATAAAATCACACTATTCTAATATTTATTTGTAAAAGAGTGTAGAACACTTATTAGCTAGGATAGATTGGAAAATAGAATGGTTTTTGGACCTAAAATGTTTTTTGAAATGGGAAAGTAGGTGAATTTGATTAGACAAATGTTGGATGAAGCCAATTATAGATTAGAAAAAGTTATGTTGGTTTGAAAAGGATAGTAAGGAAGTTATTAGTTGGAGAAAATAGTTTCCTTGTGTTAAACCACATAAGAGCTCTATTAAATTTGGTGAATCAGATAAATTAACACCTAGATATGTAGGAATTTTAGAGATTTTATAAGTGATTAACCTTGTAACATAAAAACATAGTTTTACACAATATTTAACATAAATTCATAATGATTTTTATGTGTCTTATTTGAATAAATGTGTGGTTGATATTTCACATGTACTTTATTAGATTGAATTACATGTTCTAAATCCATGAGAAGTAACTATAGAACCAATTATAATTCTTGAAACATGCAAGGTCATCTTGTGTAATAAAGAAGTGTCTCAATGTAAGGTCAAGTGGGACTAGTATTATGATGATAATGCCACTTCGGAAGATTTTTAGGAATTTGAATGGTTGTTTCCTCATTTATTTACTTAATGTGTTTTGTTGAATAATTTCCATTTGTAGGCATATGTTATTATTATTTTTTTTAATGTCATCATCATGACAATGACCTATTTAAGGGGATGAAGATGTTACATACAACATTTGTTTTTAACTATTAGTGGATTCTAGTTTATGTAGATTGAATATACATGTTATGTTGTATTAGTTTACTAAAACTACTACATTTTATGTTATAAATCTATGTTTTTAGTACTTCTCTAAAAATGTATGAAATTATAGTTTATATTTATAGATATTTTCATGATAATATAATGGTATTAATATATTTTATAGTTAATGAATTTTCTAGTTAAAATGATTAAATGGACTAACTAATTTTCTTATCTAAGGTGGATTCAAGACATCTTTCACCCTCATCAAGTATCATAGAGGGAGAGCATCATAGGGAAGAGGGTGGTATTTCTTGACTACTAGAAGTATATTAGAGCTATCAGGAATCACCGCACATGCACATAATTTCTTACTTATTATTGATTTATTAGATTAATCTCTAAATTTTTTTGGTGTCATATATACTTGATCTATTGGTGTTACCCATCATTAGTAATCTTATGATATACAGTACCTTAGAGTCTACGACCAAGAGGTGGGCCTTAGATCTATGGGTAGCAGGGTCTGATAGCTATTAATTTTGGTTTGTGAGTGTAATTGTTTGAAGTATATATAGACCATTTTAGAAATATAAAATTTTGTGATAGGGATTTTAAAATCAGGTGTGATTTATCACAAGTTATATGGGAAGGCCTTGTTGTATGTGGTGGCCTTATGTCAATCAATTCTTGAGTAGGGCACTCTATATGACCTGGGATAAATTATTTAGGTACACCTAGTGCATGATATGTATGAGATGTTATATAGGTGGTAGAATAACATGGTCACTATGATTTTTTTGAGTAGTTATATCTATCATAGGTTCTTGATGTACCAACTAGTCAAGTTTCCCCACATTGTGGATGATAGGATACCTCATGTGACTAGGTGGTGGTAGGACCATGTGGTATGTGATGTGTTGTATACTCCACCACTATATATAGTAGCACATGGGGAGATTATATGGTATCAATATAAAAATATTGTGGATATTTATCCATCTTGGTCTACTATTTACTATTGTCTTGGGCAATGCCCCTATTACTAGGCACTATCTAGTGGATAGAGCCACACCCTAGTGATCATGTTCTTAGATAGTTTGTCCTAACACATCTAGTAGCTTATATATTAGTTACATATTTTAGGCATGACATGATAAGGAGATTAGGGGTATAGGTGGTATAGGATAACCAATGGATATACTCATTATTTAAACATGGTGAGTGAGACTATGGATATGTTAGGCATAGTAGAAGAGGGTAGCTTGATTGGAGGCTAAAGATGGAGCTACAATAGATATGGGTATGTTGTGAGATAAGGGTGATGATTTGGATAATGTTTATCCATAATAGGCATTACAAGTTCTCCCACTAGCATGGAGGAGATAGAGATGCCACTTGTTAGTGTAGGTGACACAGGATGTAGCAGATGCATAAGCAGACCTTATGGTGTAGGTTTCAAAGATTTGGGCTATAGATAAATGATTTTGGAGAGGTTCTTGATATGAATAGGTGATATATATAGGTTTTGTATCTATTTAAACTTAAACTATAATAGAGGTGATAGGTGGCCACACTAATTGGGAGACCATGGTTGGTGACGTCATTTTTGGTATGTAATGGTTTGTGTTTTGAGTATTAGATAAATCACTAGATGTTTAGTTGTATACTTTCTTAGTGTAGGTATATTCTTTGGATACTTGGATGTGTGTGTGTGTGTGTGTGTGTGTGTGTGTGTGTGAGAGAGAGAGAGAGAGATCTTATGTACACCTATTTTTTGTTTTAAAGATACTACTAAGGAGGAGTTTAGATGGGGTATAGTGGTTTGGGTTGTACACCATGATATTTTGGATGGGGTGATATTACATCATTATACTACTATAATGGATTATATTTTTGTACCATCTACCCTAAATTATGATAGTTATTTTCACTTGGTTGGAGAGGAGGCCCAAAATTTATAGGCATGAGAGGGTGGGCTACAACTATCCCTAGAGTTAGAGATGGAGACACATGATCTTGGTAGGTATTTTCCTAAGAGTGAGTTAACCATATGGATACTACGATAAATATTTGATGTTTTCAAGCCTAGATGGCCAATTTGTATGGATAGGTTGATGGATTGAGATCCCAGACTTCCTTATTACAAAATACTATTCATAGGGGATAGTCATAGACATCTATAGGTAGTGTGGCTTAGCCACAAGATAGACATTATAGAGCATAAGCTCAAATCTACTAGATATTGTATTTATACTTTGTATTATGTTTTATTGAACTCTCTCTCTCTCTCTCTCTCTCTCTATATATATATATATATATATATATATATATATATGGATATGAACATTTTTTGGCTTATGAGTTTTATTTGTATCATGGATGTATGGATGTTTGAGTTATTTTCATTCTAGCATGTGTTTTTAGTTTTGATGTATATGTTATGGGAAATATATGGTGTTTTATTTATTTTATATCATTATGTGAGACACATGTATGGTTAAAATTAAATCATAATATTTTAAAAAGTAAGTAAATAATCATAAAATGTAATACACACTAAATCATAATGGGAAATGTGTAAATCAAAAGATGAAAATCTAGTAAATTATAAATATTTGTAACATATAAATAAAAACATACTAAATTAAGACAAGATAAATCATAATAAGTCAATATGGGAAGTATGAATATGTTTTAATAAAATCGAAAACATGAGATAAAGTATTGTACCAAATCAAAAAATGATAAATCTTACTAAATCAAGATGGGAAGTATGAAAAATTGTAATAAAAATGGAAACCATGGTTATATAAAATGTTTGAAAAGTAATTGTGCCAAGTTAAAACAAGACAAATCATACTAATCAAAATAGAAAGTATGAAAATTTTGTAATAAAATGGAAGACGGGTTATATCAATTGTTTGAAACGTAATTGTACCGAGTTAAAATAAGATAAATTATACTAAATCAAGATGGGAAGTATGAAAAAATTGTAATAAAATGGAAGATGAGTTATATCAACTATTTTAAAATTAATTTTACCAAGTTAAAATAAGATAAATCACACTATATCAAGATGGGAAGTATGAAGAAATTATAATAAAATGGAAGACAAACTTAACAAACAAAAGATAGTTTTTTTTATGACTAATGGTATAGAAGTGTTTAGGAATATTTTGTGAGGAATGCATGGTCCTATCCATGGTATTACATTGCAACTCACAAAGGAATATGATTATTTATGGAATAAGGTAAAATTTATGAGGAATGTCTATTCCTATCCAAGTTCTTATACTATAACTCACAAATGGAATTACTCTAGGAGAATGATCAATTAAAAAATAATATTAATCAAGGAGGAATATTGGTATTGGTGTAGTGAGTGAAGGTAATGGAATAATCATGACATAGGCATTTTTCAAACCTTATTATACTTGAGACATACTAAGAATATAATAATGAGCTAATGGTTTAGTGACCCATAAATGCAAAATATATTTGTTTGCCATAGACACTAAAATTTATGGGTAAATAAGTGGATTACTAATATCAAGTCATGAAGGTTATATATATAAGAAAATTAAAATGAACCTACCTTCCTACAATGTGTTCCCCATTCCTTAGGACCCCTTATAGAGTCGTCAGTCTACTATAAAGATTGGTTACTTGCATGAGAAAGTAAGTATCACTATAGAGAACTTTGAATTCTCATATCCCAATCTACTAACCCACCACACCCCAATGGACCTTGACTCCATTATTAGGCCAACTATGGAATTTGAGCTTTGATTGGGGATAGGATATGTGCTATGAATCACATCTATTATTGTGATTTTAACTTTTTGATTTTGATTTTTGCATTTTGATCATTGATTTTTATTTAAAATGATTTTCATTTTAAATTTTTATGGCTTATGTAGATAACCAAATATAATGACAAAAGTGACACACATAGATAATCTTTGGGTTTTGGTTATAGGAAGAAATATATCTAGAGAGATGATTGACTGAACAATTTGGATTTCCTATAAGCTAGTATGTGATCTCAAATCTCAATCTTCATGTGTTTAATATGATATGGGGAATAAAAAGGATAGATGAAGATTAAAATAGATATGTGTATATAGTGATACAATGAGTATTATTCATGTTAACTTACTGTATGGTGAATATATGATATTATGGGGATGTGGATTTAATAACCAAGTCACAATAATAACTATATTTGTTTGAATTAAAGGTAAAATAAATCATAAAATCACAAAGAGAGAAAGATAAATCCATGTGAAAATAATTAAAATCCATGAATATAAGTTGGTAAAAATCCATATAAAAATAATCCATAAGATAAAAATAAAGATGTAGATAAATAAGACCCAATGGAAAATGAAAATCAACATATCTAATATTAAATAATCATAAATCAATGCCCAATCATGTAATAATGTGATAAATAATGAAATATATCACCATGATTTTTTCACAAATACTGATAAATCTTACTATAAATACCATCCATAACATTTGATACATCCTTATGTGGTTGAATTTTGATATTAATTAGAATCTCATCAATCTTCATAGAAAGTCATGAGAATACTTCCTTTCATATCATTTATACAAAAAAATAGGTGTGGATGAATAATGATGATGCTCTTATGGCACCTCCTATGTGGGATACTCAATTCTAGGAATGTAATAAGCGTCTGTAAATTTTTGATAAAATGTAGGCGATTAGGAAGGAGAAGCTTTGGTCTGTGAATAAACTAGATAGGGAGGTTAAGTTGATGAAGGCATAGGCCATGAAAGATCCTAAAGATGATGATGAAGTACTTAAAATAAATCATTGTGGTGTGTAGTGAACTAATTCCAAAGTCAATATACTTACCCATATTTAGGGATATGCTCTAGAAGTAGCTTAGGAGGTGGTATAGTTTTATATTTAGGTTGTGATATGGCTAGACACAGTGTATCAATATATTGAATAATTTTTTTTAAATGGGTAGAATAATGGATACATGTACCATGAAATAAAAAAATTCATCTATTAGTAGATGTTGGAGGTATACTAGATAAATTGGTAGAGGAAGAAGCCTATTGTTGCTGATGTATACAACAATTCATCTACCCATTATGGTGGTAGAGGATAAAGCTTAGGTAATGGTAGAAAACCATCACCAAGGAATGGAGAAGATAGAGCAAAGTATATAATAGGATAATCTATATGTATGGTTGGTTGTGTAGTGGGTCAAAGTAGAGTGGCTAATATCTAAGGAGTAAGTAAACTAAAAGGATCATAATATCTATAAAAATGGCAAGGTACTATCATGACATGGTTTATAAGACTAATCCTAAGAGTTTTAGCAGTGAATAGAGGTGTAGTAAGTGTGTGCTCCATCTTTGACCTATGAATAGTAGAGAGAAAACTAATATAAGGTACTATAAGAGAAGGAACAATAAAGAAAGAACTAAGAGACTATAATAAAGATGAATGGTATCTAAGAACCTCTATATTTTTAGTACGAAAAAATATAGATAAAATGGGTCATATAGAAAATATTTGCCATCATAATATAGATTATATAAGTCAATATAACATGTATCAACTATTTTATCATATGAGGAATCATGGTGAATATAATGTTTAGTTTTATCTATGGTAATTGGTAGTTTGGTCGAAGGTTTTTGACAGGAGTGAGGTTGAAGAGAAGGAGGTAATTAAGCAATGATGTTAGGAGAGAGATAATAATTTTTTATATTTAATATTATCTCATTTTTTTCATAATAATTTGATTCTATGAGGTTAGGAGGGATGTTTCTTGTTAATTTAGGATGACCATGATAACCTTGAGTAGATTTGATGAGATAATTAAAATGTTGTGATTCAAGAAATGGAATGCTATGTAAGGGTTCAAGAGTATGTATTTTTAAAACACCTTTTTATTTTAATTGTTCAAAATGCCAAGGGTTCATTTTGAATTGAATATTACAAATAACACCATTGTGGGTAAATTTAATACATTGGCATGCGGATGAAGCAACTACTCTAATGTAATGTGTCTAAGGTCGATCGAGTAATATATTATAATAAAGTGGAAAGTTAAATATCATAAATTTCACATGAATAATGATAGGAGAAATGATGATTGGAATCTAAAAAAAACCTAGAGGAGTTATTTTTCCTTTATAATATCTTTTGCATGTACTTTGTGTATATTTAATAAAATTAAGGGAAGATATACAAGCACCTGATCCTTCATCGGTTAAAGCAAGTTTGACTTGGATATCAAATTTTTGAATGCTAATAAAGAGGGTAGGGTAATCTACATAAAGCAATATATCATTGGGGATCATGTAAGAGATAGGAAACTTAAGTAAAAGATAAGTGTCAACAATTTCATCAATGTGGATAGACATTTATTCACATTATTAGATAATTCTATCTTTGGGTATGAATAATGTATCTTATTTCCCCATGGGTGGAGAATGAGGGATTATCATTTAGAATATTAATTGAATTAGTTTATTATGATGATGAGGGAAAGTTCACATAAGTTATAATAAATGAATTTGGGATGGAAGATGGGAAAGTTCTATGATAAGATCCCATCCATCATAACATATTAGAGGATTAGTGGATAAATAGGCATAATGTTGTAATAAATTCATTGAATGTTGGGTTATATACATAATGAAATTTTTTTTGATAAATTATATTTAGTTTAGTTTTGGTTAGATTTGGTTGATATATCTTGGGTGATGTAGTTGTTTCATTAAGTGTTTCTTGTGTTTGAATGGGAGAAGGTTGATGTCAAATATGAGGGATATCTACTTGAGGTTTCATAGTTGGAGGAAGAGTAAAACCTATATCAATGGTATGAGAAGTATGATTAGTTTAAATCATTTAAAGTGATACTTGTGCATTTTTTGGTTCCACATGCCCCAATTCATGATATGTGATGGGTATCTCAAATAATGTAGAATGTCAGAGAATTGCTATGTTTAAAGGCTGGATATGGTTCAATCACCTCATATTATTCATGTTGACTAGATTCTAATCATTGGTGTTATAATATATGTTACTTTCAATGTTATTGGTGGTATGGGTAGGTTGGTTGGTGTTATCTTGATTATTAGGAAGAGGTTCTTTATAGATATCTAGATGAGCATTGGCTAGATTTAAGGCTTCATTTTTCATTTTGGTATCATGATCCTTAAGTGATATTTTATAGGCTTGTTTAAATTTATGTATAAGTGATTTGTGGTAAAATTTGGGTCCAAGGATAAATTACAAATCAATATTTATTAATTGGTGACAAGTTTCATGAGAATGACCCCAAATTTCATGAAACCAATAAAATTTATTGGGATCATACTAATGTTTCATAGGACATGTACGATCAAGATATCATGGTGAGGGTTGTGGAATATTCCTTTGAATTTATGATAAGCAAAGAGGTTTTTACACATCTTTGTTATGTTTTTGAGGTAATAAGGAATTATGATGAGAGTTATTATTAGGTGGTAGTGAATGAGTATGCTCCATTGTAGGGTTTGGAGCAATAACTTGGATGGTGTGTATGGTTTCATAAGTATCTATAACATTGTAGTTTTTTTCATGTCAATTTTTAGCTTTTATAAGCCTACAAGTTCCCATTGGAGGGTGGGAAAGTTCAAATTGATGTTTAAGTAAATCTTGGCATTTATATTGGTCAATGGCCTCTTCTAGATATTTTTAGGGAAAGATTCTTAATGAGGCATTATAATTTAGGATGAAGAGCATTAGTGAATAAGTGTAAGAGGTTCTCATCTAGCATATTATGCTCAGCCTTATTAGATAAATATTTCCATTATTTAATGAAAACTTGTGCCATTTTGGATTAGATTTGTTTACAGTTGATAAAATGGGATAAGTTATTTTTTCTAAGTTCATTAGTTTGTAACTCTTGAATAAATGCATTGACCAATTCCTCTAAACTAGTGATGGAGTGGGTTTTAAGTTGATTATACCAATATATAGCTTCTCTAGAGAGAGCTTTATATAAGATTTTGATCATAACAAAGGTATTAAGTTTAACCCAATCTTTATATAGGTTTCTAAAAAAAATTAAGAGAAAAGTAGGATCCGTGGATCCATTATAAGTGATGGTGGGAATTATACCTCTAATGTCAATGATTAAAATCTGAGGTATAAGAGGTTCATTTTTTAATTTTTTAATAGTTTTATTAATAAATGGGGGTTGAGGTATCAAGGTATCATGGACATCCATAAGGGGAGGTGGGGGAAATAGGATTTGGTGATCCCCATTGATTATGTTGAGGTTTATTTTGGAGATGCAATAAGTGATTTTTCATCTGCATCATGTGGTTTTCATTTTTAGTTTGAAAATTATTCCTTTAGTTGAGAGTTTTTAATATTAGTTGATTATTTTGAGCACTATTTTTACTAGTAGAAGTAGATTTGGAATTATTAATGTGTTATGAGGTGTTAAGAGATTTGGATACACTAGTAACATGAGATGCAGTAGTGGCATGAGAAGTGATAGTGGCATGGGAAGTATTATTAGCATGAGAAGTAGTGTCTATAGTTGATCCATTATTAATTAAATGAAACTGGGTATTATTGTCGATGTTTGGGGTAGGCCCATTAAAATATGCATCATCTATGTTAGTATAAATGCTTAGCATAGATATAAAAGAAGACATTAAGGATGACATAATAGTGATGAAAGGAGATATTATAGAGGGTAAAGGAGTGGAGCAAATCATTAATTGACTTAACCTAAATCTTATGGAAAATCTAGGTGAAGGTGAATGGGATCTTCAAAAATAGGTCCCATCATGATGTTATATATAATTAAAGGATCCTTGCCTCTATATTGAGTATTTTCATTGATGAAAAGAATCAGTATTCAAGATATTTTTAATCTTCCATAATTTTTATAAATAAGGGATTAAGTGACAAAAATAGGGAGGATTCCTATAGTTGGTAGTTCTAGTGGTGATATGAATATTACTTTGATTTGGGTTAGTTACCAAAAATGTTGGCTTAGTATGTTTGTTAGGATTTGTAAAACTCATCATGTTAATTTGATTTCCTGTATGGAATTATCATATAAATGTTCCATGATTAATTGGGGAGGCTATACACTTACTGAAAAAGAGGAAAAACTAGTTATTATACTAAGTCGAACGGATTAAATATTTTATATAAGTAGGTAAATAGAACAAATGGTAGGAAAAAGGGTCAAATATGTCAACTACATTTTGGAATAACACAAATAGAGTAGCCTATAAGAGATGGAGTTGATTGAGCTGATAGTGTTATGTAGGAATACAAATAGAGTATCATGTAAGAGACTAAATCAATTATGTTTTGTAGGAAGATAAAAAGAGTAGCTTAGAAGAGATGGAGTTGACTAAATTGACCATGTTATATAGGAAGACTAACATAATAGTCTATAAAAGATTGAATTGACTAAATCAACTACTTTTGTAGGTAGGAAAGATTTGGATTAGTATAAATTTGGATGACTGAGTAGCAATTTTTCAAAAAAAATAGATAAACACATAGGCAAATAGGTCAATTAAGTCAGTCTACATGTATAACACAACATAAACCTTGTACCAAAACTAGCTAATATAAGTTTTGTAATACAAAATATAATTAACAAATATCAAATAGCAATACTAAAATGTAAATGCTACTCTAATGAGTGTACATGCTTATATGTTTTAAATTATTATTTAGAATGTGATAGGGCATTTTGATTTATAAAGGAACTAAAAATAAGTAAGATAAAAATATTTTTAGGTTTTTTAAGGATAAAAGGGATTTGTATTAGTGATGATACTAGCTTAGTATTGGGGCCTAACCCCTCACCACACAATCTTGCAGTGATAAGGGTGTTAGGTGATTTTCAAATATATACCATCAACCATGTGTTTATACTCAGATAGAAAAATGAGTTAGCTTCCCTCTTAGTGATGAAATACAAGTAGGTAGGCTTCAGTAGAATTGTTTGAATGCTTATTTGATATTATATGATTTGGTAGTGTGTGAAGAAAGAAAGTGACTAGTCTAGTACATTAACCTTCCTAGTTATACTATGTGAAATAATATAAGAAAGAAAGTAGATAAATGAAAGGTGACTTAATTGCTACCAATGTGAGTCAACTTCCTTTGATTGAAGAAAACACAATACTAGGTCAATTGGAAAGACCTAGTATGCAAATAGAATCAATCGGGTCAACTCTGTCTATTGCAAGATAGTCTAAAGAAACATAATCAAGAAAATAAATTGAGTTTCACGTGGAAACATTAGTTACATAATAATTCAATCCAATAAACTTAGTTTAATATAAGGTGGTAGTTCTTATAGGACTAAAAAAATATGAAAATAAAACTATAATTTAACTAAAAATGAAATGACTCAACTAATTAGAATGAACATGAAGTTATTTTTATCATTTTTTTATTTTTTTAAATAGGGTATTGAATTTGATAATTTTTTATTATTGAAATATGTTTTCTAGTTGAGATCTTGAACCTATAAAGTATTATGTAAAAATAAATTCAAACTAGTCAACTAAGTTTGTATAGATTGAATAATAATAAATAATTGAAAGAACTATGTTGACAGGATTGATCTAATATTTTAGACAAAGGTAAGAAATTTTTGAAAAATAGGATGAAGAACTAAACTTATAGGATCAATATAGTGTGCCAAGGGAAATATCTAATCTATTAGATTTGAATAACATCAATGTATTCACCTTAGATGCAACAATTGTAAGATGATGCCCTTATTATGTTGATCAAATTGATGAAGTAGAAGATGAATTATAATAAATAAAAATATAAGTTGATCAAATAAATCTAGTTATCTTTAGGAGATATTATTTAAAATAATTCAATTAGATCAATTGAGTGTTGATACCTATGCATAAACTATTGCATTGAATCGATGGAGTTGATCTAGTAGTATATTCAGGTTGGTTTCACCAGAATGTATGTAATAAAAAGTGAATTTGATCTAGAAATTAATTTCCTCTTAGAGAATATAAATCAAATAACTATACCTCTATAAATACATTTTTAACTAGGGTCATGACCAATATAGATCCGTTAAACATATCTAAGGGATCTCTTATCATTTGACTGGATGTATGTGAGTGGATGAAGGAAAATCTAACTTGTAGGCCACACTATCAATTTTTTACAAGATATAATAAGGCCCATAATACTTAAGGGACACCTTGTTATCCTTTTTATTTTTCTTTAATTACATCTATTTGTATGGATGTAAGTGAAAAAAGACCCAATCACCAATGTCAAAATGCCTCTCACTTTTATGTTGATCTGCTTGTTGCTTCATGTAATTTTGGGCCATAGCTAAATTTTCACACAAACTTGCAAGGACCTCCTATTGATGGTGAATATGTTATTCAACTACATGAATATTAATATGGACCTTCAAGGTTAAAATGATGTATGGAGGGTGGTATCCATATAGTTCCACAAAAGGAGACATTTTAGAAGAACTATGAACAGAAGTATTATACCACCATTTAACAAGTGGTAGCCAATGAACCCATTTATCCTATTTATCATAAACAAAACAACAGATATATTCTTATAGACATTTGTTGACTATCTTAGTTTTTCCATCAAATTGAGGATGATAAGATGAACTATAAGCCAATTGGGTGCCTAAACATGTAAATAACTTAGTCTAAAAATTACTAGTAAAAATGGGATCTTTGTCACTGACAATGATCTTAGGGGTCCCAAGCAGTTTCTAAAATATATTGAGAAAATAAAAAACTATTGTACTAGCAACAAATGGCTAGGATAATGAACAAAAATGAGCATACTTACTAAGATGATCTACTATAACCATGATAACATTTTGACCATCAGATCTTGGTAACCCTGTAATGAAATCCATAGATACCTCTTCCCAACATTGGCTAGGGATAAATAAAGGCTATAAAATACCTAGAGTTTTGATTGTTTTGCCTTTGTTTTTTTGATAGATCATACAATCAACCATGTATTTTTGGACATCTCCCTTGAGACCTTCCCAAAAAAATCTTGCTTGATTCTGTTATAGGTTTTCAAAAATCATGAATGACCCCCAATTAGAGTTGCATGAAGTTCTTAAAGGATATTTTGTTTAAGAAGAGAATTCTTACATAGGTACAATCTATCTTTATACCATAATACATTACCTTTCTATGTGAATTTCTCAAATCCACTTAAACCTTGCTAAAGATTTTGAATCAAATCATGATTAGTACTATCATGTTCCCATATTGATCATGCTTTCTCTATCCAATCTACCTAAAAAATGGTTATGGCATATAGCAATGCCTCAATCAATTCATCTTTTTTGGATAGTGCATCTGCCAACACATTGTCCTTGCCTTTTTTGTAGACTATTTAAAAATCATAGCCTAACATCTTAGTTACCCATTTCTATTATTCTTTAGATGACAAACTTTGTTCTAAAAAATATTCAAGACTATCATGATCACTCTCTACCTAAAAGTGTTGACCTATCAAATAAGGTCTCCATTGTTTGACTACATGCAAAATGACCATCATTTCCTTCTCATAGATGGGCTTGTGCTGATTTTTACCCTTGAGTTGAAAACTTTCAAATTCTAGTGGTCTACCTTCTTGCATGAGTAAAACACCCATACCATACCCAGATGAATCACATTCAACCAAAAAAGTCTTAAGAAAATTAGGAGTGGCCAATATTAGAGTAGTGCACATAGCCAATTTTAATTGTTCAAATGACTAGGTATCTACATCATTCCACTAAAAGGAGTCTTTCTTTAACAAAGAGGTAAGTGGGGCTACAATATTACCATAATTTTTGACAAATTTATGATAGTAAATAGTAAGCCCCAAAAATCCTTGAAGTTGCTTAAGTGTCTTAGAAATTGGCCAATCCACCATTACTTGGATTTTTTAAGGATCCACTTTCACTCCTTCATAAGACACCAAATGACCCAAATATTCAACCTCACCAGCCCCAAAAGTACATTTGGAATGCTTGGCATTAAATTGATTTTTATCCAATATGGAGAGTACCTATTTCACATTTTTACTATAAATGAAGATATCATCAAAGAATACCAAAACAAATTTCCTCAAAAATGGCTTAAAATAGTATTCATCAAACTCTAAAAAGTAGATGGTGCATTTTTTAGGCCAAAAGGTATAACTAAAAACTCATAATGGCCATCATGAGTCTTGAAAGTTGTTTTGGGTATGTCTTCATCATGGATCCTGATTTGATGATACCCAGAACATAGATCTAACTTGGTAAAATAAAGATCACCATTCAATTCATCTATAAAATCATCAATGATAGGAATTGGAAACTTATCTTTGATAGTGTACCTATTGAGTTCTTTGTAGTCAGGGCACATCTCCAAGTGTCATTTTTATTTCTCACCATAACAACTAGTGAAGATTACTTACTTTGGCTATGGTGAATGATTCTTGTATCCAACATATATTGTACCATCTTTTCAATTTCACTTTTTTAGGGATAGGGATACCTGTATGGCCTAATTTTGGGTGGTGTACTACCAAGAATATGTATGATAGCATGATCATGCATGTGGTTAGGTGGAAGTCCTTTTGGCATGTCTCCAAAAATAACTAAATGAGCATCAATTATTTGTTTCAAATCAAGAGGTAGAGACAACTGAGTTGGCTATACTTTCATAGAAAACAAGTGAGTTATAAATCCCTTAGCACCCTTATGAAGAATATTTATCATTTAAAAGGAACTAAAAAGTTGGGTAAATTTAGCCTTTAATCCTCTTAGCTCAAATTTCCTTTCTTTGGAATGAATATGCATGAATAATTATTGAAAATTCATCTCAATAGTGCCCAAAGTGGTGAGGCACTGGACTCCCAAAATAATATCATCTCTACCCATCAGAATAACAAACATAGGAGAATCCAATTATTAGTCTCCCATGGCCAACTTAATACCATGGAATTTTCTTGAGCAACTGATAGTAACACAATCTGAAATCATAACCTAAAATTTTGGAGCTTGATAAATGAAACAATTCAAATGAGTAGTGAACTTACTATGGATGAAGTTGTGTGTGCTCCCAGAATCAATCAAGATAATGACCTTCTATTTCTTAAGGAAACCCATCAACTTAAGATTTTGGGGAGTACTAATACTTGATAGGGCATGACATGAAATAGTAGGTTGAGAATCTTTAGATTATTCCTCAAGAACTTCTACATCTGTATCATATACTTCCACATCATCTTCATCATCATTGGCACCTTCCATGTAAAACAATTTCTTTTTAGCACAATGATGGTTTTGCTACATTTGCTATCATAACCATAATGCAACCCTTTGGCTCACTTCTCCTCAATTTATCATTGTGTTAATCTAGTGGGATATGGAAATGATGGTGCTGGAAAGTTCTAATCATGACCCGTAGTGAAAGTTTTCCTTTTGACCATCTCTTTTTCTTCTATCATGTGTGCCTTAGAAATAGCTTTTGATGCAGATGTTGGGTTAAACATTCAAACCTCATATTGGACGCTATCTTTGAGGCCACCCAAAAATAGATCCATCAAATTTCTCTCAGTGATATTTTCCACTTGTAAAGAGAGATTTTGAAATTGATGAATATAATCCTTCACAATTCTTATTTATCACAACTTGGAAAATTGGATAAAATAGTTCTCAAAGACATTATTTTGATAATGAGCTATTAACTCTTTAATAAAAATATTCCATGTAATAGGAGAACCATTCTTTTTCTTTTGAGTACATAACCAATGATACCAAATGAAGTACTCAAGTTCCATATACAAGGATGCCACCATCACCCTCTAAGAACAAGGGGTTTGATGTAGCTCAAATAAATTCTCAATTTGGTTAATCCCAGTGAGAGGATCCTTACCATTTAACTTATGCATGTACAATTTTGGTAACATTAGTTTCATACCAGAATGGGAGTTGTTGAGAGGAGGATTTGAATGCTAAAGTGGAGGGTTGTTAGGTTGAAACTGAGATGTGAGGGTAGCTAATTGAGTAGTGATATGCTACAATTCATTGTGAACCCCATTAATTTCTTTGTGCATCCCTAAAACATTAGCTTGAATTGTAACAAAGTCATCATACCTCACTAAGTTTTCTATGTCCTATTGAAGCTAAGAAATCACTAGATCTAAAGTTCCAGATTCCATGTCATCGATAGAAAGAGTCTTAGGAGTTTTTTCTACCCCTTTTCTTCCCTAAGTTGAAGGACCTACCATAAACAAACCCTAGGAGGGTTTTGACCATGAAAAATAGTGTACCAAGAAATGGTACCATTTGAATCACCTTGTCAAGATGAATCTAATGATTACCTTTGCACACTAGAGTAAAATTTTTGGTACCGAAAAAGTATACCGATATAATATACCATTATGATCATCTCACCAAGATGAATCCAATGACTGCTAGTGTGCAAGGGGGAAAAAAATTTCCAAACTTTTTTATTTTTATTTTTTTAATATTTTTTTTCAAAAAAGCATTTCAAGCAATAATGCACTAACAAAAAAATTAATTCTTCCTAGATTGTAAGTTATGTTTTTTTTTCTTTCACTACTCTAAAAAACCATGCCTCACTAGATCTAAAAAAAATGCTGCAAGAAAATTGCCCAAATCAAAGATCTGATACCACTTGTAATGAAACTACTTAGATATTCACACACAATGATTTTATATTATGTAGAATAAAAAAATATGATAGATTAGATAATGATAATTGACAGTAGAACATAATACTTGATAATATAAAAAAATCCACTTCAAGGGGGAAACCTCCACAATAATGCACTAATAGCAGAATACTTAACATGATGATTAAAGACTAACCACTACCTCCTATATATAGTCTACTTAGCCAAGGTTATTTAATAGGCTGACCTACCTAAGAACATAAAGAAATGTAATAAGTAAATAAAAGAGGTATTTAAGCCACAAGTCAGCCACACATATCCTGAGACACACCAATTGTTAAATAAATAACACCACACATGCACACAATTACTTACTTATTATTGATTTCTTAGATTACTCACCAATTTTTTTTGGTGTCATATATACATGCAGTTATATTGGGTGATGTTTTTTTTATATTATAGTTATCTATTGTAATCAAGTGTTTGATTATTTAACTTAATAAACACTATTTTATATGCATTTTTTTAGTCTAAATGGAATAATTTATAGATTTTTTTAGTATTGATATCTACTTGATTTTTTGACTATACCAGTAGTTTGGAAGTCTATGTCATGGAATGCATAATGTTTGGTTCTTAGAGATCCTCCTTTTATATATAGAAACACCTAGATCTACTTTAATCACACTATTGATAAAATCCCTTAGACACTTTTACTACATGAATCTCATAGTTTTCATGGACATCAAATAATTTTAAGTGATTGAATATGTATTAAGGATATTTGAATTATTTATAATAACATTTTTGAAACATTGTTTAAACTTGTTTACCCTTGTATAATTTTATTTAAATTTAGACATGATAAAAAATAAATAAATAAATAAATAAGGGGGAGGGAATGTTTAGGGTTTGAGCCATCATACAGGTCAACATAGTATTGCACAGATAAATAAAGAGTGGAGGAGAGACCGAATCTTCAACCTTCATTCCCATCTCATTTTTGGGGCACTACTATAGTCATTCATGTATATTTTAATGGTATAAAGTAAAAATAGTAATGATATAAGTAATGTTGACTTTAAGAAGAAGGGTTTAGAAAAAATGTATAAAAATGAGATCTAGGGGGAGGGAAAAGAGGAAAGATAAAAGAGAAATAATGAGAACCCTAAATCGTAATTTTAATGAGTTAAGGTAAGTAAATTTGGTAGTTATTTCAACATTAAATAATACCTAGATCTATTTTTGTGCATATCTAGGCAAGTTTGGTTTTTTTATTTTAATTGGGTTTCCTTAAAAATGATGTATTTACTCTATATTTCATGGGTTTCAAGTTATGAGGTCTAAGTTGGGAAAATTTGTTATTTAAAGTTCTAAAATAGTATTAAATTGATGAAATAATGTTAATAGGTGTTGGAATAATGCATATTTAAGCTTACCTAGGGTTAATAGGGTAAGTTATTTATTACTGAGGATTAATTTTATTTACCTCAGTTAATTTATTTTATTGTTGAGAATCTCTCAACAATATATTTTTTCGTAGTATGAGAAAATAAATAGTTTGTTTTCTCTATTTTCTAATCACTACAAATAGTTTATTGTCGTGAAACAAACTATTTGCATTATATATAGTTTATAATATATGAGAAATAAATGAGAGATTAATGAAAGGATACAGATAATTTTGTGGATTATCACCTATTTTTTAGGTGTGACAAATTTATTTTATTCTCTGGAAATATTTGCAAGTTATTTGTTGTGGGTTCTTTCTCCTGGGTTGATCCTGTGGATCCTGTGTATCTCCTGCTCATTCTTTCATGGTATCAGAGCTTGGAGTTCTAGTTGAAGATCCTATTCCCTAAAAATTTTCATCTATTAACACATTCAAAAAAATTATTTTATTGATGTGTTACAGATATTTTTTATTCTCTCAAAATCTGGTTCTTGTTTACACATTTTTTTGGAAAATTCTATACTTTATGCTCATTAAATGACCATAAAAATTTCCAAAATCAGATTTTTTTTCATAGGGGAATAGAAAATAAAGTTATAAATCCATTCCAATTTTAATTTTTTCATTTAATGCTGGCCGTACAGCTCTTTCCTTCCAAAACTTGCTGACTGGTTCTTGCTGGTAAACTGCAGTACCTGTTCATTTTTCTGATGTGGCAGATCGTACGGTTGAATTTTTTCAAATTTAAGACATGTTCATGAAATCTGACTGTTATATATTTCTATCCATATAAATTTGGACAAATTTGGATCAGTTCGTATAGTGTTTTGGAAGCTTACAATAGGAAATTAAAAACTATTTTTTTGTCTGCTGCATAGCCGTAAGGATTTCTCATTTTTGAACACCTTATGCTGCATAAAATCTAAATATAAAAATTTCATGTGAAATCATACTTCCAAAGATTTAATTTCATGCTGAGAAGGATGGATTTGGACCAGGATGTATAGTCCTTTGGGCAGATCCAATGGAGCCATTCTGAATTGCTGAGAGGTGTTTTTTCCTTGGCTGTGTTTACAAAATTTCTCAGAATTTTTCCTAACCTCCACGCCTTGCTGGAAAAGAGTTTATTATGATTAAATAAAAAGATTATTCAGCTGTTATCTCACACATGTGAGTCATTTTCGATTTTTTTTAATTAATTTTTAGTGGTTTAAATGCAAGTCTTTAGCTTTGAAAGTTTAAATTTGACTTTGTTAAAGCGGCTGGAGATATTTTGTTAAAATTTTGTAGGGAGGAAGTCTTGGGGTAAAATCCCCCTACAATTTTTTTACATAAATCCATTTTTTAAATTTTTTTATAAGCTAAGGCTAAATTTTTTTCGTCGGGAGACGTTAAATTGTAATGGGAGGGGTGTTTTTTGAGGAAAAATGAATGTCTAGATTGTTCTTGTCAACATCATCGTCTTCCTCAGGAATGGAATCCCGATTGTTTGAACCCCTAAAATATAAAAATTACCATGTTTGGAAGCTAAAAATGCAACAAATCCTTCAATCAAAGGGCTTATGGATAATTTTTTCTGAAACAAAACCTACAACATTCACCACTGAAAAAGACAAATATGCATATGGTTGTAAGCAGGATGAGGCTCTTGGATTGATTTGCCTCAACGTCTCAGATAATATTCAATTTCACATTGTAGATGCTACTACCCCAAAAGAGGTATGGGAAATATTTAAAAACCTATTTGGCAAAGTTAATGAGTTTAAAATTTTGCAATTAGATGCAGAATTGAGTACTCTCTCTCCATCAAATTTCCCTTCAATAGATGAATTCTTGGCAAAATTCAAATTTATAAGGTCATAGTTGAAAGCTGGTGACAAGGATAAAAGTGATCAGGAGTACATTTTCATGATTTTGTCAAAGTTGAAAGGACCATATAGTGTTTTCTCCTCTGCTTTTTATACTATGATGGATACATTAGGTGATGAATTCAAATGGCCTTCCTTTGAAGTTTTTTGTGAAAGATTGACTAGGGAGCAAACAAAATTAATGGCCTTAGATGCTCTACCTGGTCCTAGTCATGCTCTAGTTGCTAATTCTTCTAAATTAAAACCTTCACCTAAGTCTAAAAAGCAAGCACCTTCAAATAACCCTCTAGAGTCCACCACCCAAACACCTCATCATTCTAAATCTACTAAGACCAAAAAGTCCTTTAAGCAAAAGAAGAAAACATTTGGTCCATGTAATTTTTGTGGTGGTCCTAATCATGATGAAAGTAGATGTTTTAAGAAGATGGAAGCATTAGAGGCAGTGGTCAGACAACACAAAATTTCCATTATGTCTCCATCTCCTTCTACTTCTATAGGAAAAAGGAAAGCACTTTCAGCCAGGGCTATATCTTCATGTCATGATCAGTGGATTTTTGACTCAAGTGCTTCTCACCATCTCACACATTCTAAGGATCTATTGTCTTCTCTTATAGATTACAACACATCACATATTGTTATGGGTAACTCCTCACAGATTGAGGTTTTGGGATTTGGTACTATTGATAAACAGGATGGATGTTTTAAAAATGTATTGCTTGTACCCAAAATCTCTTCTAATCTTCTCTCTGTATATCAAATATGTAATTCTGGTACTGGTGAAGCTATGGAGTTTACTTCACATGATGTTGTAATAAGAGAATGTAATGATCCTAGTGAGATAGTTTCTACAGGTACAGTAGACCATACTGCAAGACTCTATACTTTTGATTAGTTTGAGTCTTTTATGTCTTATGGTTCTTCACTTATAGCACATGGTAATAATCTCAACAAATTGTGGCATGAGAGATTGGGACATTTGAGTTATGGATATATGCAACAAATGAGTACAAAACATCTTGTAAAAGGCCTTCCTAAGGTCTCATGTATTGATGGGGTGTGTCCTAGTTGTCCAGTTGGTAAACAGCACCAGGATCCATTTCTAGTTGGTAAGGCCACTCGTGCAAATACACCCTTAGAGTTGGTTCATAGTGATTTGATGACTTTTCCAACTCATTATTTTTTAGGGGCTAAATATGCACTCACATTCATTAATTATTTCACTCATAAAACTTGGGTATATTTTCTCAAGTTGAAAAGTGAAGTTTTTGAGACTTTTAAGGCCTTCAAAGCCTTTGTTGAAAAACAATCATCTCTTCCTCTTAAGAAGATACACACTAAGAATGGGGGGAATATGATAGTAATTATTTCTATGATTTTTGTATTGAGCATGGGATATAACACCAGTTCACTGTACCACACACTCCTCAACAAAATGGTGTAGTAGAGAGGAAGAATTGAACATTGAAAGAGATGGCTAATTATATGATTCACTCTAAAAATTTGGGTCCACAATATTGGGCTAAAGCTGTAAATTATGAAAACTACATTCAAAACCGTATGCCTCACAAAGTTGTGCAAAATATGACACTAGAAGAAGCTTGGTCTGGGATCAAGCCTAATATTTCAGATTTTTGCATCTTTGGGAGTCAAGCATGGGCATTCGTTCCTGATGAAAAATGTAAAGCATTGGAGAAGAAAATCCAACCACTCATTTTTGTTGGCTATTGTGAAGATGTAAAATCCTACCATCTTTTTGATCCTATCACACATGATGTGTTGTTTCAATGGGATGTTCAGGTTGATGAGCTACCCACTCCATAGGAGTGTACATCTAGTTCTTCTTCTCTCCCTCCTTCTTCTACTGAGGATAGTGAGGATTTGATTTCTATTTTTGATGATGATGATGATGATGATGATGTTGCACTTGTTCAGTCACCACAACCATCTTCTTCACCACCTTTGCTCAAGTGGGTAAAGAGCACTCTACAGGTAGCTGGTTCTTTTGTTGGTGATCCATCTGATTCTCATCGCACTTGCTCACAGGCATTTAGTGTTTTTATTTTGGGACAAGCTTGTACAGATGATCCATTATTGTTTTCTAAAGCTACTGGTATACCCGAGTGGGATGTTTCTATGTATGATGAGTATTCTTCATTGATGAAGAATGATACTTGGGATCTTGTCCCTCTTCCTAAGGGAAGAAAACTTGTAAAATGTAAATGGGTGTATAAGACCAAATATGTTGCAGATGGATTAGTAGATAAGTACAAAGCTAGATTAGTAGCTAAGGGTTTTTCATAGGTTGAAGGGATTGATTACTCTGAGACCTTTGCCCTTGTAGCTAAGATGGATTCTATTTAGCTTGTACTCTCTCTTGTTGCTTCACATTCTTGGTCAATTTTTTAGATGGATGTGAAGAGTGCTTTCTTGCATGGTGATCTCCATGAGGAGATATATATGGAGCAACCTCCATCGTTGGAGGATATATATTTGTGCAGGACTCATTGGTTTGTAGACTCCATCATTCTCTTTATGGCCTCAAACAAGCTCCTAGAGCTTGGTACGAGAAGATGGATAGTTTTCTTTTGAGTTTTGGTTTTATTCATTGTGAGTCAGATCACAATGTATACATCCTGAAGCAAGGTGAGGAGCTTGTCATTTTGGTTTTGTATGTTGATGATCTCATCCTCACTGGTAGTTTAGATTCCTTGATACATGACATCAAGG
Source organism: Torreya grandis (assembly GCA_037957365.1). Lineage (NCBI taxonomy): Eukaryota > Viridiplantae > Streptophyta > Pinopsida > Cupressales > Taxaceae > Torreya > Torreya grandis. The sequence continues at coordinate 933,558 of JARHVA010004479.1, read as the reverse complement.
ACAAGTTGGCAGATAGGTTTGATATGATAGATCTAGGACTTCTACATTATTTTCTTAGTCTTCAAGTTTTTCAGTCTTTTGAGGGCATCTCTATTGGATAGCAGAAGTATGCAACAGATCTTCATCAAATTTGCATGGCTAATTGTAAGCCTACACCCACTCCATATCAGTCAGGTATTGTGTTGTCTACCACTTTTACGACTCCTCTTGTTGATTCCACTTTGTATAGGCAACTTGTAGGTAGTCTTTTATACCTGACTCATACCCATCTCGACATCACATTTGTTGTGAACCTTGTCTCTTAGTTCTCACATGAGCCTCATGAGAGTCATTGAAAAGTAGCCAAGCATATTTTGTGCTACATTCAGGGCACCACTCACTTTGGTCTACATTACACACCACAGAGTTCTACATATCTTGTTGGATACACTGACTCTGATTGGGCTGGTGATGTTGACACTCGCAAGTCCACTTGTGGATTTGCTTTCACACTTAGTTTAGGTCCAGTTGCTTGGGCATGCAAAAATTAGACTGCTATTGCATTTTCCTCTACTGAGGCTGAGTATCAAGGTGCTATCAAAGCTAGTCAAGAGATACTTTAGCTTCAACAGTTGCTTGGCAAGTTTGGCTTCACACAGCAGGGTCCTACTACTCTTTGGTGTGACAACCAAAGTGTGATTGCTATTTCACACAATCTTATTGAGCATCAGCAGACAAAACACATTGAGATTCACATGCACTTCATTCAACATCTTATTTAGGATGGAGTTCTTTCTTTAGAGTTTGTGCCTACAGCTGATCAGATTGTAGACATCTTCACTAAACCTTTGGCTTCTCCTCATTATCTTTAGTTATGAGCGATGCTTGGGGTGAAGGAAGTTGTCCTTGGTGGGGATTTCCCATGAAGTCCTTCCTTTATTTTTTATATATTTTGATTGGTTTGTACATGGGTACCTTATCAGGCCTAGTAGCTGAGACCCATCTTTGTTTGTCATTCTCCCTATGTTTCACTTAAGGGAGGGTGTTGGAATAATGCATATTTAAGCTTACCTAGGGTTAATAGGGTAAGTTATTTATTACTGAGGGTTACTTTTATTTACCTTGATTAATTTATTTTATTGTTGAGAATCTCTCAACAATATATTTGTTCGTAGTATGAGAAAACAAATAGTTTGTTTTCTCTATTTTCTAATCACTACAAATAGTTTGTTGTCGTGAAACAAACTATTTGCATTATATATACTTTATAATATATGAGAAATAAATGAGAGATTAATGAGAGGATACAGAGAATTTTGTGGATTATCACCTATTTTTTAGGTGTGACAAATTTATTTTATTCTCTGGAAATATTTGTAGGTTATTTGTTGTGGGTTCTTTCTCCTGGATTGATCCTGTAGACCCTGTGTATCTCCTGCTCATTCTTTCAATAGGATCCATTATTATCATATATTTATTCCTACAACTATAGAAAACCAAAAAATATATTGATTTGAAGGGGTCCTTTTAAATTTTGAAAATAATAAATTTTCTTGAATATTGCTTAATTCGAAACATTAATTGGTTTTTATATGAAATAAAGTTTTGTTAAAATATTTTTTCCCTCACCTATATGTACCTAGGGTTGATATTACACTCTCACCTATAGACCCAAATGGGTGGGTATGTAATAAATTTTTTACAAAAAACTCTAGTTGAATGTTTTATTTTCAACAAACAATTTTTTTTACATTATTCATTGTTATTTTTAGTTAAAGAAATGGATATAAGGAGCCTCCCAACTCACAGTATGAACATCATGAATTTAATTGAGTTGTTAATGTAAATTCATTAAAATAATAGTTGTATGTGGATATTTTTGTATATATCTTGACAAAGAAAATGATAATAATGAGTAGATCCTTTTGAGGGATAATATCATGGTTTCTAACTAGCTAATTATGAACTTTATGTAGTTGAACTAATTTAATAGAATAAAATTTAAGTTGTTTGATTTAATATATAGAACCTATATGTTTGTATTCATTTATATTCAATACAAGTTCATGGTTGTAGCATGATTGATTCATTTATAAATATATGTGAAGTTTTACCTTAAAGAGCATAATCTCTAAAATGGGTATGTTTCTCATTGTGATATTATTTGAGATGAGAATTTGATAATAGTTATATAGTCTATATAGTATAGAACTAGTATATATATAAAGTTATGGTTATAGTTGATTAGTGTTTGAAAAATTGAAAGTGGTTGCATGTGGTTTTGGGTTATCTGCTTACTGTGTTATTTGGTAATTATGGTATGTAGTTAAAACCTTTTATATATTAAACCTAAAACTAGGTGTATGTAGTTATAGCATACATATTTATAGTTATGGTTTTAATTAGAAAAATAGGTATGTTCTTTATGTATTCTTGAATTTAGTAAATCTTAAATTGATGTATTGTTTTAGATTGGTTATTTAGGAAATGATTTGGGAATTAAAACCCATTATAAATCTAGGGGTAGAAGTTTAATATCACCCACACATTTATAAGGAGGAAATATGTTATACATTTCATTTGAGACTACCACTCTATTATTTTGGTGTGTAAATATCAGTTATATATCATTTATACACAAGAAATTAACCAAAATTTGAGATGATATTTATAATTGAAACATACACAAACACACACACACATATACATACACACACACACACACACACACACACACACACACACACACACACACACACACACACACACACACACACACACACACACACACACACACACACACACACATATATACATACATACATACATATATATATATACATACATATATATATATATACATATATATATATACATATACATATATATATATATACATATATATATATATATATATATATATATATATACATATATATATACATGTATATGTATATATACATATATCTATATATATGTATAAATGTGTATATACACATATATAGATATATGTATATATACATATACATGTATGTATATATGTGTGTGTGTGTGTGTGTGTGTGTATGTATATGTATATGTATATACATATATATATATATATATATATATATATATATATGTATATGTATATGTATATATATATATATATATATATATGTATATATATATATATATATATATATATATATATATATATATATATGAAATATATTTATGAATGAAGTGTATATTTTAGTAGGCTATGATAGTCAAATTGGTAAATGTTAGGAAAGTTGAACAAATGTTTGAGATATTATAGAAAATAAAGTATGATTTTGATAAAGTATTACTCTTATTTGAGTATGGTCTAAATAATGGTTTATGTGCTATCAATGGATGATTATAGGATAAATGGATTCATTATAATATGTAATGAGAATATATGGTAAAAAAAGGTGAAATGTGACTAGGATTGATATTTCTTAGACACTATCAAATCTAGTTGTGTCATCATTTAGGGACTATTTTGAAACATGTTTATTTCATGTTGATTTATTGTATGCTTGTATGTTTTTCCACCTTTCTAAGGAGTGATAAGTGATGGTTAGGAAGCCCAATTAGAGTCACCCATCATTAGTTAACAAGATGAATAGGTAATGAAAAGGTGTTTAATTATAGAGTATAAATGACATGGATAATTACCTAAATATTATAATACAATGGAATTCTTAGTCCAAAGTGTTGTATCATTGTAAACATGTTCAATCCACTTTAAATTATAGTTTGCATGTTTTCTTGAAGTCATAACAGATAGAAGCATACCTTGGGTCTGAATGATTAGTTTCATGTAATAGTTATTTTAATTTTAGGTGTGATTTTGGATGGTTTGGGATACTTGTATCATCATTATTTATCCCTTCATGAATGTAAGGTAAAATCCTAATAGGGAGGTGTGTGTGAAACTGATAATTTGTGGTTGGAGTAAAAGTGCCCAAATTATGCTCTCCCTCTCTATAGTTGGATCTGAATTTATTTTTTTATATACTCATGGATAATATTTGATTTGTTGAGTTCTCACATTAAAAATTTGTCGTACTATGATACAATTATACTTGATATTATTGTATTTGACTACCTTTCATAGTAATGAACATTATTATGTATGCACACTAATTAATTAATTATTATAATATACCACAATAGTTTTTGTAATTAGTAAATATGGGTAGTATAATTATACTATAATATTATTATATGGTCTTGTTGTATATTTAATGATGTAATATTGTATTGATTTTCAATAAATACTAAAAAGATGAATTATTGTACCTTATAATCATGATTGTGTACCACTATGTAATCTTATAAGTTATTAAATCTTTTGAATCCCTAAATGGGTTATTTTGTTAAAATGTGCATGTGTATATTAGGTTTTTTATAATTTGTGTTTATTGTCCTTTAACACACATGGTATTATATTGATATGAGATAAGTTGTATAAATTATAAGATTACATTATTGGTAAACATTTGATCAATAGATTTTTATACTAAAATAAGTTAGTTATTATTGGTTAAGATTAAAAATAAATTACTACAATTTTCTATTTGTAAACTAAATAGGTTTTAAAATACATACAATGGTGGCATTTTGATACACTAAACATGTTCTATCTTTCTATGACCATTCCATTGATCATATTAAGCTACATATAATTATTATACATTATTTTTTATTATGTATACTCTTTATATTGTTATATTCTATGGATATATTGTTTTGTTATGTGCAATGATGATGTAAATTGATTGTGTAGACTAGTATTTTATGTTATATGCATGTTTGATGTTGATGATTAGTAAAAAAATTTATCCTTGATTGTGTATTACATTGTGTGATTACTAATGTGAGAGACACAAAATTTTCCATGTGTGGTCATTGATGACCATTAAATTGTGTGAGCATTTATGTGTATTGCATTGAGTGTTATCATCTATGTTTTTTATGAGTGCATTGATAATGTGTTATCATTTTATACATCAGTGGTGATTAGGACACTCTATTCCATGCCATGTACATGCCATATGTGTTTATATATAGTCATGTCAAAGTCAAGTCATGTTTTGAGTGTTTTTTTTGTATCATGATCATATCATTGTGTGAATACATGTGTGTGCATTTACATGGTTGTTGAGTTTATGATATCATGATTCCTATCATACATTATTTAATTGTGTGTGATTCCATTATTGATGTGATGGATCTTTGTGTGTGGCTTATTAATGTGTAATTATGACTGTGATGATAAATATTGCATACATAATTACTATATCTACTTAACATGTCACTTGTATGCCTTGGGTTACAAGTTTCATATGTGTGTGAATATTTAAATATTTATATGATGACGTATTTGATCATATTATCACACAATATTACATATTATCTATGTATCATAATTCATATAACTCTTTACTTATGAGATGAGTGATTCACAGGCTTCATCCTTTACTTCAAAAGAGGGTAATAATAGTGGGCTTGTCATAGAGATTCAAGACTTAACAAAAGAAAAATTATATTTTGAGTCATATTATATGATCTAGATTAAACTAATTTGGGTAGATTGAGATTCAAAGTGAGAAATATTAACACATTAACACATATATGAGGAATATGGTGCATTATGTAGGATCGTGAAAAATAGTTGACATATTTTATGACATATTTTGACATATTACACTGATTATATTTAACATATTTATTAGATTAAAAGGATCATATTAATTAGAATGACATATTTATTATGTCATTCTATATCACATTGAGGTATAGATTGATCATATTTTCAGGCATGGATGTTGTTCATGCATATAATTTATGATTTATTTGATATGAATGATGGTACTATGTAAGCAATTTGAATCTAAAATTCATTTTCAGTAGTCAATTCAAAGTTTTTATATTTACATACAAATTTGGTATAAGGTTCAAGAAAAAAATATTTTGGTGATAGTTTTAGTATTACAGTTGAGGTTCTACAATGCTCAACGACTAACATTTATCAATATTTGATGAAGGTTGTGGAATATATCTTATCAACACATGGTTTTAAAAAATGGTATCTCCCTAGGGCATAATCACCCCATTCTCCAATGACTTTAGAGTGAAATTTGGTTTGCATAACCATAAGTGTATTCATTCCTTTTTCTAAACCTTAAATATTTAAATGGTCTATATTATTTTTAAAAAAATATCATGAACAAACATTGATTTCTAAATTTCTCATTGTAGTTTTTACATGGATCAAGATGGATATTTGGGGTATACTTGAAGACACCAAATGCAATTATACTTAGGTACCAAATTTCTTTCTTTATTCTTTCAATCTAACATTTTCAATACTGAATCAAAATGTGGGTATTTATAAACACATAAATTTGGTATTAGAAACTTGATAATATCATATTTGACCTATGATTGAAATTCATACTTGAGCATACACGTATGACACTTGTATGTGATTTTCCATACCCATTTGCTTGTCTTATGTCAAGTTTTAGCATTAATTTTATGGTCAAAGTTGTTTATTGTCAACTTTCGAATGCCAAAAAGTTACATTGCATTCTAATAGAACACTATTGAGTACACATAAACATAAATGGGAGAAGTATGTCTGGTTTAAGCCCTATTAAAAGTATTATAATATAATCAATGATTAAACACTCAATAAGATGTGATTTTAATTTTCCAACCCATATTTATAACTCATTTTTATAGTTTAATTAAGTGTCAAAATTGGAACTAGGGTTTGAAGATAAAGGAGGAAAAAAATAAAATATGTGCATAGGACCAAGTGTAAGAAATTAATCTAAAGATATCTCTATGTAAGTGAAATAATTTATGGTAGAATATATTGGAAAAATATATAGAGATAGTTCTAATAGATAATGGAAACATCTAGTCACTATGTGAGACCCATATTTTCATAGTGCTTAATTTTAAATAGTTTGTGTTGTATAAATGTCTTGTTGAGATGTAATTTATGTATTATTAAGGCACGAGATGTTATTGTTCCCTTATGTTTGACAAAATTATTTTATATATTATGTGATTCTATTGATTTCTTACATAATAAAAATATATTCTTGGCTTAGATGATTATTCATTCTACTTACATTATTATAATTATCCATTATGAGTGTGTTAAGTCCATAATATGAAATATATTGTTCTTAAGCACATATTTGATTATACATATGTTTATATTATTAGTATAGGTTTAGTACCATTTATATTTATGGATTTGTATATGTCATGTGCATTTTGTGTTGATTTAGATCACTTTTATTATTTGCATTATGTAGCTTCAGCTATCTAGGTTAGGACATTTTATGTGTGCAATGTTATGTAGGTGATAAATGAGGATGTTGATGGAACTAGGACTACCTCAGGAATGAGCACATAATTAGTGGAGTGGCATCATTCTTACTTGACCCTTTTATTATCCAAACCACACCTTGTATCATTTTTGGACCTAGTCTGAAGTGCAGACATCCTTACCCTCTTAGAATTATTCAATACCTTGGATTTTTTTAGTATAAGTTTAGTACCATTTATATGTATAGATTTTTATATTTCATGTGCATTTTATGTTGATTTAGATCAATTTTATTATTTACATTGTGTAGCTTCAGCTATCTAGGTTAGGACATTTTATGTGTGCAATGTTATGTAGGTGTTAAAGGAGGATGTTGATGGAACTAAGACTACCTCAGGCATGAGCACATAATTAGTGGAGTGTTGTCATTATTACTTGACCCTTTCATTATCCAAACCACACCTTGTATCATTTTTGGACCTATTCTGAAGTGTAGACATCCTTACCCTCTTAGCATTATTCAATACCTTGGATGTTATTCACACATCTTGTTATAAACATTAGGAGTATTATTCACCTTATATTTCATTCTTTAAGAGTTTTTTAAAGCCACTTAAGTGTAACCCTTTGATCTAAAACTCATTATGATTTTTATAGATGGTCTAATCGAATTTCTTAATATATTTATTTGAAACCTCCTATGGACAATCTCTTTGAAATTAAAATTATGTTTTGTGTATTCCACCTATAAATAACACTAATGAATATGATTCATATGTTATTTATATTTATATGGATAAAAAAATTATTTTTTGGTTAATATGCATTATGGAGTATCTTAATTATGTTGGTTTAACTCTAATATTATGTGTTTAAGATATTGGGCAAACAATACTAAGTGATAGTCCATATAAAATGGGCAATGCCAACCCATATCAATTAAGCAGTGACATCCTATAGAAATTGGGTAAACTGAATTCATAGTGAATGGAGTAATACAACCTATATCAACTAGCCTATAGTAACCTATATGTTTCCATGACTAGCTCATTGTAACTGTTAGATAGTTGTTATAGACTATAGCAATTGTAATAGCATCTTTGGTTGTTGCTAAGTAGTTGAGGGAGTTAAGGAATAAATATCATAAGATATGACCATGAACAATCAAATGTTGAAGGTTTTGACAATGGTTACTCCTTATTATATTTCATCTTTTTGTCATCACAACCATGCAACAAAACATATTTCACTTCATTTTATTCTCATAGTCATTATTGGTATCATTCTCATAGTTAGGATGTACCAATTTCTCTCATAAAATATATATATATACCTAACTTAGGTAGTTTTGGTTAAAATAATAAGATGCCTACACCTATATTTAAGATAGAAGGTCATAATCCAATGGTAAAATTAAAATTAAGGATTGAATAGTAGTTGAAGTATATTAAGTTTCTTTCTATAATATTTATTGTATCAATCTTTAGTTTCTAGAAGATTCTTAATGTAAGCAAGTAATTTGAAGTGAGTGTTTACTACCTAAGGGAAATATTAGAAATTAAATATAATTGAAGAGGGACCCATCATAAGGATTTGTAGTTAATATTCTAATCCATTATATTATCTACTAGTTTGTGTGCAATAATTAATTTATTTACTTCTAAATTTTGCATATGTGAGTTTACTTTTGTATAATAGGGATTGGTGTGAATGTTATTTAATTTATTGATGGAATATTTCTTATAATTATTTCAATTCATTTTAGTTTTTAAATTATTTCAAGGCATTATTTACTTTCTTGTACTTTTAGTTTATGAAATTTAATTTATGTAAGAGTGTGTTAAATATCTACAGTAAATAAATATCAATGTATGAATGAGTGTTTCACATATAGTGTTGACATCTTATCAATATTAATGCACCCTAGGTTGTCAATCAGTAAAGGAATTGGAGTTCATAAACCAAGTGGTTTCCTTATTTATTAATAATATTATATGTACAGAGATTGGACTATGTAAATTTCATTAGTGGTTAAATTATGCTCATCATTTTGGCACCAGTGCTGGAGAATGTGTCAAAACACCTATATCTTCAATTTGATAAATTCATTTATTGTCTTAGTTTAAAATTTATTGTTTTATTTTTTTTATTTCTTGATTTATATAAATAAAATTCAATTTTTATAAAATTAGAATAGTTAAAAACCTAAAAACACATGTTGTACTAACCTTGTGTAGGGCAGGCCAGGTAAAATCATAAGGAAAGAAGAGTGGTTGATTTTCATGCACTAGGAATGAGACCATTTGTCAATATTTTTTATTAAGTGGTTGATTTACACGACATGAATAGAGTCACAACCTACATCAAATTTAAGTTGCAAATAAACTCTTGTAAACAATCCATAGTTGTCATTAAAAAAGATAAAGGAGAAAGTAGTAGAAGAGTTCTTGGTTGAACTAGTAGAAAAAACCAAGAATCAAGAGAAATAATATTTCCATACTCTAGAGAAAAAGACATTTTCACCATTTCAAAGGGTTCCTATTTGGCCAACCCACATTCAATAGTATAGAATTCATCTTCATCCACCCTCACCTAAAGTCCTTTCTAAAATATAGTTTAAATCCCTTCTAGCCCTTGAAATAGATATCAAACTTACAAAACCTACTAAATTTCCTAAATGAGACAACCTCTTTGTTAAAACTTTGAGATTATTTTAAAGATAATCCACTCATTCACATCCATCTAGGATACACTCTCTTCCCTTATAAAATCCCAAATTTTCCATTTTTTATTTAATAGGGATTACTAATATTAATGAATAATTTAACTAGTGGGTGACAAAAGTTATCAATCTATGCAAGTCAAAAAATTCATTAAATACCATCAAGAAGAAAATATTATAAATGAGTTTACAACCTTTGTGTTTCCCATAAATACCCCCAGTGTAAATTCACCTATAAAAAATATCCCTCATTCTACCCTACCTAATTTTAGGGGAAAGTCAAATGAGAATCTGGATATGTTCCTCTTTGATTTTTATGTCGTAAGTTGCACCTATGACTATAATTAAGATGCTCAAAAGTTAAAGTTTATTTATATAAATAGTTAAATATGAAAGCCTCAAATGGTTTATGGGCATAGGGAAGGATATAGTCTCCACTTGATGAAATATTAAGGAAATTTTTCTTTCCAATAACTATATAAGACATGAATTTTTTTAAATGCCACAAGAAGAGGATGAATCACTAGAGGATTACATGGAATGGTTTATGTTTATCCTATGAAAACATAAGAAGACAACATTGAATTTATATTATCAAAAATTTATATTCTTGAATGGAGTTAGTTGAATAAGATATCTTAGAAACATTGGAATTAATGAGTGGAAAAGATGTCTCACAATTTCCATTCGATGAGATCACCCTTTTGTGCTAGAATTATTCAAGGTCAATAATGAATAAAACCTAAAACAATAATATACTTCATTAATTGAAAATTGAATCTCAAAAACATAGGTAATTATTTTTTTATAGGATATGAAGTAAGATATTATTAATGACATGGCTACACAAATTGATATGTTGCACACAAGGAAGAAGTAAGAAAAAATAGAGTAGGCATTGATAGTTTATTATCTAAACTATCATAAAAATAAAGTAGACCATAAATTCCATGTCGTTTGATTAAAATTGGATAGAATAATAGAGTAATATCCTAAAATAGTGGAATTACATGCTATTATTGGATGTGAATATCATATTTTATTCATAACTCAGTAAAGGAAATGGCCACAAAGGCCACTCAATCAAGGTATGCCACCAAATTTTGAATTTTCAAATTTTCAAATTCTATTTGTTTTTGATTTATATGGTTATAATTATTAAACACTTATGCCACCCCAAAACCATAATTGGACAAAATATAATTCCCAACCTTAAAATAATTGGTAGCCATGCCAAGATTAGCCTTGGATGCCTTAAAATTGGTAACAATAGAATACCCAAACACCAAAAAAATAAAGACCATCCCAAAAATAGTCTTGGTGACATAAAATAATTAGTAAGGTTTCTCTTCTTCCAACCAATGGAAACATCCATGGTGAAGTAATAAACTCTAGTTTAACCAAAATACTACATTTCCATATCAACTTAGCTACAACACCTTGATGTCTAACACTCAACTAGCTCCTAGGCTACGATAACTACCTTCCCAACCTATACCAAACCTTGATAATAATTTGATTCAACTAACATAAGACATATAAATAATCCAATATCCAATGTACATATTGGACATTAATGAATTCCATCTTCATTAATGATGTTTTCTTCCACAACCCACCTCACATGTAATAAAAAAAACCCATTGAATAGGTTTAAAACAACCATACTAACCTATAACCAATTTAAAAAACCACTAATCAAGATCTAAGAATAAAAATAACACAAAAAATTCCTACCAAACCTCCTTTTCTCAAGAGATTGAACCTCCAACATTCAAATCAAAAATTTGAATTTGATTTTCTATGGAAGTTAAAAATGTTTGTGTCAAAATTCCAATATTTTAGGCTATATAATAATTTCCCATATAAATTAAATTTATCTATTAAATATTATTAAATAATACTAGCTAAAAGAGGAAGGATATTCAGATTACCCAAGTAGTTGGACAATTTATAGACATTATGCTAGGCAATGTAGTTCCACCTAAGTATTCTATTCTAGGTAACCCTATGTTAATGTCAATGTTTATGTAAATCTTATAAAAAATACCTTAATTAACATAAGATCATCCATAAATTTCATGACTATGGAAATAATTCAAAAAAATTGTCTTAAATGTCTTCACCCAACACCTATCATTCTAAAAATGATAGGTAGATCCATGATAAAACTAGAGGGGATTATAGAATACTTAGTTATAGTCATGGATTTATGGGAATACCTAGTTGATATTATCATATTAAAACTTAAATAAAACTTAGGAGTATATCCCCTTATCTTACTAATACCATGGCTACCTACATCCAATACTTAAATTGGTTGTAGATTAGGTAACATGATGATTTCAAATGGCAATAACACTAAGAAATTAGTGTTTTACCCACTAGCCAAGCCTTCCTATGAAATATAAAAAACTTTTTAGGTAGAAGATTAAGATGAAGAAAAAATTTATTTAAATAATTTATTCATAATTATTTACAACATATCCCTAAAAGGTCAATAAGAAGACACAATCATTACTGATTTCATACAAAATACCTATCAAGTTGACTCAAAAATAGATAATTTATTGTAATGTATACCATGTACCCTCTCAGACATTATTATTGACGAAAGTTAATATGAGGTAAAAAGAGATATTATAACCTTCCATCAAATACTACCATACCATTTCATCCATATCCTATTGTTGGGCAATTTAGAATCTATGTTATCCTTATCCAAACATGTAGAAATACTTCCAAGACAAACTTTTAATATAAAAAATAAATTAGAACCTCAATAAGAAAATAAACTAGTCACCATGATCCAAAGCCAAAAAATAGAATTTTATTGAGACTACCATGACATGATAATTATTCCCATAAATCTATGTACCCAACACATTTATATCAAATATGAGTGAAAACCTATTCACCAATCACAATGTAGGATGAACCTTATTTCTAAAGGCATAGTCAAAAATGAGTTACAAAAAATCTTAGATGTTAGGTTTATATATCTTATTTATGATATTAAATGGGTTTCATATATTATTATTATACATAAAAGAGGTACAAATGATGTATATGTGTCGAATATATGGAGTTAAATATGACCATGAGAAAAGATCACTTTCCTCATCCTTTCATTGACCAAGTACTTGGCATGTCAGTAGTAAATAAAAATTTATATTTTATTGATGGTTTTAGTGGATATAATAAGATTAGAATATCTCTCAAGGACTAGGATAAGACTAATTTCACATGTCCTTAGGGTACCTATGAATACATTGCACTACCATTTGGTTTATGTAATATTATTGCCACTTTCCAATGGGTTATTTTGAGCATTTTTTTTATTTATCCCATTATTATGTTGATATATACATTGATGACTTCATCGTATATGGAGAAACATATGACAAAGGCCTACAAAACTTATAGGAAGTCCTCTAATGATGTCAAGACAACTAGTCATCCTTAATAAATGAAAAATTCTACATGTTGATGATTGAAGGCATTATTTTGGGACACCACATCTCATCTACAAGAATCAAAATATATACTACTAAAATAATCATAATCAATAAATTTCCAATTCCATAAAAATAAGAGGCATTCAAATTTTCTTAGGACACTTTGGATACTATCACAAATTTATCAATAAAATTACAACACCTCTATTTGTTTTACTTTCTAAAGATGTTGATTTTATATAGAGGGATGAATGTCAAACATCATTCTAACTCAAATATCTATTAGTAATAACTAGTATTGAGAGGCCTTAATCAGACATTAACCTTTCACATCCACAAACATGACTTTGATACAACACTATGATTCATCCTTGGTCAAAAGGAGTAGTCTTTGATTTATGCCATATATTTTATCAGTAAAAACCTCCAAGGGGTTAGGCTCAATTACATAGTGATGGAGAAATAATTTCTTGCCATAGTCTATGCCATCAACTAATTTTGACATTACATTATAGTTTATCTAGTTTTCATATATACTAATCATGCAAAATTATGTATTTAATAAATAAACCATTAGCCACTAGAAGGATAACTAGATGGTTACTTATACTATAGGAGTTTTATATTACTATTGTAGATAGGCAAGAGAAAGATAATATTATTTTTTACTTTATATCACATTTAATATATGATGAAAAATGTTAGGTAGTAGATGATTCCTTTCTTTAAAAAAAATATTTTTGTATTATCCACTAATACTCCTTGGTATGTAGAAAATTCTAATTATTTGGTTCCAATAGTACTTCCATAACATTTCTATCTAAAATAGAAGTGTAACTAGGTGGATAAAAGTGGTCCATATTCATGGATCTTTGGGTACCTCTTTTTCATTGAGCCTAATTTATTTATGCATTGATGTATAAGAGAGGATGATGTTGTTGACATCCTTCCATCATGTCATGATGAACCCTACAAGGGTCATTTTTTTGCAAATAGGACTACCATCAAGATCCTAATTGTAGGTTACTGTTGGCCTACCTTGTATAAATATTTAATTATCTATATATGCCAGTATGATAAATGAAAACATATGGGGAAACCCACACATTTTGATGAGATGACAATTCATCCTCAAATTGTTTTGGAACCATTTAACAAATGGGGAATTTATTTTTTTAGAGTAATAAATCCTAAATTCAATAACAAGGTTTACATACTAGTTTGCATGGATTATCTTACCAAATGGGCCAAGGCAAAAGACATAACACATGCATAAGATGAAAAAGTTACATATTTTTTGTGTGAAGAAATTTTCACTAGATATGGAGTTCCATGGGGGATTATTATATATCAAGGGCCTCAATTCATGTATGATCTAATAATTTCCCTTACTCATCAATATGAAATTAGACATAATAAGTCCACCCTATATCATCCTCAGTCAGATGGATAGGTTGAGGTTAAAAATAGATAATTGGAGAAAATTCTCACAAAAAACAATAAATTTACACTATAAAAATTGGGAAACATGTCTTCTTAAATAATTATGGGCATACCAGATCACATGGAATAATACAATTGGATTTACCCCATATGAACTGGTCTATGGGAAGAAACATGTTCTCCCCATAGAATTTGATCATAAAACCATATGAGTAGCTTTGAAACTTGGCCTAAAATTGTCATAGGAATAGAAATACATAATCATGTAGATGAATTATTTTGATGAACTCCTAAGAGAATCATTATATCATACATAAGTGGTATATTAGTAATAAATCAGATGGCATGACAAGAATATCAAGATAAGATAATTCTAGCTAAGAGATCAAGCCATAATTTTTGGTTATAATTATAATGATCATAAAGGGAAGATGAGAACTAGATGGATTGATCCTTTGAAATAGATTTAGTTTTTAACAATGGATTTATCAAGCTACACATAATTTAACTAGTATGATTTTTTTATTAGTCAACATTTATTAATTAAAATTATATAAAAAACTACTTTCCAAGGAAATATTCACATGATAGCTTCTAGATGAGCACACCCTTCCTTCCACTTAGTACATATGAGACCTTATTAAAAAATTCAAAAGATATTTTAGCCTACCCTTCCTCTTCATGGATAAAGAGTAAGGATGTTGTCACAATCTAGTCTAGTCTCACATTTGTTTATCTAGCCATGGCTAAATAAACATTATACCTGATTAGTTACTCTATCTATCAATCATAATCAAAAAAATTTAAAAAAATAGACAATGAACACTTTTATGCATTTTTTATGGACTTGGTTATAAAACTAGACACTGTTTGGCCAATGTCCATATATAAATACTTGATGTAAAATCAACTTTCTAACCATGTAAGGGATTTTTAATAAAATGGAGAAAAATAAGTAATAAAAGTTTACTTTCCATCCTCCTCTTTTATAATCAGCTCTTTGTAAGACCTAAGAAGCTAATACATCTCCTGTAGATAGTTATAAATTGTATGCTACAATTTACAAATTTAAGTTGCTATAGGATGAGTAGTAAATGCTACACAATGACTAGTAGATGCTATATGAAGCTAGGAAATGATGCCAAAAGGTGGAAACTACCATATAATGATTTATAGATGATACAAGATGGAAAGTATGAAAGATACAAAGATTAGAATATGATACAGTAAAGATACCAACAACATAAGGATGTAATGTAGTTGCTTGAGAATCAATCATAATTGGACTCCTTTCATATAGTGATAGATGAAATTGTTACAGGATAATGGGATTACCATATAAAGCATTAAATATTTGATGATAGATGAGATGGATAGTTATATGTAATATTTTTTTCTCTAGTTATTTGAAAATACTACAAGTAACCTTTCAACATTTCAATAATTCCTTGACATCCTTTTCTTATAATATTTTGCTTATCTGAGTAACTAGCACTCCTACCATCACTCTAAATCCATGGAGATAATCACATCAACACTTTGATCAACCTACCTATAACACTAATAGACATAGGACCAATCCATAACTACCACCATTAGGGTTTCAAATACTCTCCACCTAATCATTATTATGTCAACTTCTTATATGTCCTACTCACTTGAGGTGACCATATAGATCCACATAATTGGTAACCAGATTGGTAAAGGTAATAATGTCTTCTTCTTCAAAAATAATAATATTTTATTTCATATGGATATTTATGATTATGTCATCATATTATTATGAGTTTTATTTAATTATTATAGGCTTAGCCCATGTAAATTAATTTCCATTTATGATAATTTATCCCATCATACTTGATACATGATGGTCACAAATCCTTAACCACAACCTACCTTTTTTCCCACACATTTGACAAATCTTGTCCTCCACTCATGGTTGTGTGACATGGTAGTTAAAGGGGGAGATTTTATTACATTGATATGATACATGATCTAAGGAACACACATCAAATAAATTAATTGATGCACCTACAAGTAGGGAAATTTAAGGTAATACTGGTTGCTAAATAGGAGTAATTCACTACTACTCTAATAAACACTAGAAAAACCTTCTTAATTTTTTTAAGTAATCATAGAGTATCCATGGGAAGATTCATTGTTTGGAGAGAACCTATAGACCTAACACCACTTTGGTCCAATCAAAATGTCACCAGTATCTTCCATAATGTAAGATGGATGGTATATTTTTAAATATTAACTAGGTAAAATGACCACATAGTAAAATAATTTGATAATACCTTTTTCAATGAGGAAGATATTATTAAGGGGTTGAGGATAAGATTCATTAAATAATTGATAATTTAGGTAATTAGTATTTCAAAGAAATGGGAGTTTTGAGAGAGAAAACTTAGGGTTTCAATAGCAAGGGAGATATTATGTGTAGGAGATGAGCACTTGGTACCTTCAAAGTAAGACACACTTCATACCTATTTATCCTAGGCATATATAAGTTGCTATGTTTATTTTTAAATATTTAACCTATGAGGGTAGACATTTCGTAATCTATGAAACTCATTTAAAATTCCTTAATCATCTAAGTCATGATAGAAGGGTAATTGTGACAAATTTTCTATTGAATTTGTTAATAAGGATGGTAAAATAATATAAAAAAGACAACTAAATATTTATCTCACCAATTCCTAATTTAATTAATTATCCAATAGGGTGTAATAAATAATATAACTAATTATCTTGGGATGATTTTATACAAATACAATTAGAAGAGGAGGTAGAGGAAGGGAGTGAATAAGAGGAATAATTTAAATAAGAAGAAGTAAAAGAGGAGAATGAAGAATAAGAGTAAGTAGAGATAGCTAAAAAAGATGAAGTTGAATTGAGAATACAATATGTAGGTGTTGAACCATAAATAAAACCTATATCAAAATAAATTATGGTGAAACCAATGAGAAGAAAAATAAAATTGATCATTCCACAATCTCCATCATAATCACAAGAAGAAGAGAGGGCACTAGAAAAAGGGAAAAAAATATGTTCCCTCAACTTTAAAACCTACAAAAGTACAAAAATCTAAAACCTTTTGGGTTTATGTAATAAGATCATAATGGTTAATGTAAAATTTGATTGCAAAACATACTTCAAGAACCCCCATCCTTGATTTACATCAATGAAGATTAATCTAAAGAATAAATTAGGGATAGAAAATAAATAAATCCAACAACCATTAATAATTAAGAGTATTCCACTTAAAATATATCTATATATTTAGGTTCTTTATAATTGGATCATGAAGCCACTTATTCACAATTAGCAGAAGTAGATTTGAGGGAATAAATACAAGAAAATAAGGAGATGTTTGAGTAGTTTGATAATATGGGAGTAGGTAGACCAAGAGAACCCTAAAATGCAACATTGAGTATAAATTCAAACCTTAGAATAAGATCCTAGGTAAATTAAATTAATTAGGGTTTAAGTTAGATAATTAGAAGATGAAAATGGATTAGATACACTAGCAAGGGTGTCAAAATTAGAGATTGTACAATTTCAAGATCTAGTAGTAGATCTCGTAGCATAATTGGTGGCATAATTTATTGTACAACTTGAATAATCCCCTATATTATAATAATTCCATACCAATTTTATAATTATTGAGAAATATTTTGCATCTAGTTCAACCAAAATAGGTAACTTTGACCAAGAACTACCTTTTCTTGAAATCTATTTGAAGGGAGATGAAAAATTTTAGGATGTGAAAATTTAGTGGTATAAAAATTATATGCACTTAAAGGAATAAAATAAGGTATTAAAAAATAAATTTAAAGAGGATGATAAAAAAATCATGAGATTGAAATAAAAAGTGGAGGATATGGGAAAATTGACTAATAAACTTTTGAATTATTGGCCACCTAGTCATGTTTACTCTATTTATCTTGAGGAATAATGGTTAAAGTTTAAATTTATGAGTATATATTGTGATTTTTCCCACTAATTTATTGATTACATGCCATTATTTTAGTTGTATAATAGTTTTTCACATGAAACTCATAATCAATTATGTGAATTTTATATACATAACTATGTTGTTCCTCATGTTGTAGAGTGGAACCCAAACCTATATATGGGTAATGTTTTACTGAATACTTTCTCCTCATATTTTATGAATTAATAAATAAAGTTAAACTCTTGATAAAATACCAAGAAGAAGAACAAAGGAAACTACCTTGATGATTAGAGGGGAGTCCACCAGCCCTGATTTGATAAAGGAAGACTAGGTTTCAATAATGAGAAGGATAGAAGTAGTTAAATGGTTTTTAAAATAAAATATTGAAAACCAAAATTAGTACCTTACACTATTGAATGAAAATTTTCAGGAAGAATTTAATGCTTGTATATCTAAATGGTAGGAGTTAACACCTAAATTGAGAAAGAAGGAACCATTTTCTAGATATAATTTCAAATTAGCCTTCAAAATATTTCAAACATACTTATAAATTTCATGGAGGGAGGAAATGAATTAGATAGACATTACCTTTAAACCCCTACTATTTTGTATCCCCATAGGTTGATATGAATGTAGAAGACAAAGTATGGAAGAAGTTGGAGGCTCATTAGGGATTTCATGAAAAATAGGGGTTTGGATCATCAAAACCTTTTAACTTTAGGTTTTATATGCCCATGAGATTCAAAAATTTATTATTACTCAAGGATGAGCAACCCATTAATTTTGGGGGTGTGATTAGATATATATATGGTCTAATTTAAGCCCCTAATAATTTCTTTGAAACCTCTTATGGATAGCCTCTTACAAATTAAATCTATATTTTGTGTATTCCACCTATAAATAGAAATAATGAATATGATGCATATGTTATTTCTATTTATATGGATTAAATGGTTTATTTATGATTAAGATGAATTATGGAATATATTTTCTATGTTGGTTTAATTTTAATATAATGTGATTAAAATATTGAGCAAACAGGACTAAGTGCTAGCTTGTAGCAACTGGGTAGTGCCAGCATGTAGCAACTAGGAAAAGTGAATTCATATAAAATGGATTAATACAACCTATAGCAACTAGCCTATATCAACTTTTGAGTTTCCATGAATACCTTGTAGTAATTATTAAATAGTTATTATATCTTGTAGTAGTTATAATGAATTTTTTGATTATTACTAAGGAGTTGAGGGAGTTAAATAATCAACCTCACAAGCTATCACCATGAACAATGCATGGTTTAATTCATTGATAATAGTTCCTCCTTACTGTACTATATCCCTTTGTCATCATAACCATGCAATATAACATATTTCATTCTATTTTCATCTTATAGTCATTATTGGCAACATTCTCATAGTTAGGATCTACTAACTGCTCTCCTAAAATATGTTTGTATTCCTAGCTTAGGTATTTTTTGGTTAAAATAGTAATATGTCTGCATTTATATTTAAGATAATATGGCATTGTCTAATGGTAATGGGAAATTAAGGAGTGAATAATAAAAGTTTGTCAAAAAAATTTTAATCTTTTTTGTAGTAATATTCAATTGCTATAATATCTTTTATGCAAGCAAGTGATTTAAATTAAAAGTGTTTAATACCCAAAGGAATAATTAGAACTTAAATCCAACCAAGGAGGTCCCCTTATTAAATATTTAAATTAAAAGTATCGATCCATTAGATTAGCTACTAGTTTGTGTGCAAGCATTCATTTATTTACTTTTGAATTTGACATGTGTGAGTTTATTTATGGATAATAGGGATTGGTGTGAATGTTATTGAATTTATTGATGGAAAATTCCATATAATTATTTTGATTCATTTAAATCATTTAATTCTTTCAAGGTGTGATTTACTTTCCTTTAATTTCAATTTATATAATTTACTTTATTCAAGAGTGTGTTACATATCTACAATAAATAAATCTCAATGAATTAACGAGTGTTGCACATATAATTATGGCATCTTGTCAATCTTAACGTACCCTAAGTTGAAAATTAATGAAGTAAATAGAGTTCATAAAAAAATTGGTTTCCTTATTTATTGACAGGTTTGTACTTATAGATATTGGTCTTCATCATTTTAATTGGTGGTTACATTCTACTTGTCAACTCGAATGGAATGGAAGAGCCAACTTTGGAATGTGACATAAAGTAGTTTTTAGATATTTTTTTGTTGATTTTGAAGTACTTAGACCAATAAGGATGTTAGAGAATCTTTATAGGATTCAAATAATAATTTTTATGTTACCCATGTGCCCATTTATGGCCTGGTATAATGGGTTCATTAATGAGGGATGGACTTAATTTATTTCCCACATGGGCTTGTAAATGAAATTATTATTAGGGGATACTTTTTGACCTTGATCCAAGGGATGGGAATAGACCCATGTCACTTTCCCATTGAAATTTATATTTAAATGCTTAGTCTATTTAAGTAAGGGAAGCTTTCCTTGAGATAACTTTTTCATTTTTTTAAATTAGAACTTGGAGGAGAGTGTACACGTGAAAAGCAACACACTAATTTATGCACTCAGCTTATTGATATTTGGCCAATATAACCAATGTAAGGAATGGATGATGGGTGGATCTATATATTATGTTGGTTATTTTATGGAATGGGGGCTTGAATGGCAACATGAAAGGGGTGCTTGTCATGGAACCAAAATATGTCTACTATATCACGGTGCTCATTAAGAGTGTCTAATTGAGTAGAGATGGAAATCTAAGGTCTTTTGGTCCTAGTGATGATAAGGAGATGAAGATTCTAATCAATGTTAGGAATGGGTAAGCGGGTGAGATTAGGTTGGATGAATCTAGGAATTTAGTCAAATCTATCAAGTTATTTATTCCCTATCAATCTCATATATAAATTTAATGATATATGATGAGGCTAGTCCCAGGGATAAAAGTAAAAGGGGTAGGTAGATAAATAGACTTGGATAACATTGTATCACTAGCCTCAGTTTTGGGGTAATATGATGATGGGAGAATTATGAATCCACTCTCACTCATTTAGATAATTTATGGAGTTGATGATAATATGGGAGATGGGAGTGGATTAGGAAACCTATAGTATAAGTTATATGTTGATATCACTTTACAGGAAATTGTTAGGGAAAGATGTTACAACCCTAGGAAAAAGACATGTTCTAGGGATGAGTGGACTCTCAAAGAGTGTCATCCAAGAAGAAATTAAAGGTGGTATATAAGTGTAAGAGTTTATCTATAAAATGTGTTGAAGTGTAGTACTTGTTGTTTTGGAGATTGAAGCAAGGTTTTGGTGTTTGTACTCATCTAAAAAGGCTTTTTTCTTAATTTTAATGTTTTGACAATGTTTTGATAAAAGGAATAAGCTATCATACTAGATGAAATTAAAATGTTGAAATTACCAAAGAAAATAATAAATTAAATAAATTAATTATGTTAATATTTATTATTTTTAATGATTTTTATAATGCATGCAATGTTGAAAACTAAACTTTAAAAAAAGGTGTAGTCACTTTTTTTCTATGCTTTTCCTAATTTGTGAGATGATTATTTAAATGAAATATAAATAAATTGATTTTTTTTTGGTTTTTATCATGTGAATGATATGAGATGCTACTAAAATTTATCCTTTCTAACATTCAAAAATGAAAATCAAAACCCTATCAAGTATACTTACTAAAAATTTAGAAATTAATTTTTATATGCAATATAGAAATTTTTTAATGTTTTGTATTTGATAAGTTAAACCTAGGTTTTATAGGGACATGGAACCATAAGAGTGATATACAAAAGTTTAAATAGGCCCTTCATGGATGAGATGAGAAAAAATGGACACTAAAACATACAACAAAATAGGAAAAAATAGAAACTAAACCAGATTAAGTGGAGGGGCCCTCTAGAGTGTCTTCAATAGCATAACTATTCTTTAACAAGATGATTGGTTTATCTTTTTATGCCTTGGCATGGGTGTGATTCCTAGGGCCTTTAGTGGGTTCCACAGGGAATATCATCCTTGGCCTCTTCTTGCATTTCACCTATGGAGTAGTTTGTTTTAGGGGGACCCCCCTGGGGGAACCTAAGGGGATTTCAGGATTTTGGGGGATTTAAAAGTAGGGGATTGGGATGGGGGCTAGGTAGATTGCACAAAAGTCTGAATAGTGGCATTTTCCACTCAATAGATCTCATTCCAATCTTGAATTATCTTTGACCAACTGAATCCTACTTTTTGGACCTTTGAGTTAAAGTTTTCCAGTATCTATTTATTTTTATAAAATTCCTTCATTACAATAGCCTTGCCCTTCCAGTTAGAGGTGGTAGGAGACCCAACTTCAATGGGTTTGGGTTAGGGATGAAAATAATCTTGAGTGGAAGGTCATCAAGTGGGGATTTGGATAAATTGTTATGGGGGAGTTTTTACGGGGAGGGTGGGATTCCTCCATAGGGTCCTCTTTCAAGGAGTCCTCCCTAGAAGAAGACCCTCTTAGGGGAACCTTCCAACCAAGAAGGGTTTATCCATGTTTAATGAGCATAAGGATAAGGCATTGATGGAAAATGGGATTATTTTCATTCACCTAATGGAGAAGGACAATGATTTACAAATACTTAAAAAGGAAATAAGGTAGACTTACTTTAAAACTAATGAAATAGTTAAGCAATAGGAAATGATCTGAGAAAATCAGGGTGTACTTACCTTTCAGAGTCATGTATCTCATGACCTAAAAGTAAAAATTGGGCTAGTATTTTTGGAGGTTAGCATAGGGAAAGCCCTTCTTGTTTATTTTCATGAAGTCGTTGGTCCATAAGAAGCATTGCAGGGATTCTTATTTCTTAGATTAATCTTTGAATTCTTTAGTGTGGTCAGAGGAGATGCCCATGGCATTGGCAATAAACTCTTTTAAGACATTAATGGAGATACCCCACATCCTAACCTTTCTTTTAGTCCAAGAAACAATAAAATAATGGACCACCTATAAATTGAAATGCTAATAAATTAA
This sequence comes from Torreya grandis, assembly GCA_037957365.1. Lineage (NCBI taxonomy): Eukaryota > Viridiplantae > Streptophyta > Pinopsida > Cupressales > Taxaceae > Torreya > Torreya grandis. Next base: position 909,592 of record JARHVA010004479.1, on the reverse strand, counting down.
ATTTTAATGTTATTAAATGATCACCTATAAAGTGAAATGCACTAGGGATGAAAGTATGCAAACCTAATGTTCTAATTTTCTGATATTTCACTATAAAAATGATTAAATTCATAACCTAATATGCAATATTTTGATTATATAATTGATCTATGATTTATGGGTATTTAATTGGGGGTTTGTTTTGTGAATGTAAGATTTTTTTAACTAAAAATTAATTACTTTTTTTATGGTTGTGAATATTATATTGTTTAATTTGATCTACCTATAAGATATATAAATCTATGTTATTTTGAAAAAAACTATAATACATATACAAATAAGAGACTTTGCTACACCCTTAACTTATGGCATGCCTAAGGATATGTGTGGTTGACATGTGGTTTGTATACCTCTTATATTATCTTGTTGCATTTCTCTATGCTCTTAAAAAGATCAGCCTATGGAATAACTATGATAAAGTTATATATATATATATATATATATATATATATATATATATATATATATATATATATATATGAACATAATTCACAATATGATAATAAAATACTAACCATTATATATATATATATATATATATATATATATATATATATATATATATATATATATATATATATATATATAATGGTTAGTATTTTATTATCATATTGTGAATTATGTTCTTATTGAATTGTTATCGATGTCTCCCCCTCGACGTGGCTCAATTATATTTATCAATCATTCTACTTTGGTATCAATTATTATTTTGGATTTATTATCTTTTTTATTTTTCCTATGATATATTATTCTATTATGTAAACATATAATTAATTTCATTATAAGTGGTACCAAAGCTTTGATTGGGCAAGTTTTTATGGTTATTAATTTTTTATATCTGGTGTGTTAAATATCTCCTAAAAGTTGAAGGATCAAAAAACATAACTTGTGATACAAGAAGAATTAATTTTTTCCATCACTGTAGTATTATTTGAAATGTTTTTTAGAAAAAATTAGTAAAAATAAAAAATAAAAATCAAATAAGATCTAGAAAATATTCTAACCTTGTGAAAATTAGTAGTCATTGGAATCATCTTTATGAGATGATTACAATGATGTATTACTCTATTAAAATTTTCTAGACTCCATGTTCAAAAAATGTGGTCATTACCTCTCTATGTATATAATCTAAGTATTTCATTTGGTATCGATGGGTGTGTGCTCAAAATAAAAATAAGGGTCTCTTGATTTCCTAGTTTGTATTTTTTGAGGAACTGTAAATCCACTATTAAATTTTTTTAGAAAAATACTTAAGACAATTATCCAAACTATCTTAAACAAGGAATATAAATTATTATATTCATCAATTTCATAATCTCTCCTTATGTGTGATAGACATCATTGAGAAAAATTTGACTGGACTATTTTTGGGTGGCCTTAAAGATAACATCCAATTGAAGGTTCACATCTTTAATCCTAGTTCAGCATCTGAATCCATGTGAAGGGCACACCTATTATAATAAAAATAGATGATCAAATGAAGAGATTTTAATAATGTTTAAGAATGCATTTCCCAACACCATCATTTCCTTAGCCTACAATATTAACCCTCATTAAATTGAGGAGAAGTGAGAATAAGTTTTATTTTTTAGCTATGATAACAAATGGAGAAAAGGACATACTTGTGATAAAAATAAATTATTTTAAATTGAAGGAAACAATGAGGATGACAAAGATTATGAGGCCTCAGGTGTAGGTTTGGATGAACCTAAGGATGAATCTAAATATTCTTAGCCTATTATTTCATTTCATTCACTTTCAAGTATTAGTAATCCTTAAAATATTAAGGTGATGGGTTTCCTCAAAAAATATATGGTGACTATGTTGAGTGACTTTAAGCATATGCACAACTTCATCTACAATAAGTTGGATTCTCATTTGAAATATTTCATTTACCCAATTTTATATTTTCACGTCATGATTGTAGATGGTGGTACCATCAACTATTATAGAAAGCAACTTATTATCAAGGTTGATTAGATACTCTTATGTTATTTATTATTATGAGAGGGGATGACATTGTTTTGGGAGTGTAATGGCTTGCCACTTTGGGTAATATCACTTTCATTTAGAAGGTAATACATTTAAATTTGTGGATTAAGGTCTAAATCTCCACAACTATTAGTTCCCATAAGATGATGAAGATTATCATACAAGGTGTTGAAGTATTTGTAGCATGCTTGTTTTCCATAGAGGTTAAGCGAACCAAGGGGTGTAACCCATCCTAATTTATGAATGGTATTAGATGAACATTATGTTATTTTGGTGACATTCCAAAAGGACTTCCACCAAGACCACTACATGATCATGCCATTAGATAACTTCTCAAAAGTATGCCATCCAACATGAGGCCCTACAAGTATCCCTATGCCTAGAAGAGTGAAATTGAAAATATGGTATAGAGTATGTTAGAGATAAGAATCATCCAACATAGCCAAATAAAATATTCCTCCCTAATGGTCATGGTGTGTAATAATAATGACATTTAGAGGATGTGACAAGATTATATAAAACTCATAAAGTACACCATCAAAGATAATTTTCTTATTCTAATAATTGATGACTTTTTAGATGAATTGCATGATGCTTTTTATTTTACCAAGTTAGATCTTAACTCTAGGTATCATCATATTTAAATCTGTAAAGAGGACATACCTAAAATAATTTTTACAGCTCATCAAGGCCATTATGAGTTTATGGTCATGCCTTTTGGCCTCACAAATGCACCATCTAAATTTTATATTTTGATGAATATTATTTTCAAGAAAATTTTTGATAAATTTTGTGTTGGTTTTTTTTATGACATCCTCATTTATAGTAAAAATTGGGAAGACCATTTGAAGTATGTGAATTAAGTAATCTCAATTTTATAACAACATCATATTTATGCCAAACCTTCCAAATGTTATTTTTATGTCTAAGAGGTGGAGTACTTGGGTCACATTATTTGACATGAAAGACTGAAATTTGATCCTAAGAATATCCAAGTGATGATGAAGTGGTATGTTCCAAAGACCCTCAATAACCTTTAAATATTTTTGGGGATAATTGGTTACTATTATAGGTTTGTCAAAAATTATGGTAGCATTGTAGCCCCACTCACATATTTGTTGAATGAGACTCCTTCATGTGGATTGATACAGTTACCAAGGTACTTGAACAATTGAAAATAGTTATGCACACCACTCTAATTTTAGATATTCATGATTTTTCTAAAAAAATATTTTTAGAATGTGATGCATTAGGATATGGCAAAGGGGTTGTAATCATGAAAAAGTTAGGCCACTTAAATTTACAATTTTCAAACTTAAGGGAAGAAATAGTCTAAATCCAATCTATGAGAAAAAGATGATGGTTATTTTATATGCTATCAAGTAATGTAGACCTTATCTAATAAGTTGTCACTTTTAGTTAAAGACTGATTATGATAGTCTCAAATATTTTTTAGAAAAAATATTATCTTCTAAATAATAAAAAAATTGGGTGACTAGAATGTTGGACTGTGATTTTTAAATAGTTTATAAGAAATGAAAATATAATGTGGTGTTTGTTAAGCACAAGATATACTGAGAGGGGGGGTGAATCAGTATATCATATATCTTATAAAACTTTCCCTTTATCAAATTCCACTTAATCAAACATTCAAGATGTGTAATAAAACTCAAACAATAAACATCACACAAGATAGAGAGAGACACCAGATATAACGTGGAAACCCAATGTGGGAAAAACCATGGAGAGAAATCTCAAGTATATTCATGAGAAACAACCCACAGGAGAACCATACCCCTTTTCCAAGTACCAACCCAGCTAAAATTTGTGAGCACCAACCCACAAGAGCTTCAAACCCCTTTGCCGAGCACCAACCCAACAACTATTCATGAGCACCAACCCACAGGAGCACCAACCCCTTTGTTGAGCACCAACCCAGTAACAATTCATGATCACCAACCTAAAAGAGAACTAACCCCTTTGTGTATACCACACACCTATCTCTAAATGTTGCTATCTCAATAAATTATAGTTCAATACAACATCTCTTTCCTCTCTCTCACCTTTGCTCTTCTAAGCTAGATATAACAAATACTATTCATCTCTCACAATTGCTCTTCTAAGCTAGATATTACAATATAAAATCAACCTCTCTCAACCATATTACAAATGGCTTCTTAAGCCTTTATTTATAGCTTTCCAAATGACCTTTGGCCTTCCCCCTTTGTGACCCTTCAATCCTCATGGAAAATGGCGCCAATTTTGGATGACCCTTCATATCCAAGCCTTTGAAAAGTCATGTGGTGACCCTTCATGACCAAAAACGTCCTTCCCACTTTTATCCTTATCTTTGGTGACTTTTTTTATTACTCAAAGTTTCCCTTCATGAGAAATTGTGCCCTTACTCTTTTATCTTCACTTGGTGACTCTTGGTATTCCCCAAGATGACTATTCATGGGAAAATGTGTCCCATCTTTCTTTTGTCTTTACCCCATGGCTCTTCAACTTCCCCATGGGCCCTTATTTTGTCTCATATGAAACCAAAAATATATTCATTAATATTAAATAAATATTAACTCATATTAGCCAAGATATATTTATTACACACAACATTAAATGTAACGGGGCCTTTATCACCAATAATGCTAAACCTTTGACATCAATGACAATATTTCCAACAATCTCCCCCTTTGTCATTGATGGCAACCTCAATCTTGAAATTGCCACATCTTGTCACCTACACATACTGTCATCTAAAAACATATAGTAACTCCCCCTTATTGTAGCAACATGTACATGTTCCTTGTACCTATTTTCTACACTTGTACCTATACCTGTTATTCTCCCCCTTTGACATCAATGGCAAAGGGCCTACCTAGAGCTAACACTTAGCTCCCCCTTACTTGATGCTGAACATCAATGGTAGGAAGTAATAGAAATTACTCCCAACTCCTCTTGCTGATCTTTGAATGTATTCTTTGATCATGCCTTTGAGAAGATATCTGAAAATACATACACATTGTTCCCTATCCTTTGAGCATCTGTAATCAACTCATTTGAATCTTTTCTTCTAATCTCACAACCTTCTTTATGAAACTTTAATGTATATCCTTGATCACATATTTGACTAACACTCAATAGATTATGCTTAAGACCTTTTACATATAAAACATTCTTAGTCTTAGTTATACTATAATCCAAACTCAAAGTACCTTTTCTAGCTATCTTGGTAGTGGTTTTATCTCTAAATCTCACTGTACCACCATTGATCTTCTTTAGAGATATGAATTTAATTTTATCTCCTATCATATGCCTCGAACATCTGCTATCAATTAACCATGTCTAATCTTTACCTTTTACATGTAGGACTGTCTGAACCATCATAGAATATTCATGTTGTTTCTTCTACCATGTACATGTCTAAACCTTCTCCTTGATGAATGGAGCTTTGAGATTTTGATCCTTCTTCTTGATGAATGGAGATTTGAAGCTATGATCCTTCTTGACTGAATCGAACATGCTTCTACAATACCGAGCTATGTGTATAAAGTTGTTGCACTTGTAGCATACTATGGTCTCTTCATCAAAGCTTGATAGAGGAGAAAAAGAGTTATGGCTTCTACTTGACTCTACTTGACTTTCCTTCTCCTTATTTTTGAAATTGTTAGCTCTTTTTCTACATTCTAATTTCTTGTGACCATATCCATTACAATAAAAATAATAGCCATAAAAATAAGACCTGTATGTATATCTCTGACCTAATTGCCTTTTGTAGCTTTGTTCCTTCCAGCCTTCTCTATTTGGAATGTCCTCTATATTATTCACTTCTCCCATTTTTCTTTCCTCTTGTGTAAGAGCTTTAGCATAGCTATTTTTATTTTCAAAACTGATCCCTATCTTATCTGAATATGCTTTTTGACTTTCCAATATCTTATTTAGCATGTTAGTTCTATCTTCAAATTTTGAATCACTGACTACTTTATCACTGACTGCTTTCTTAATATCTTCTTTTAAAGAGGAAATTTCAATAACATACCTTTGACATTCTTTTCTTATTATTTCCAACTATGTTGTGAGGTCTTCATCATTTTTCTTGGCTTCTTCAAAGTGTGCTTGTAGATCTTCAATCATTTCCTTTGACTCCTATTCATTTTTCTCGATCTAGAACTTTAATCTTCGATTCTTCTTCTAAATAGCTTCTAACTCTTCTAAGGCACAAATGAGCTCTCCTTCCATATTCACTTTAGCTTCCTCCTCTTCTTCTTCTTTATCACCTTCATGTATGGCCATGAATAGAATCTCTTCTTCTTCTGAATCACTAACTCCACTATCTTTGCCTGAACTAAGATCCTTAGAATAGAGGCTCTTCTTCTCAAAACCCTTATTAGATTTGCCTTTGAAATTCTTCTTGTATGTAGGCTTTTCTTCTTCATCATCATTAACCTTATCTGGGCATCTAGCTAAAAAATGTCCAATCTTTCCACAATTAAAACATTTAAAAGGTAATTTTCCTTGATATTTACCTGTTCCTCTTTTTGGCTTGCAAATAAAAAGTGATCCATTGTCATCTTCATCATAACTGGAACTATCACTTGATTATTGAATCTTAGATTTCTCCTTCTTTGATGTCTCCAAAGCTACTTCTCTCTTTGAGGGTTCATCTTGTTCTGTCTACATCTCATATGCCATGAGAATTCCATGAAGCTCATCCATCTTTAGCTTGGCTAAATTCTTCATCTTCTTGATTGCCAAAACCTTTGCATCATATCTCATTGATAGAGATCTCAAAACATTTTGCACCACTATTGACTCATCCAACATTTATCTAAGACCTTGAATCTGATTTATGACTTAATCAACTCACAAAAGATAACTTGCTATATCTTCTTCTTCTTCCATCTTCAAACTTTCAAACTACCTTCTAAAAGTTTGTAGCTTAGCTTGTTGAACCTTTCCATCACCTTTGTAAATATTCTCAAGTTTTACCCAAGTTTCATGAGTACATTTACATTTCATAACTTTAACAAATTTAGATTCACATAAACCACATAAAATAGCATTTAAAGCTTTATCATTACATTCACTTGCCTTCTTTTCTATTGGAGTAATTGTAGATGTTTATGGCTCTTCATATTCCTCCACCACTACTTTCCATATGTTGAATCCAAGGGCCATCAAATAAAACTTCATTCTCATGCTCCAAAAATCATAATTTGTTCCATCAAACAAAGGTGCCTTATTTTTTATAAAATCCTTCCTATGACCCAGGTATCGTGCTTTCTCGATCTACCTTCAAGCTATAAAACTTTTCAAAAAGGAACTTGCTCTGATACCAATTTTTAAGCATGGGATATACTGAGAGGGGGGGTGAATTAGTATATCATATATCTTATAAAACTTTCCATTTATCAAATTCCACTTAATCAAACATTAAATATGTGTAATAAAACTCAAACAATAAACATCACACAAGATAGAGAGACACCAGATATAATGTGGAAACCCAATGTGGGAAAAACCACAGAGAATAATCTCAAGTATATTCATGAGAAATAACCCATAGGAGCACCATACCCCTTTATCGAGTACCAACCCAGCTACAATTCATGAGCACCAACCCATAAGAGCTTCAAACCCCTTTACCAAGCACCAACCCAGTAACTATTCATGAGCACCAACCCATAAGAGCACCAACCCCTTTGCCGAGCACCAACCCAACAACAATTCATGATCACCAACCCACAGGAGCACCAACCCCTTTGTGTATACCACACACCTATCTCTCAATGTTGCTATCTCAACAAATGATAGTTTAATACAACATCTCTTTCTTCTCTCTCACCTTTGCTCTTCTAAGCTAGATATAACAAATACTATTCATCTCTCACAATTGCTCTTCTAAGCTAGATATTACAATATCAAATCAACCTCTATCAGCCATATTACAAATGGCTTCTCAAGCCTTTATTTATAGCTTTCCAAATGACCTTTGGCCTTCCCCCTTTGTGACCCTTCAATCCTCATGGAAAATGGCACCAATATTGGATGACCCTTCATATTCAAGCCTTTGAAAAGTCATGTGGTGACCCTTCATGACCAGAAACGTCCTTCCCACTTTTGTCCTTATCTTTGGTGACTTTTTGTATTCCTCAAAGTGTCCCTTCATGAGAAATTGTGCCCTTACTCTTTTGTCTTCACTTGGTGACTCTTGGTATTCCCCAAGATGACTTTTCATGGGAAAATGCATCCCATCCTTCTTTTGTCTTTACCTCGTGGCTCTTTAACTTCTCCATGGGCCCTTATTTTGTCTCATATGCAACCAAAAATATATTCATTCATATTAAATAAATATTAACTCATATTAGCCAAGATATATTTATTACACACAAAATTAAATACAATGGGGCCTTTATCACCAATAATGCTAAACCTTTGACATCAATGACAATATTTCCAATAGTGCTAGATGTACATATTAGAGGGATGAATTAGTTGAGGCATTATTATGTTCATTGACCATTTTGTAGGTAGATTGGAAAGAGGGAACAAGATCAGAATGGGAAAATTATATTGCTACCCATGATTTGATTCAAAAAATTTAGAAAGGTTCTGGGGAATATAAAAAATTTACATGGAAGGGGAATGTATTAGGATATAAAGATATATTATACCACTATAATCATTCTCTCCTCAAACTTAAAATACTTTAGGAACTTCATGCATCTCCAATAGATCACTCAATATTTTTTCAAACATATCATAAAAACATGCAAGATTTATTTTAGAAAGGACTCAAGGGGGATGTCCAAAAACATTTGGATGAATGTATGGTATGTCAATAGAATATAAGTGAAAAAATTAAGACCCCATGTCTTTTGTAAACTTTATCCATCCCTAGCCAATATTGGGAGGAAGTTTCCATGGATTTCATTACTATGTTACCGTGTTCTGAGGGTAAATTTTTTATCATGGTAGTCGTGGATCAACTCACCAAGTATTGTAATTTTTTTCCTTATCACATCCATTTTTTTCAATACAATATCTTTTGATTTTATCAATACAATTCAAAAATTTCATGGTAATCCAAAGATCAATGTAATTAATAAAAATCCCATATTTACTAGTAATTTTTTAATTGCATTATTTTCATGTTTAGGCATCTAGTTAGATCGTATCAAATATTATCATCCTAAATATGATGGATAAATATAGGTAGTCAATAAATTTATAGAAGGGTATCTTTATTTTTGAACAAATATAATAAATGGGTTCATTGGTTGACACTTGTTGAATGGTGGTATAATACTTATGTTCACATTTTATCAAAAATGTCTCCCTTTATGGAATTGTATGGATATCACCCCCCATACATCACTTCAACCTTGAAGGTCCATCCCAAGGTTCAAGCTATTGAGAAACACATTCACCATCAACATGGAGTAATTGAAAATTTGTGAGCTAATTTTTCTATGGCACAAAATCAAATGAAGAAATAAATGGATCAACACCATAGTGAGTGGAATTTTGATATAAGTGATTGGGTCTTCATACGATTAAAACCATATGAGTAGATGTCTCTAAAGTATGAGAAAAATGATAACATGTTATCTCCTAAGTATTATGGCCCTTGTTATATCTTTTATAAAATTGATAATGTATCCTATAATATATAATTCCCTTAGTACACTCACATACATATGGTATTCCATGTATCTTACCTGAAAAACATAATGAAACATAGATTTTCTACTCAACTTAAGTTCCCTGAATTGGATGAGTAAGGTAGGGTTATTATAGAGCTTGAAGAGATCCTTAAAATTCACACTAATAAACTATATACCATAATGATTAAATATTATTTTATCAAATGGAAGAATATGCATTATGAATATATAACATGGGAAGATGAACATTTCCTACAACAACATATAGGGTTGATTCAACATTGTTCTAAAGGGGAAGGGCATACTACACCCTTGACCTATGGCATGTCTAGGGATATGTGTGGATAAATTTTGGCTTACATACCTCTTATATTATCGTATCATATTTATCAATGTTCTTAGTAAGTAACCATGGCTAAATAGAGTGTATATATATAAGAGGTAGTCACTAGTATGTTATTGCCATAATGTGAAACCTAATATTTTTGCATTTTGTAGAGGTTTCCCACTTGAAGGGGATCAGTTATATTTATCAATAATTATTTTCTTGTATCAATTATTTTTATGGATATATTATCTCTTTTATCATTTCTATGCTATATTATTCTACTCTACGAACATCGAATAAATTTCATTACAAATCTAAGCTATGTTTTTTATGCAAGAGAAAATGAGAGATTAATTTTATTTTCCTTTTACCTTTTGAAAATGGAGATAATCTAATGAATAAAATATATTTACACTATTATAAATCTAACAAACAGTAAACACAACTAAAATAATTAAGGTGAGACTAGATAAAGGTAATGATGATTTGTTTAGATTATCCTCAGTAAGCTAACTCCTACACTCAAATGTGCCCATTATAAATCTCTTGATAAAGGATAGTATTAATATAATGGAAGCAATAATAATATAATAAAAGGGAGTACAATTCAAAATAAGGAAGCATCTCTTTGTGGCTAATTATTCCATTGACAACAAAAAGCAAGTTGTTGATTTAGTGTCTTTACTTAAAAAATATACAGTTTAGCATGAATATGATCGAAGATATAAATCCAAAATCAAAGGCAAGAAGGTTGTGGCTATGTGTATTATTGAGAAACATAATTTTTAATGCAAAATTTGGATCCAAATTTCATTAAAAAAATGGAGATACTTGTAGAGTAAGAAAAGAGGTTACAAGGGTGAGTTTAACTAGTGTTTAAATCAAATATCAAATTTGGAGGAACAATGATTAATAAAATAGGATTAGGAGTGGCTTGGGTTGTCATGAAGGTGAACACAAATCAAATCAAGGAATAAATGCAAAGAAATGATGAAAAAATGCATGGAAACTAAATTTTGGATGCTAAAAAGGGAAAATGATAAAATTGTGACAAAACTACCATAATTTTTAGGTGCCATAGATGAAACCACCAATTAGAATGATAAAACCATATTTTGTAAGATCAAAACCACCACTAAATTTTTTTATCCTAAAGCATTGACTTTGACACTAATATTGATAGTTTCATCACCAAAGAAGAAACTTAAACAATAAGGATAGAAATAACTCATAAAATAAATGATAGGGTTTAAGAAAGATTAAAAATGGGATAAAGAGAGATTAATGTGGAGGAATGTAAGATAGAACTATATTGGAGATCATTACATCATCATCAAATTTATTTCAGGAATATTGCACATGAAATTTTTAAGTGCATACATATTTTTCCTTTAAGAAGAAACCTTATCATGAATTGATGAGACTATGGTCCTACATATTGTTTAACTAAAATGAAAAGTATAGTTATAAATATTTACCTTAATTACCTATGTGGCACATCAAATCTAGTCGAGACTCCATGATACTTGTGAGTCAAATATGGGAATCAAGTGCATATTTAAAAGAATGTAGAAAACATTCTACTTAATCAAAAAATGGATGAGATGATTTATCATGTACATGGGGATGATTATACTACATAAACCATCCCATCAAGGGACTAAACCTAACACTAAGTGTCACATACCTAAAAAAATTGAAATGACATACACACAAGCTATGAAAGACAAAATTGTTAAAATTTATTAGTTTTGGGAAAAATCACACTAATTAAGTCATAATATCATCTAAAATTCATAAAACATGAGTTTGGAAGAGAAATTGTTAAAAATAGAAAAAAAAATCTCAATTACTAGTTTAGAACAATATATATTTGAAAATTGACCCAAAATAGAAATAATCAGTAATAATTGAGTTTTGAGATTTTTTTAGCTCTAGATTGATGATGATAGATTTGATATAGGAAGTATCTAAATTTATTATCATAATAAAATGATGGAAAACATACCAATGGGAGGAGCATAGGGCCATGCCCAAGTTAGTTATGAGTGTATTTGTGCCTCCCCCCTAATTTTTAATGTTTAATTAAAAATGAACTAACTTATGTTAAATTTTTAATTTATTTATGGATGGGTTTGGGAGGGTAGTTTGGATAAACCAAATTTAATTTTTTTCTTATTTTTAGCTAAAATTATCTTATGTGGGATTTGTGGTAAGACATGATGAGAGGTTAAAACTTTGCACTTGGATAAAATTGTCAGTGTTCACATACTAACAGTTACTTCTTTAACATGGAGGCGACATAACCACTATATTCCACAATTGGGAAAACATTTTAACCATTGATAATTTAGTATTATCATGATCTATTCATAGGGAAGTGTTATAACTACCGTGAATGTGGAATTTATGAAACCACCATAGATGAAAGTGAAACCACTAGGGTGGTTTTATTCTAGAGAAAAAAGAGCACTTTTAAGTCAATTTTTGGGTCACAAAAGGGATAAGGACTCATTAAGTGTGACTTTTAATAATAGAGAGGATATATTAAATTGATCAAATATAGGGATTAGGATTGGATTACACATATTATGACATTGATGATGGATAATGAACTAGTTATCTTGGATAGAGTAGGGATTTTATAAATTGCTCAACTAGGGATCATGACCCAATTGAGAAAGTTATTGTGTGATCTATTCTCATAATGGGATATGGAATGAAACACCTTCTAATTTTCATATACTATTATAAATTATAATATCACTCTCCTATAAGTATATCATATCATAGGTTTACCTATGATTTATTGGTTGGTGGCCCTTTTAGAGACCAACAATAAGGAAGAGACTTATAATTGGGTAAAAAAATTTAGGGATGATGATGTACCAAATGTGGGTGAGAAGTCCAAAGTCATAATTTCATGGGTTGATGAATTTATTATCCCCAGCTACTAGAAGGCCATCATTGGGATCCTTACCTCTCAACTAATGGGAGACAAGGTCATGTATAGGTTATTATATAGTTAGTCACCTATCATGTGTCAGATTGAGGAAAGGGAAATATGTTATTAATGGGATCAAGATATCCATGTTCATACTTATAGGGACCTATATATGATTATGCTTCTTGGGGATCTATCCATTTACCATCCCATGCTCATTATGATTTGGTTATTTGAGAGGATGATCCTTTACTAGAGAGGGATTATTATTAGATATCCTTGGGCTATTAAATCCTTATGTTGGATAGACATGAAATCATTTAGATCATTTTCCTAATTAGTTGGGACACTAAGAGTGGTCAGTCTAGTGGCCCTACCTTATCAAAGGATGATTGGTTAGTGGGAAGATGACAGAGTCCATCTTTTAGCAGTTACAAGAGTGATGTGGGTGAGATAAAAATACTGCATATTGAGGTACACCCCAATGATAGGGTGCCATAGTAATTTTGGATGCCTTTTAGATGAAACCTCTATGTCCCTCCAATGGTGTATAGAGGCATTAGAGAGGCTAGAGCATGGATATTGGGGAGACTAGTTTGGCATCCACTGACATTAGGGGTTCTTATAGTGGGGTTGGATAGGATGATAGGGGAACATAATCATCCTAATATATGAGGGGAGGAAAAACACATATGGATATTCTTATTGTGTTATTAGTGGAAAGATAGTAGTAGTAGATTGCACAACCACCACCATCATCACCACATCAAGACACTTTTTAACAACATTGTATAGTGGGTGAGGATGAAATTAAGTATGTAGAGTTAGATGAGGAGGGAAAAAAAGAGGATGAATATTAAAATGATGAATTAGACCTTGACTATTATGAGGTTGATCTAGGTTAAAAATTAATTAATTTATTTCATCTATTTATTTATTTTATTTTAGTATGATTACTTAGCTGATGTGTTGTTTTTATTTTCATATGACTAGATCTAATGTATATCTACTTATTTGTGATTAAGATACATATATAGGATGGATATATATGATCAGGGATACCCTGATCAACCTACTTCATGTGGGTATAAATATGAAACATGACTAGTTGTTGGTAGACTAAGGACTAGCTGCTAGGATCAATAACACATAGATGTTTTTTCCCTGACTTACCATACATCTATGACATTATCTTGACTAGGGGTGGATAATTATTTCTTAGATATGAGTTTTATAATGGTATAGGCTCAGGTAAAGGATATTACTAATTTTTTGTTGTGCCTATTGTATATACCCCTCCAAAATTCAAAATCATACTTTCTACCATAGTGATGACCTGGTCATAAAGCCTAAAACTATGTTGGGGACCCTTATTTATTAACAATATTAGTAGATGCATTTTGATTATGAAATAATATGATTGATTGATGATTTTATTTTTTTCAATGGTTTCAAAAAGTAAAGTGGATGAATGAATAAGATATGCATATATTATTATACTCATGATCAATTATAGCTTATTTGGTAGTTTCAATTCATACGCATTTGATTTATTTTAGTGGTATGTTTGGAAGTATTGCACTATAATTTTGATATAGTTGTTACAACTATTGATATAAGTCTATATCAATTATGGTCATAAGATTAGTTATTATTTATAGATGAGATATGGCTCGTTCATCTTGACAGTTTAATGGATATTATTTTGGAACAACAGTAATAGATCAGGTTATATCAAGGAATTTAGAATCTAATGTGTTTTTATTGATCAAATAAATATATCTCATTCAGTTTTAGATGTATGATTATCACTTTGGCATTTTGAAATAGTTTTAAGAATCAAGGAATATTTTCATTAGATGTTTATAGCTTTCCCATAAGAATGATATTGTATTCATCCTTACATGCATAAAAATAATGAGTTTGATAAGGAAATGGTGGTTTATTATAAGATTTTGTCTAGGTTCACTAAGCTTAGACTTCTATTAATGGCATGGGCCTTATCATGGCTTGTTCTTAAATACATATAGGATTAAATATTTCTAAGATCCTAAGTTTATGATTATGAATTAAAGGGACCATGGTAGATGGTTTAGTCTTTACGATGCATAATGTTTGAATGATATATGCACTTAAGCCTTTCCTCATGAGATGAGTTGGCATGTATACTTGAAATAAGGTTGACATTGGTAGGATTGTAGGGGTGAATTGGAAAAATTTGGTATCAAAGCCTATGCAAGTTGGCATTGTCATTTAGTATTTCTAGATGCTTTGGATCATGTAAATATTAGTGGCAATGTGTGCATTAAAGGCACACCTATTTCCTTAAAGCACATTTTTTAACATGGAATTTAGTAAAAAGTTATGGTGAATGATAAATTTGATATTTTGGTGAAAAAGGTTAGTGAACTATTAACTTTGGCAAGAATTAGTAAGGACTGATGGGAAGCGAGTACATATCCTAAAGCAGTTATGAGGAGAGGTTGAAAAATAAAAGTTGGTTTTCTTGAGTCAGTTGTCATTTTGGAAAGGTTTGGTGGAAGCAAAATTTTTGTTCAATAGAAATTATAGAAAGAAGGATGAGCAAAGAGATTTGAATAGGGTTTTAAATTTGAATTTAGGTATGGAGGTTTTGTTTTCATTTCATTTGGAGGCTTGAGAAGTTATTGCATTTTAGTGTTTTCTATATTCAGTGGAAATATGGTAAATATGTATGTAGTAGACATTTATAAAAAAATGGGAGTTTGTGGTTTAAAAATATTTCATAGTTTCTTTTCAAGTTCTACATATACTAGTAAATTGTGTATTCAAAACATTGAATGTTTTTCTTGGTCATAGATTTCAAGAAGGTTTTTTTATTCTGGTTTTGAACTCTTTATTTTTGTTTGATGAAATTTTGATGAAGCCTATTCATTCTCTTAGTTGAGTGATACCTTGTATATGTAATAATTTGGATATGGGTTTTTATAAATTATGTTGTTCAACATCTAAATATTTGAGGTTTGAAATAAGTATGAAGGTTTCATATTATATATTTCTCAGGAGTTTGGAGATTCATGTGGTAGTTTAGACTTGTCTTGGATAGAATAGTTTATTATCATTCTAAATATATGGTTTCATCTGCATTTCTACATTATCATATCTTCTCAATTTTTAGATGACATGGACTATGTAATATTGATATTAAACATAGTGGATGATAAATTTTGTTTCATGCATGCATAAGGGTACATTCTTAGTTTTCTTGCATATATTGTATTTGCAATATTTAATTATAAATTAATAGTGAAATTGGTTGCATGAGTAAATAAAGTTAAAGATATCTGGCATGCAATAATTTTTTGTTAAAGAATTATTTGTCAAGGGTTTTTAGGTTTGGACATCTCAATTTGGTTTATTCACATGGATTATTGGGTTTTAATGTTGGGATGTTGAATATGAAAATAAATTAGAATTATTGCAGATAGAAGTATTAGTATGAAACAAGTTGAAATTTAATTTAATTTTCTTTTCACCATGGTTTGTTTGTGGATTCTGACATAGTTTGGATTTTGGTTTTGAGTCGGGAATTTTATTGAATGTTTCTAGTCATGACAGAGTTTGTAAAGATGGCTAGTAAATTAGATGTCATTAATTGTTTGCTCAATTGTATAAGTTTGGTTGAATGCTTCCTTAGAATAATTTATTTTTAAATGTGGAAATAATTTAAGAATGAAATTAGTTTTATTCTAAATATGGAAATCAGTTTTGGTTTTCAGATACAGTACAGTGATGAGAAATGTTTTTGGGTCATGAATAATTTTTGGTCATAAGCTTAGAATTTCAAAATGGTGTCTTTTTTAGATTATTGTTTATTTCAAAATGTGTGGGTGGGAACAACTAGTAGAGAATAGTAATGATGGAGGATGGGGTTAAAATTCAAACCAAGGAAGTTAGTCAAACCATAGTCAAAGCTCTAGTGGGGTTACTTTATATGCTAGACATTTTGGGCCTAGATTCCTTTAGGGTACAAGAATGTCCATTCATTTTGATGCTTCTAATTCTAATTTTTGGAATATCCTAAATTTTCTTCTTATTCAGAGAGGTTATGATGTTTTTATAAACCATAGAGGTCATAGGGGATTTTGAGGGGAAAAAGTTGGAGCCCATGCTCAATCTCAAAGTCATTCTTCACATTTAATTGAACATCATCCTGAACATGATCCTTATATGAAATTACATCCACCTATTTTTAGATGAAAACTAGTTGACCAACCACTCCTACCCATCAATTTCCTGATAGTCAACTAAAAAACCAATTAAATTGAGAGGAAACTCATGCTAAGAGCCTTAGAAACATTGCCACTCTCTTAGATACCCCTGCTCCATCAAATACTAAACTTTGTGGGAAGTGTAAGAGATTAAACCTTTCAAGGGCACACAATGAACCAATCTTGAGGTCTACAAGGCTGAATTTGAGGGGTTAAGGATTTGGTAGTAAGAATAAATCTATTGATATCACTGATCATGTTGCTGAGAAGAACACTGGTAGAAAAAGGAAAGAATCTGAAGCACCTAATGAGCTTAGGAGGCTTAAAAGGGTGAAGTTGGAAATTGATGATGATACATCCAAGATAGGAACCATATTTTTGCCTTTTCCTACATCTAAAATGGAATATAATGTTTGTCTTGATCAGTAAGAGAAACCTATTATAGAGGTTTTATCAGCTTCAGATGATTATTGGGAATAACTTTGTTCAAAAAACTTGATACAATTTTAAAACTTATCTTGGTATTTATTTTTGAAAACATGGATAAAATAGATATTTTGAGATATAATTAATATATGCTTAAGTTTATAGTTTAAATTTCATTATGGTTTAAACAGGAGTAAGATTCATCAGTTTATTATTTATTTTTATAATTATTTATGTCCTACTTTATTGTTAATAAGATGGGTCCCCACCTGTTAAGATTAGTACCTGCGTTCTTTCATTTAAATAGTTTGATTTAATTAAGACTTTAGAGTCTTAATTAATCTCTCCATATATTATTTATTAACTAATTGACTTTATAAGTCAATTTTTAACCCTAACTAATAACTAACTAAAGTCAATTATAACTTATTTTGAAACTAAAGTTAAAGGATAAAAGGAGATCAAAATTTCATTTGAAGAAAAAATTTCAATAGGTAATGAGGACTAAATTATTATTCTAAATTCATTCATTCATATCTTCTTTCTATGCAATTTCTCTAAGGTAGTACAACTTTTGTAGATAGACCCAATGGTACTTTATCTAACAGTTAAGTAATAGCTTATGCAACACAGGTATATCCAACTATATTTGTCATCTGTTACTAATTATATGAAGTTTTCTAAGTCTAATATCTTTTGATGGTTTTTATTTATAGTCTTATGTGCAAAATTCAAAGTATTCAACTTGAAAATGATGATCACTTCACATTATTTATGACATTTCATTAATCTAATCTATTATAGAGTTGTCCTTTTGAGGTTTTGTATTGGAAATGTTGGAATTATCATTTTATATCTATTTATGATAAGATGATTCTCATGTTGAGACTCACAACTCTTTTTTAAATATTTGACTTAATTTAATAGATAAATTTATGTTTTCTTAAATGTCTTTTGGTTATGATTATCTTTATGGTTTAGTTTATTATTTTTAGAAGTTTATTAATAGTAAGTTAGCACTATCTGTTAGTTTAGTTTTTAGTTTAAATCTTTTATAGTTTATAATTTGTATTTTCTTTTATTATTTCTTTAGTAGTTGCTTTAATTTAGTTTTTGTTCTTTTGTTTCTTTTAATTTATGATTTTTAGTTTAATACTATTTAGATTAGCTTTTATTATAAATATGCTTTACTACATTATTTTATAGCATTATGTTCCTTAGTTTCTAGATTTAGTTTAGTTTTTCTTTATCTCTTATTCTCTTAGTTTTTGTGTTAGTATTTTATGTTTAGTTTTCCTTTCTTGTTTCTTTCTTAGTTGGTGTTTGTCTTTCTTATCTTTTTATGTTAAGTGTTTTCTTAGCAAAAATATAATTAAGTGTATTTTCATACACATATTTTAGAATCAGATTTCTATTTTTCAAGAGTTTGTCTAATCAATAGATTATCTCTGTCAGATAGAATAGATTATAGATTCTTATTTTAGCTAATTTTTAATTAATGTAGATTCTCAATTGTTATAATAGAATAAGTTACTTTGATAACTTATTGATTATTTTCCTCGAATTATTATAAAACCCCTTTGCATTTTTAAAATCCAAAAATGAATCTTTAGAACCCATACGATTAGACTAGTATGATTCCAATTTGACCTTCATGATAGGTGAAAGGGTTGATTTGTTGACGTGATATTCTTTTTCATCAACAAATTTGGTGACTCCACTCGAAAAAAATTTGTATAATATTTTTTCATGATAATGGTTCTTGTAGGTCAACAACTTCCATTTATTCAACCTATTCTTAATGTTGAAGAGGATCATAATGATATTTCTTTTAATCTAACATGTTTTTCATGGTATAATCATCCCAAAGATCTCCCTCAAATTATTGAAATAATCAATGAAGAATTATAAATTGCTAAATTTGAAATTGAGTGGTATTCAAAATTAACACATGAAACTCAACGTGATATAATTAATTTTAATAGAAGGATTCAAGAAGATAGAGTAGCAACACTAGCCACTAATCCTCATCCTAAAATTTGTTATATTTATGATTCTTTCCCTTTTGATGACTTTGTTGAGCCTATTGAAATTTTTTTGCCTAATCAACATTCAGGTTAAAAAAATTAGATATAAGATAGTCATATCTCATAGATAAGATTTGTTGAAACATCTAATAGTGGATAGGATTGTCAGAAACCCACTAGATAGGAATCAATTAGAAGATCAACTAGATGAAAAACAACAAATACCAGAAAGGAAATTAGAAGATCTCCTTCATAGGTTATAATATAATAGGGAAATTTAACTCATATAAAGTAAAGATGAAAAATAACTTCAATGAAAATGTTAGATAGCTATAGCTCCTTTGATTTTTACAAATCCAATCAATGTTGGAAACCATCTAGGTAAGCTGCCTTCTCTTAAAGGACTAAACATACCAAAATTTTCTAGTGTAGCTAGAGAATCATTTGGAAGCTTTTAGATTGGTTTGTGCCACTCTTGGAATAACTAATGAGAAGACTTGTTTAAGGGTTTTTGCACAAACATTAGAAGAAAAATCTTATCAAGCATTTACTAGTCTACCAGCAAAAGTGAATGATAGTTGGAATGATGTAGAACAATGGTTAGAATTATCCTTTGGGAAATATAAAGAAGATTTTGATTTAGTTAATGATCTTGTAAAATTTTCATTAGATCTAGGTGAATATATGTATCATTTTGTTTTTAGGTTCACTAAATTATGTTAGAAAATCCCAAGTGATATTAGGCCTTCTAGGAAATTATCCAGCATTTATTTTTGTAATGCTTTACTTCTAAAATAAAAAATGGCATTAGAAGATAAATATATAATTGAATATGATGAAACCATTCAATTTTTTATTGATTATAAAAAGAAGATGAAACATGTAGGTTTTAAAAATAGATCCAATATAGGATTGAATTTAGATAATACTAAAATATTAAAGGTAATCCAGAGTTTGGGAAATGAGCTAGTCGCTATTAAAAGATAGCTTAATGATAAACCTTCCTCTTCTCATAAAAATGTGAAAGAAGATAGTATTTCTTATTATTATGATGTTTGTGAACTTGATCATAATCTTAAAACATGCCAAGCTATTATTAAATTTAAGAAATATTTGCTACATGGAAAATAAAAGATAACTAAAGATTCAACATATAATATAAATACTATTGACGAGTCTTCAAAAGAAAAAAGAATTGTGTTATTAATACTAGGAATAGGGATTATGAAGTTTCTAATAATAATAATAATTCAGTAAATGATAGATCTCATTTTGATGATAAAGATAAAATAACTCAAAAAAATGATCAAGATACTCCTTTTGATATTGGATATAATAATTCACAATATCAACATTATAAGTGTAAGAATTTTAGGCAAACAGATGTTAAGACTTACAATATAATTGATGATTTGTCAACCATTAAAGATGGATTTTCATTATTGCAAGATACTAGTCTCCCTGAACAATTAGATAAAATTAATGAAGCAGTTAAAAATCTTAGATCAAATGTAGTTTTACAAGAAGAAAGTAGTGTTGAACATATTTACACTCAATATTTTGTACACCTACTGATTATATTCCTCCTTTCTATGTTATAGTTAAAACTGTTAATAAAATAATAAAAAATTATATTTTGGATACTAGGGCTTCAAAAAATATTATGCCTAAATGTATTGCTAATCAATTGGGTATTTCTTATGAAGTAGATGGTAGAAAACTTATTGTTTTTGATGCAAGACAAACTAAGAGTTGTGGTAAATTTCATGATATAGTTATTAAGATCATGCCAGATGAGCATAGTTGCTTGACTAATATTCAAATTTTAGATATTCTTAATAATTATGCTATGTTATTAGGAAGGGATTGGTCAAAGGCAAATGGAGTATTTATTGGTAAAGATGTAACATGGGTTCTAGTTAATAAGGATATTGTGTTTATTAAAAGGGAAGATTTTTTTGGTACTCTAATTGAATCTCCTTCTTCTTCCAATATCTCATATATAGAAACATGTATTGGGACTTATGAATTACTGAATGTTGATGAACCAGAAAATTAACATGAAGAAATATTTAGATGAAACCTTTTACGGTATCTTTACTTTGATGGAGCTTGTTCTCAACAAGGTAGTGGTGTTGGTATTTGTCTCATATCTCCTATCAGTAAGATATTTCATTATGCTTATAAATTATCCTTTGAAAATATGAATAATACAATAGAGTTTGAAGCATTATGTTTGAAATTAGAGAAATCCATAGAATTAAATATTAAACACTTAGAAGTTTTTGGAGACTCAAAACTGATAGTGAGACAAATTTATAAAATTTATAAGAATAATCAAACATGATTGCATCGTTACACTCAAAATGTATGGACATTAACTAAAAATTTCAAAGCTTTCAATATTACCCATATTCTCAAGGAATTTAATATAAGAGTAGATAAACTTACATTTTATGCCTCTGATCCCACTTTTAGTGAAATTTAACCTACGATTAATTTCCCTTTGATTGAATTATTTCATCTTAAAATCCTTGATTTAAAAGAGATTTGGCCAGTTTTCAATTGTGATGACCATATAGATTCATTTCTCAAAGGCAACTATTTTGACTAGAATGATTATGTACTTAATTGTGGTGATTATTCATAGTTAGATACTAACAAATTACCTACTGGTTTACTAAGTATACAATCTATGTTTCTCCTAATGATCAACCCAAGGTTGCTAGAACTGAGAAACCATCAAGAAGAATCATAGGTGAAACCTTGCCCATATCTAGGGATACAAGTAACTAAAAATGAAAATATTAAATTCATTAGACTTTTCAAAGAGTTTATTGATATATTTTCTTGGTCTTATAAAGATCTTAAAGGTTACAATACATATATTATTAAACATGATATTTTAATTAAACTAGGTACTAAGCCTATAAGACATAAATACAAAGGATTAACCCTTTGTTAGAGGACATCATTAACAAAGAACTAGACAAAATGATTGATGTTGGTGTCATTTTTCCTATAACATATTCTGAGTGGGTGGCTCATTTAGTGCTTGTAAGGAAGAAAAATGGAGATATTAGGCTTTGTGTTGATTTTAGAGACTTAAATAAAATAAGTATTAAAGATAATTTTCCTTTGCCAAGTATAGATTAGATATTACATCAGGTTGTAGGATCTAAAATGATGTCTTTATTAGATAACATTTTAGGTTATAATCAGATTATTGTGAATCCTAAGGATAGGCATAAAACTACTTTTACCACATATAGAGGAACTTTTGCTTATAATCAAATGAGTTTTAGATTAATGAATGTTGAAACCACTTTTCATAGGGCTATGCACATAGATTTTTATGATTTAATAAGTGTAATCATTCAAGTTTATTTATATGACCTTATTATTCATTCCAAAAAGAGAAAACAACATTTAGATCATCTTTGTGAAATATTTACAAGATGTAGGAAGTTTGGAATTTATCTAAATCTAAAGAAGTCTACTTTTGGTGTAACCAAAGGTAAATTTTTGGGTCATATAATCTCTAAGGATGATATTTCAATTGATCCAAAATGAATTAAAGAAATAAAGGAACTAACTCCTCCAAAAGATTAGTCAAGTTTAAGGTATTTCTTTGGCAAAATAAATTTTTTTAGAAAATTTATTTTTGATTTTTTTGATAAGACTAACCCTTTAAAATTATTATTAAATAAAGATAAGATTTACATTTGGGATGAAAATGCTGATTTAGCTTTTAATTCACTAAAAAATGCCATTGCTAGTACACCCATCCTTGCTAAACTTGATTTAAATAAAGCATTTATCCTTTATGTTAATGACACATAAAAGGTTATAAGAGCTGTAATTACTCAAGAGTTTGAAAATAATGAATAAAAACATATTGGTTACATGATCCAATATTTGAAAGATACTGAAACTAGGTACCCTCTAGTTGAAAAGGTTGTCTTTTCTCTGGTTTCTTCATTAATCAAAGTTAGATATTTGTTGATGGGAAAAAAAAATTGTGTGATCTAACATACTTTTTTTGTGATATATTTTAAAGAAACCAATTATTCAAGGGAGTCTTGCTAAGTGGATTCTTCTTATTCAAGAATTTGATCTCGAATTCAAAACATCAAAAATTATCAAAGGAAATGAATTGGTGAAACACGTAGCTAAAAATATAACTTTAGATATCAATGTCTTAGTCCTCTTTGTCGATGAAAAATTAAATGCAAAAACTTATTTTAAAACAATGAAGGTTTCTAAATTTGCTTAAAAATTTAAGCATAGGCATGAAATGAATGATTGGGACTGTCTACTGGCTAAAGATGAGTTGCACTATGACTTAGTTCATTATTTTCAAAATCAATCTTGTCCAAACAATTTTAATAAGAAATAAAGATGTTCATTATTGTTAAAAACATTAAACTTTTATTTTCTAGAAAACTTTTTATTTTACCATAATCATGATGGTGTTTTACTAAGGTGTCTTACTCATGATCAAACACAAAAGGTGCTTAGAGGTTGTCACAAAGGAAGCTATGGTGGACATTATGCTGCAAAGACAACAGATTATAAAATTTTAAGAGATGGTTATTATTGGTCCACTTTATTTTGGGATGCTTATAAATTAGTAAGTTCTTATATGCCTTATCAACTCTTTGTTGGCAAAGATAGATTACCAACAATGCCTTTGAACTAGTTATTCCTGAAAAACATTTTACTAAGTGGGGCATCGATTTTATTTTAGACATTCATCCACCATCATCTATAGGTCAGAGATATATCTTGATATCCATATATTACTTCACTAAATGGCTTAAAGCTAAATATCTTAAAATTTTAGTCACAAGTGAAGTGATTTCATTTTAGAAAATCAATTTTTTTTAGATTTAGAGTCCCATATGAAATTATTTCTGATAATAGACCATAGTTTATTTCAAGTGAATTTTTATAATTTCTAATAAAATATTCAATTATTTGTAGTCATTCATCAAAATATTATCCACAAGGGAATGGACAAGCTGATTCCACTAATAAAAATTTGATTTATATAATGAAAAAAATAGTTTGTGATAAAAAAAGAAATTGGCATCTCAAAATATTTGAAGCTTTATGGGCTGATAAAGCTATTGTTAAAGTAGCAATTGGTTATTCTCCTTTTATGTTAGCATATGGATTTGAAGCTACTTTACCTATAAAACTCTAAATTTCTTCAGTAATAACTGCCTTGCAATATGTAAAAGAAGATGTAAATTTAATTGAGCAAAGATTACATGACTTGATAGCACTTGATGAATCTAAAGTAACTGAACTTTAGAAATTGGAAAAGGCTAAGCAAAGGATAAAGAAATTTTTTGATAAAAGGGTGTCAAATAAGAAGTTTAAGGTTGGATATTTAGTATTATATTGGGATAAAGCTCATGAAGACCTAGGGAAACACCATAAATTTGATACATTATGGCTTGGAACTTATAGAATTGCTATAATACTTGGTAATAATACTTTTCATCTAAAATACCTTGAAGTTAATTGGCTATGTTATTCGATAAATGGTCACCATCTCAAGTTATTTTATGATTAGTGCTTTTGGTTCATTTTTCAAGTTTTTATTTTGTTTATTTTTCTCTTTATTCATTATTTGTTGGTTGTTTTTCTTTTTGTTTGCTTGCTACTCTCACTTTATTTTGATTGGACCAGTGAAAGGTTTGAAATGAAAAAGATCACATTTGAAGGAAGGATACAAAAATACTGTAAATAACTTTCATTTTGAGAAATATTCTTGTAAAATTAGAATCATAGTAAATGATAATATGATTGCTTTATACTTGGTTATGAGAAGTTTAATTTATCATCATATTTTATTATTAAGGCATTTGTAGATTTCTTGTACATTCGGCCCAAACTTTCTTGTTAATTATTTCCCTTTTTTCATGCCACGCTAGCTGAACATTCCATCCCTAACTAAATTAATCTTTTTAGGGGTTCATGCTTAGCTACTTAAGAAATGATTTTCCTAGATCACGCTCTTAAGGAAAATTTTCATTTAATATATAGACAAATTTGTTGCTAATCAAATTGATTTCACAAAGTTGACTAGCAATGTCACTAATGTTGTGCCTATTTTATATACCCCTCCAAAATTCAAAATCATACTTTCTACCATAGTGATGACGTAGTCATAAAGCCTAAAATGATGTCAAGGACCCTTATTTATTAACAATATTAGTAGATGCATTTTGATTATGAAATCATATGATTGATTTATTATTCTATTTTTGTTTCTATGGTTTCAAAAAATAAAGTTGATGAATGAATAAATATGCATATATTGTTATACTCATGATCAGTTACAGTTTAGTTGGTAGTTTCAGTTCATATGCATTTGATTTATTTTAGTGATATGTTTGGAAGTATTGCATTGTAATTCTAATATAACTGTTGTAGCTTTTGATATAATTCTATATCAGTTATGATCACAAGATTTAGTTATTATTTATGGATTAGATATGGCTTGTTCATCTTGAAAATTTAATGGATATTGTTCTAGAACAACAGTAATTGGTCAAGTTATATCAAGGAATTTTCAATGTGATGTGTTTTTCTTGATCAAATAAATCTATCTCATTAAGTTTTAGAAATAGTTTTAGAAATCAAGAAATATTTTCATTAGGTGTTTATAGCTTTCCCATAAGAATGATATTGTATGCATCCTTACATGCATAAAAATAATGAGTTTGATAAGGAAATGTTGGTTCATTATAATATTTTTTCTAAGTTAACTAAGTTTAGCCTTCTATTAATGGCATGGACCTTGTCATGGCTTGTTTCTAAATACATATGGGATTAAATATTTATAAGATCCTAAGTTTATGATTATGAATTAAAGGGACCATGGTAGATGGCTTAGTGTTCATGATGCATAATTTTTGAATGATATATGCACTTAAGTCTATCCTCACAAGATGAGTTGGCATGCATACTTGAAATAAGGTTGACGTTGGTAGGATTGCAGAGGTGACTTGGTAAATTTTGGTATTGAATCCTATGCAAGTTAGCATTGTCATTTAGTGTTTCTAGATGCTTTAGATCATCTAAATATTGGTGGTAAGGTGTGAATTAACATCAAACTTATCTATTCAAAGCATGTTTTTTAGCATGGAATTTTTTAAGAAATTTTGGTGAATGTTAAATTTGACAGTTTGGCAAAATAGGCTAGCAAACTACTAACTTTGCAAAGAATCAATAAGGACCAATGGGAAGTGAGTATCTATCCCAAAGTAGTTATGAGGTGAGGTTGGAAAATAAAAGTTGGTTTTCTTGAGTAAATTATAATTTTGGAAAGATTTTATGGAAGCATAATTCTAATTCGATGAAAATTATAGAAAGAAGGGTGAGCAAATAGATTCAAATAGGGTTTCAAATTTGATTTCAGGTATGGAGGTTTTGTTTTCATTTCATTTAGAGTCCTGAGAAGTTGTTGCATTTGAGTGTTTTCTATATTCAATGGAAATATGGTAAATATACATGCAGTCAACATTTATTAAAAATGGGAGTCTCTAGTTTAAAAAGATTTGATAGTTTCTTTTCAAGTTTTGTATATACTAGTAATTAGGGTATTCAAAACATTGAATGTTTTTATTGGTCACAGATTGCAAGAAGGTTGTTGAATTCTAGTTTCAAACTCTTTATTTTTGTTTGGTGAATTTTTTATGAAGCCTATTCATTCTCTTGGTTGGGTGATACCTTGTATATGTAATAATTTGGATATGGGTTTTTATAAATTATGTTGTTTGATGTCTGAATATTTGAGGTTTAAAATAAGTATGAGAGTTTCATATTGTATATTTCTTAGGAGTTTGGAGATTCATGTGGTAGTTTAGACTTGTCTTGGAAAGAATAGTTTATTGTCATTATGAATATAGGGTTTCATCTACATTTTTACATTACCATCTCTTCTCAGTTTTTAGATGACATGGACCATGTAATATTGGTATTAAACATATTGGATGATAAGTTTTATTTCATGCATGAATAAGGGTTCATTATTAGTTTTCTTGCATATATCATATTTTTAATCTTTAATTACAAATTTATAGTGAAATTATTTTCATGAGAAAATAAAGTTAAAGATATTTGTCATGCAATAATTTGTTGTTAAAGGAATTATTTGTCAACAGTTTTCAGGTTTGGATATCTCAGTTTAGTTTATTCACATGGATTATTGGTTTCAATGTTGGGATGTTGAATATGAAAATAAATTAGAATTGTTGTAGACAAAAGTACTAATATGAAACAAGTTGAAAGTTAATTTTAGTTTCTTTTCACGATGTTTTAATTGTGGATTTTGACATAATTTGGATTTTAGTTCTAAGTTGGGAATTTTATTGAATGTTTATGGTCATGATAGAGTTTATAAGGATGGCAATAAATTAGATGTGATTAATTGTTTCCTCAGTTGTATAAGTTTTACTGAATGCTTCCTTAAAATAATTTAGTTTCAAATGTGTAAATAATTTAAGAATGAAATTGGTTTTATTCTAAATATGGAAATCAATTTGGGTTTTCAGATACAATACAGTGATGAGAAATCTTTTTGGGTCATGAATAATTTTTGGTCAT
Organism: Torreya grandis; assembly: GCA_037957365.1. Taxonomy (NCBI): domain Eukaryota; kingdom Viridiplantae; phylum Streptophyta; class Pinopsida; order Cupressales; family Taxaceae; genus Torreya; species Torreya grandis. The sequence continues at coordinate 881,300 of JARHVA010004479.1, read as the reverse complement.
AAGCTCAAATTTTCAAAATGGTGTCTTTTTTAGATTATTTTTTATTTAAAAATGTCTAGGTGGGAACAGCCAATAGAGAATAATAATAATTGAGGATGGTGTCAAAAGTCAAATCAAAGAAGTCAGTCAAACCATAGTCGAAGCTCTAGTGGGGTTAGTTTCTATGCTAGACATTTTGGGCCTAAACTCCCTCAGGGTATAAGAATATCCATTCATTTGGATGCTTTTGATCCTAATTTATAGAATGACCTGAATTCCCTTCTTATTTAGAGAGGTTATGGTGTTTTTAGAAACCACAATGGTCATAGGGGATTTTGAGGGCAAAAAGTTGGAGCTCGTGCTCAATTTCAAAGTAGTTCTTCACATTTTCTTGAACATCATCTTGTACATGATCCTTATCTATAGTTACATCAACCTTTTTTTAGTGGAGAACTAGATGACCAGTCACTCCCTACCCATAAATTACATGATAGTCAGTCAAAAAACCAATTAAATAGAGAGGAAACTCATGCTAAGAACATTAAAAACATTGCCACTCTCTCAGATACCCTTGATCCATCAAATACTAAACTTTTTGGGAAGTGTAAGAGATTAAACCTTTTAGGGGCTCATAGTGAACCCATTTTGAGGTATAAAAGGCTAAATTTAAGGGATCAAGGATTTGACAATAAGAGGAAATATATTGATATCCTTGATCATGTCGCTGAGAAGAACACTACTAGAAAAGGGAAAGAATCTAAAGCACATAATGAGCTCAGGAGGCTTAAAAGGGTGAAGTTGTAAATTGAAGATGATACATCTGAGACAGGTACCATCTTATTACCTTTGCCTACATCTAAAATGAAATATAATGTTTGTCTTGATCAGTAAGACAAACCTATTATAGAGGTTTTATCAGATTCAAATGATTATTGGGAATAACTTTGTTTGTTCAAAAAAAATGATACAATTTTAAAACATATATTGGTATTTATTTTTGACAACATGGATATTTTGAGATATAATTAATATATTCTTAATTTTATAATTTAAATTTCATTATGGTTTAAATAGGAGTAGGATTCATCAATTTATTATTTATTTTTATAATTATTTATGCGTCTTACTTTATTGTTAATAAGATGGGTCCTTGCCCGTTAATATTAGTACCTAAGTTATTACATTTAAATAGTTTGATTTAATTAAGACTTTAGAGTCTTAATTAATATCTCCATATATTATTTATTAACTAATTAAATTTATAAGTCAATTTGTTAACCTTAATTAATAACCAACTAAAAGCAGTTATAACTTATTTCAAAAGTGAAGTTGAAGGATAAAAAGAGATCAAATGTTCATTTGAAGATAGAAGTTCAATAGGTAATGAGGATTGAAGTATTATTCTAAAGTCATTCATTCATCTCTTCTTTCTATGCAATTTTTCTAAGATGGTACAAATTTTGTAGATAGACCCAATGGTACTTTATCTGATGGTTGAGTAATAACTTATGAAACATAGGTATATCGTGTTATATTTGTCATATATTATTGATTATCTGAAGTTTTATAAGTCTAATATATTTTGATGATTGTTATTTATAGTCTTATGTGCAGAATTCAAAGTATTCAACCTGAAAATGATGTCACTTTACATTGTTTGTGACATTTCATTGATCTAATCAATGGCTAAGTTGTCCTTTTCAATTTTTGTATTGGAAATGTTGGAATTCTCACTTTAGATCTATTTTATGATAAGATGATTTTCACGTTGAGACTCACAACTCTTTTGTAAATATCTAACTTAATTTAATAGATAAATTTATGTTTTCTTAATTGTCTTTTGGTTATGATTATCTTTATGGTTTAGGTTATTATTTTTAGAAGTTTATTAATAGTAAGTTAGCACTATCTATTAGTTTAGTTTTTAGTTTAAATATCTTATAGTTTATAATTTGTATTTTCTTTTAGTATTTCTTTAGTAGCTACTTTAATTTAGTTTTTATTCTTTTGTTTCTTTTAATTTTTGCTTTTTAGTTTAATATTATTTAGATTATCTTGTATTCTAAATATGCTTTAGTACATTGATTTATAGCATTATGTTTCTTAGTTTCTAAGTTTTAGTTTAGTTTTTCTTTATCTCTTGTTCTCTTTATTTTTGTGTTAGTCTTTTATGTTTAGTTTTCCTTTCTTGTTTCTTTCTTAGTTGGTGTTTGTATTTATTATCTTTTTTTGTTAAGTGTTTTCTTAGCACTTAGTTGGATAATGAACCATCATAAAATATAATTAAGTGTATTTTCATACACATATTTTAGAATCAAATTTATATTCTTCTAGAGTTTGTCTCATTAATATATTATCTCTATCAAATAGAATAGATTAAAGATTCTTATTTCAACTTATTCATAATTAATGCAGATTCTCAATTGTAATAATGGATTAAGTTACTTTGATAACTTATTGATTATTTTCCTAGAATTATTATAAAATCCTTTTGCATCTTTTAGATCCAAAAATGAACCTTTAAAACCCCTACAATTACACTGGTATGATTCCAATTTGACATTTTCAATAGGTGAAAGGGTTGATTCATTAATGTGACAATATTTTCCATCAACATGTTCTATTTGGGAGAGGGGTTTGGGCCTCTTTGATCTTGTAGATAGGGGCAGATAGCCACTCAGGGAGGGACTAGCAGGATGCAACCAAGGATCCATAGCCCATGACACTCTTCAGGCATGACACTATTTAGGATTGGGACATTCTTATAGGATGAGGATAGTTTCTTAAGACCACTATTTTACATGCATATTACAGACATTGTATTTTTATTTTTTTTAGATTTTGAGGCACACTTTCCCTATTTGGAAGTGGAAGTACTAGAGACATGATTATAAAAAATTTACATTTATTATGATGTGTGTGTGTGTGTGTGTGTGTGTGTGTGGAGATATTATATTCTACTTATGTGGCTTACCATAAATTTTTTGTGTTTAATTTTAAGTATGTTCTTTCAGTTTATGCACTATAGATGACTAGTCTTGTGATGATATACCATGTACTTTTATATTTTTAGTAATGCTATGAAAAATTATTATATATGTAAAATGTGAAAGAAAAATGTATTAAAATTATGTAATGTGATATATGTGTAAAAATAAGATGCGCTAAGAGTTGTTTTGTAGGTGATGGCTAAATTATTTCATTAACACAACCTATGAATTTCAATTTATAGCAAAGGAATGAAAAGGAAAAATAGGATATACATGAGATGGTAAAATGAAAAATATACATCAAAAATTTACATGTAAAATTAGGATGACTTAATTCTTACAATTAAAGTGGGGAAATCAACTTATTACTAAACTCATAAAATACTAACTTTATTTACTTCACCTAGAGGTAACTAATAGAACCAATAAAAGGAATAAAGTCACCCTTTTATCATAATTTACATGATATTTATAGATTATATAATACCTCAATCTTATATAATTGGAAAACCCAAACCTTTGGTTTACCTCTTATTTTTTATACCTTTATCACTTCCACAAGTCTCACATATGCTTTATATTATGCCACTTGGCCTATATCTCTTAGTATAACTAGTCTTATGTTCATGACCTAGGCCTTCTATCTTGACTATAATTCTTAAAATGTACTTATCTTCCACTCATGTATGTTCTAAACCTATACCTTATTTTTAATCCATAGACACTAATGTCTTAGATAGACACTAGCATCAACGTAAGTGTTCAATGCCCTAAATTCATATATAGTCATCTAAAATGTCATTTTAGCATAATGAGTGTCACTTGAGACCACCTTATCCTTAGCTTAACCTTAGACCTATATTAGGGCCTCTATTAATCAATTTATATATTTTATGCAAGTTTAACCCACTCCCAAATATATCAAAAGTAATACTAAGCCTTCACTTAGGCACCTAGGTCCCTTTTTCACTCGTTCCTACCACCTAGATGTTAACATGACTATTTGGACTATAACACATTGTTCTATTGGAAAAGGGGAAATTCTATTGTCCTTTATCTCTTTTCACCCACAATGTATATATTTACATTTCTCAAAGCATCTTAGGGTCAGTCTAGATCCATTTCATGTTTTGACAAGCACCACAACACTATATATAGACCAATTTCATTCATTTATCCCCTAAATGGAAACAAGATGCAAATACTCACAAATAAACTTATAAAAAAATTTGAAAATCAAGGTCATTAATCCTTATTCTACTTCACTTATACATACACCCATATATAATAACATAAATATTAGGTTACTCATATTTATTGTCTCAAGTCACACTCAAATTGACACTCATGCTAGCATTCACTTTCAATTCCATTATCACTTAGTTTAGGATAACTACATTAAGCATAATCCCTTTTTGAGGCATTAATATGTAGGCAATTCTCAACACATGAAGTGTTGATGTCATGTCCAACCTACCCTACTAATTCCATTATCTTTACTTTTTCTTTTCAAAATACCCTAAAAAACATGGAGGCCTAGTGTTTCACATTGAAATTAGTCAAAATAGGGAATACACAATGATCCAACACTTGGTCACATAGGAACAAGCTTCTTATAACCAAGTAAAGGTCCACCCCAAAAATCACTATCATTATTGCACATAAACATTAACATGGTATAAAGGACTAGATCTAACATGATGTGTTATTGAAAAAAGTAACATACCACTATCCACAAGGGTTTATGACACATGTTTCCTATTAGAGACACATTGCATTATTCCTACACCAATTTCCAACCTACCACTTGTCTAACTTAATTAGTGTCCCATCTAAGTACACCTTTTCTAGTTCATTACTATTTATAAAATAATCAAATTAATTAATTATTATATAAATTAGTGGATTTTAATATTGTTATATTTATTCCCAATTTATTATTCCAACACTTTAACAACTTGGGGTTTTACACTCCATAAATCCCAAAACAATTAAATCATTTGGTGAACTTGATTACATAAACATGATATAGATACATGCTCAACATTAAAACATAATTTGAATAAATTCAAGGCTAAATTAACTATCTAGATTACACAACCACCACCTTCACTAGTACAAGCACCATGACAAACTCTTCACTGACACAAACATTCATGAAATGATCATATCACTATCTAGGATTTCATCAAGGACCAATACATCCCTAATGTTGTTATAGATGTGGATTATAATCCCAAAACTTGTACATTGTCATTATTATATTAGATAAGACATAAGGAAACTGAGATACAACATGTTATACATTTTTAGGACACCTTAGGATGTATCACACTACTAGTTTCACATGACCTAAAGATGATCAATACACTACTCTTCATCATGAGCACATTCACTCATACATAGGTTACACTTGGTAGTACATGGTTACAAGAAATGGATTCTATAGTTGATCAGATAGAAATTTAGAAATGGTTACACTTGGTAGTACATGGTTACAAGAAATTGTTACACTTGGTATACTTACTAGAAATTTAGAAATTAATTTGTATATGCAATCTATAAACTAATTTTTAATGTTATTAAATGGTCACTTATGAATTGAAATGCCCTAGGGATGAAAGTATGCAAACCTAATGTTCTAATTTTCTAATTTTAGTGTTCTAAAATAGATTTATTTCACTATAAAAATGAATAAATTCATAACCTAATATTCAATATTTTGATTATTTTATTGATATATGTTTTGTGGGTATTTGATTGAGAGTTTTTTTGTGAAATTAAGGTTTTTTTAACTAAAAATTGATTAATTTTTTATGACTGTAACTATTATGTTGTTTAATTTGATGTACCTATAAGATATACAAATCTATATTATTTTACAAAAAACTTGTAATACATTTACAAATAAGAGACCTTGCTACACCCTTAACCTATGGTATGTCTAGGGATATGTGTGGCTGACATGTGGCTTACATACCTCTTATATTATCTTTTTGTATTTCTCTATGTTCTTAAAACCATCAGCCTATGGAATAACCATGGTTAAGTAAAATATTTATAAGAGATAATGGCTATTATTTGATTATCATATTGTGAATTATGATCTTATTACATTGTTATGGAGGTCTCCCCTTTGAAGTGGCTTAGTTATATTTATCAATCATTTTGTTTTGCTATCAATTATTATTTTGGATCTATAATCTCTGATCTTTTTCCTATGATATATTATTCTATTTTGTAAACATATAATTAATTTCATTATAAGTAGTATCAAATCTTTGATCATGAAATTTTTTATGGTTGTTAATTTTTATATCTGGTGTTACACATTTCCTATGACTTAAAGGATCGAAAAAAGATAAATTGTGATCTAGGAAGAATTTAATTTTTTCTTCATTTCAATATTATTCAAAGTTTTTTTAAGAAAAAAATAGTAAAAATAAAATAAAGTTTGGAAAAAAAATTTAACCTTGTGAAAATTAGTAGTCATTGGTTTCATCTCTATGAGATGATTACAATGATGTATTATTCTATTAAACTTTTTAAGACAAAATTTTTCATCATTGTGCATAATTAAAATCATTGAATTCATCTTAATGAGTTCATTACAATAGTTTTATCTATTTATACACTTTTGTGGGGAATAAAACCCTCTTACTATGTGTGAATATTAGTACTAATACTCATGGACATGGGAAAGGGTAATAAACTCTTGAAACTCCTCACAACTATGACATGGAGTTCAAATATTTTGATCCATGTATTTCATAGGTAGTTTAACAACATTAGTCATGTAAAAAAATGATATTGATGTGGTTAAATAGGACATCATAGGAATGACAGGGGACATGAATGGATTATGGGATAAATTACAACAAATAACTAGGAAATTTCCCAATGTTTTATCTCGGTATTTACAAAATAACATTTCACCACTTTACTCTAGTTATCATCCAAATAATCACACTACCAATCTTGGTTTGAAGTTGATGTTTCCAAAAGTGTACTTGGTCAATTTTGATGGTAATGATATAATCAAATAGATCCCTCAAATTGAAAATTTATTTAATCTACATCAGACTCCATGCTCATAAAAGGTGGTCATGGCCTCTCTGTGTCTAGAATATAAGTATTTCATTTGGAATTTATGGTTGTGTTTTCAAAATAAAAATAAGGGTCTTTTAGTTTCCTACTCTATATTTTTTTAGTAGTTGTAGCTCCACTATTACAGCATTGTCTTAGAAAAATACTTTAGCCAATTATCAAAACTATGTCAGATAGGAACTATAAATTATTATATTCATCAATTTCATAATCTCTCATTACATGTGATATACATCACTAAGGGAAATATGATTGGCCTACTTTTGGGTGGCCTCAAACATAGCATCTAATTGAAGCTTCACTTGTTTAATCCTAGTTCAAAATTTGAATCCATGCAAAGGGCACACCTAGTATAATTAAAATAGATGATAAAATGAGTATATTTAAATAATTTTCATGAACACACTTTCCCAACACCACCATTTATTTAACCTACCATATTAACCCTCATTAAATTAATGAAAATCTAGAAAAGGGTTTGTGTTTTGGATATAATAACAAATTGATAAAAGGACATAATTTTTATAAAAATAAGTTATTTTACATTGAAGAAACCAATGAGGATGACAAATATTATGAGGTCTTATGTGAAATTTTGGATGAATTTGAAGATTCTTAGCCTATTATTTCATGTCATTCACTTTCAAGTATTAGTACTCCTTAAAATATTAAGGTGGTGGGTTTCCTCAAGAAATATAAGGTGACTATGTTGATTGACTCTAGGAGTTTGTACAACTTCATCAATAGTAAGTTAGCTTCTCATTTAAACTATTTCATTTAACTAGTTCCATATTTTCACATCATGATTATATATGGTGGTATCATCAACTATTATATAAATTTCCTTATTATCAAGGTTGATTAGATTCTCCTATGTTTTTAATTATCATGGGAGGGTATGACATTGTTCTAGGAGTGAAATAGATCACCACTTTGGGCACTATTGAGAATAATTATTAGGAACTATTCATGTGCTTTCATTTAGAAGGTAGGACATTTGAACTATGTGGAATAAGTGCTAAATCTCCACAAATATTAGTTCCCATAAGATGATAAATATTCTCATAAAATGTGTTGATAGATTTGTGGCATGTTTATTTTCTATACAGGTTTAGCTAACCAAGGAGTCTAACCCATACTAATTTAAAAATGGTTTTAGATGACCATTTTGTTATTTTGGTGACATTAAAAATGGACTTCCACCAATACTAGTACATGATCATGCCATCAGACAACTTATCAAAAGTACACCATCCAACATCAAACCCTACAAGTATCCATATGCCTATAAGATTGAAATTGAAAATATGACATAGAGTATGTTAGAGATAAGAATCATTCAACATATCCAAATAAAATATTCCCCCCCAATGGTCATGGTGTGTAATGATAATGACACCATCAAAGATAAGGATGTGAACAGACTATAAAAAACTCAAAAATCACCATCAAAGATAATTTTCTTATTCTAATAATTGATGATTTTTTAGATGAATCACATAGTTCTTTTTATTTTACCAAGTTAGATATTCACTATAGGTATCATTATATTTAAATCTACAAAGAGAACATACCTAAAATAGTTTTTACAACTCATTCAGGCCATTATGAATTTATGGTCATGCATTTTGGCCTCACAAATACACCATCTACATTTTATATTTTGATGAATATTGTTTTTAGACCTTTTTTTGAGAAACTTTGTGTTGGTTTTTTTATGACATCCTCATTTACATTAAAAATTTGGAAAACCATTTGAAGTATGTGAAATAAGTAATCTTGATTTTATAACAACATCATAATTATGCCAAACATTCCAAATGTGATTTTGTGTCCGAGAAGTGGATTACTTGGGTCACATTATTTCACATGAAAGAGTGAAATTTTATCCTAAAAATATCAAAGTAATGATGAAGTTGTAGGTTCCCAAGACCCTCAATAACCTTTAGGGATTTCTAGGGATAATTGGTTACTATTATAGGTTTATCATAAATTATGGTAGAATCATAGCCCCACTCACATATTTTTTGAATAAAGACTCCTTCATGTGGGTTGATATAGTTATCAAGGCATTTGAACAAATAAAAATGGTTATGTGCACCACTCCAATTTTAAATACTCATGATTTTTCTAAAACTTTTTTTAGAATGAGATGCATTAGGATATGGTAAAGGGGTTATACTCATGAAAAAGGTAGACTACTTGCATTTACAATTTTCAAAATTAAGGGAAGAAATAGTCTAAATCAAATCTATGAGAAAGAGATGATGGTTATTTTATATGAAATCAAGTAATGTAGACCTTATATAATTGGTCATCAATTTTAGGTAAAGATTGATTATGATAGTCTCAAATATTTTTTGGAAAAATGACTATCTTTTGAAGAATAAAAAAATGGGTGACTAGAATGTTGGGCTATGATTTTGAAATAATTTATAATAAAGTAAAATATATTGTGGTGTTAGATGCACTATCTTAGAGGAATGAATTAGTTTAATCATTATGATGTACATAGACCATTTGAAAGGTAGGTTGGCAAGAGGGAACAAGATAAGAATGTGAAAATTATATTTTTACCATTATTTGATTCAAAATCTTTAGAAAGGTTATAGGGTATCTAAATATGTACATGGAAGGTGAATGTATTAGGGTATAAATACATATTATACCTCTATAAGCATTTTCTCCTCAAACATAAAATACTTTAAAAACTTCAATCATCTCCAATAGGTCACTCAAGAACTTTGTAAATATATCATAGAATCAAGCAATATTTGTTTCAGAAAGGACTCAAGTGGGATGTCCTAAAATATGTGGATGAATGTATGGTATGCCAATAGAATACAAGTGAAACCATTAAGACCCTAGGTCTTTTGTATATTTTATCCATCCTTAGCCATTATTGGGAGGAGGTTTCCATGGATTTTATTACTATGTTACCATGTTATGAGGGTAAATTTTTTATCATGGTAGTCATGGATCGAATCACCAAGTATTATAATTTTTATTCATTATCACATCCATTTTTTGCCAATACAATATCTTCATATTTTCTCAATACAATTCAAAAATTTCATGGTACTCCAAAGATCATCGTAATTGATAGAGATCCCATATTTATTCATAATTTTTAAATTTCATTAATTTAATGTTTGGGAATCTATTTAGATTGTATCAAATATTATCATCCTCAATATGATTGATAAATAGAGGTATTACTCAAATGTCTATAAGGGTATCTTTATTTTTTTCTTTTGATAAATAAAATAAATGGGTTCATTGGTTGCCACTTGTTGAATGGTGGTATAATACTTATGTTCACATTTTGTCCAAAATGTTTCCCTTTATGTAATTTTATGGATATCACATCATATACATCACTTTAACCTTGAAGATCCATCCCAAGGTTCAAGATATTGATGAACACATTCACCATCAACATGGGGTACTTGCCAATTTGTGATATAAAAATTATATGGCACAAAATCAATTGAAGAAACAAATAGATCAACACCATAGTGAGTGTAATTTTGACATAGGTGATTAGGTCTTCATATTATTACAACCATATAAGTAGATGTCTCTAAAGTACTATAAAAATGATAACATGTTGTCTCCTAAGAATTATGGCCCTTTTTATATCTTGCATAAAATTGGTAGCATGGATTATAATATATAATTCCCCTATTCCACTCACATACATATGGTATTCCATGTATATTTACTGAAGAAGGTAATGAGACATAGATTTTCTACTCAAACTAAGTTACCTGAATTAGATGAGTAAGGTAGGGTTAATCTAGAGATTGAAGAGAACCTTAAAATTAACACTAAGAAACTATAGACCATAGTGATTAAAGAGTGTTTGATCAAATGGAAGAATATGCATTGGGAATATATAACATGGGAAGATGAGGCTTTCCTATAACAACATTTAGGTTTGATTCAACATTGAGTAAAACATTGTTCTAAAGGGGAAGGGCATACTACACCCTTGACCTATGGCATGTCTAGGGATATGTGTGGCTAAATTTATGGCTTACATAACTATTATATTATCTTATAACATTTATCTATGTTCTTAGTAAGGAAATACTATATAATAATTGTGACTAAGTTGAGGATATATAGGAGCTAGTCACTAGTATGTTATTATCATAATGTGAATTCTACACTTTTTGAATTTTGTGGAGGTTTTTGCCTTGAAGGGGATAAGTTATATTTATCAATAATTATTATATTTATCAATTATTTTTGTGGATATATTATCTATTTTCTCATTTATATGATATATTATTCTAATCTGTGAACATCCAAGTAATTTCATTATAGATCCAAGCTATGCTTTTATGCAAGAGAAAAAAAGAGAGATTGATTTCATTTTCATTTTACCTTTAGAAAATGGAGATAATATAATGAATAAAATATATTTACACAAATATAAATCTAACAAACAATAAGCACAAATAAAAATAAAAACACCCAACCTGATTAAGGTAAGACTAGATAAAGGCAATGACGAGTTTTTTAGATTATCCTAAATAAGCTAACTCCTACACTCAAATATTCCAATTAGAATCTATTGATAAATTATATTATTAAAATAATAAAATTAATAATAATATAATAGAGGGGAGTACAATCCCAAATAAGGAAGCATCTCATTGTGACTAGTTATTCTATTGACAACAAAGAACAAGTTGTTGATCTAGTGTCTTTACTTTAAAAATATGTAGTCTAGAATGAAGATGACCGAAGATATAAATCCAAAATAAAATGAAAGAAGGTTTTTGATATGTGTAAGATTGAAAAATATAATTTTCAATGCAAAATTTGGATCCAAAATTCATCAAAAATGGAGATACTTGTAGAGAAATCAAGGAGATTACAAGGGTGAGTTTAACTAGTGTTTAACTCAAATATCAACCTTGGAGGAACAATTCTTTATCAACTAGGATTAGGAGTGGTTTGGGTTTTCATGAAGGTGAGCATAAATCAAATAAATGAATAAATTATGAAAAATGCATGAAAATTGAAGTTTTGGATGCTAAAAAGGGAAAATGAGAAAATTGTGACAAAACTACCATAATTTTTAGGTGGCATAGATGAAACCACCACTTAGAATTATAAAAATATATTTTTTAATATCAAAACCACCATTGTGATTTTGTATCCTAAACTGGTGACTTTGACACTGAAATCAATAAATTCATCACCAAAGAAGAAACTTAAACACAAAGGCCATAAATAACTCATAAAATAAATTATAGGATTTAAGAAAGATAAAAAATGGGCTAAAGAGAGAGTAAGGTGGAGGAATTTGAGAGAGAACCATTCTTGAGCATATTCTAGAGATCATTGAATCATCATCAAATTTATTTTAGAAATATTTCACATGGAAATTTTAGGTGCATGCATATTTCCCCCTTCTGAAGACACCTTATCATGAATTTAGGAGAGTGTGGTCTTGAACATTGTTTCACTAAAAATAAAATTATAGTTATAAATACTTACCTTAATTACCTATGTGTCACATTAAATCCAGTTGAGAATCCATGCTACCTATGATTAAAATATGGGAATAAAGTGCATATTTAAAATAATGCAAAAAAAATGATACTTAATCAAAACAAAGATGGGATGATTTATCATGTACATGAGGATGAGTATACTACCTAAACCATCTCATCAAGGAATTAAACCTAGCACTAAGTGTCACATACCTAAAAAAATTGAAATGACATTCAAACATGCTATGGAAGACAAAGTTTTTAAATTTTATTATTTTTGGGCACAAATCACATTACTTTAGTCATAATATCATCTAAAATGCATAAAACATGAGTTTGGAAGAAAAATTGTTAAAAAAAAAAAAAAAAAAAAAAATCTCAATTACTAGTTTAAAACACTATATATTTGAAAATTGACCCAAAATAGAAATAATTAATACTAATTGAGTTTTGAGATTTTTTTAGCTTTAGATTTATGACAATATATTTGATATAGGAAGTATCTGAATTGATGAGCAAAAAAAGAGGATGGAAAACATACTAATGGGATGAACATAGAGTCAAACCCAAGTTAGTTATGAGTGTTTTGATGCTTCTTCCCCAATTTTTAACTTTTGACTAAAAATTCACAAACTTCTATTAAATTTTTAATTTATTAATGGATGGGTTTGGAAGGGTGGTTAAGATAAAACAAATTTAATTTATTATTATTTTTGGCTAAAATTATCTTATGTGGGATTTATGGTAAGGCATAACTAGTGGTCAAAACTCTACGCTTGGATGGTGTATACACATAATATTTTCAAACTTTTATCAAATAATAATTATTTACATCTTGATGGAACCCGTTGAGACTAAATATCTCTAGGTTCACACCCTAAGGGGTACATTGAGAAAGGGGTGGGAAGTCCTTTGGTGCTTCATAGGATTTTTATCCCTTTTTCCACATTATTACCAATCTAACCAGCTCCCAAAACCATTACCTAAGATATTTTTCCTCCATTGAAAACTCCTCTAGTATTTTCCTCCTTCTTTCCCTCATTTTTTTAAATCTTAAACCCCTTTTGGTCAGTTGGTTGTACTAGGTCGACTAGGTCGACTCAGTACAATTTAGGGGTATCTTTCACCTTTTTAGCTTGTTATCCTTTCGATTGACCTAGATCAGACTTAGTGAATTATCCCCAAAAACACAATAGGTCGACTGGGTTGACCTTATAAAGCCAACATTTCTAGGAAGATTTAGGATAAGATCCACTTATATATACAAGATCATTTTGTCATTATTTCAAATATGCAATCAAGAGTTATTATTTGCTCATGTTTCTTCACAATATGCTCTTCCACTATTCTAATTGAGGAGACTTATCTTAGGTTTATTATTTAGAGAATATAGTCTTATGGTTAAGTCTTGGATGCTTTGGTCTTTCCTAGTGATCCTTATAAACCACAACAACCTCTTACAAATCCCCTTTAGCCAAGAGAGAGATTAAGTCTCTATGTGTTCATATTTAGGTAAGTATATTCTAACTTTTTTCTCCTCTCTTTTAGTAGATAGAATTAGCATAAGTGTTGGCTTGAATAATACCATCTTTCATATTTCATGTATTAGGGTATTACTCATATTTACTTTAATTTAGGTTCCCTATACATGTTTGTTACATTGTTTCTAACCCCCACTTTGTGCCACAAGCTTTGGTGTGCACTCGATTATATTTACTTTCTTATTATTAGAATAGGTGAATGTTTTAAACCTTAAGACTCCATTAGAGTTGTTGTGTGATTATGTTAGACTATAGGCTTTGTAACCCTTCCTAGCATGATATGTTGTGACAAGTGATCCCCTAATCAGGTCTAGTAGATCCCTATATTGGTCATTCTCTCGCTTAACAAATGTATCCCAATCAAAATTGTAGGTATGTTTTATTTTCTACAAGTTAGGATTGATTTATAGACATGATGCATTTATGATTTCATACATTCTAGTGAACCTGATGTGAAACTAACCCTTGCATGATTTATTTCACTTATTTTCATTATTTTTATCATAGTAGATCACCTTTATCAACCCAATTTTTTGACTTCTATGTGTAGGTTTCCAGGAACATGCAACTAGATCGACCCAGTCGACCCAGTATAGGTTTCTAGCCTTTTAAACATGTAGTTTAGCCTACTAGGTCAACCTAGTCAACCTTGTACATTTTTAGCACTCTACAATAAGTTCTTGCATAGCTTGATTGATCATGTCAACCTAATTTTCAAGTTTTACCAACATAATTCAAGGTTTTTCATCATCAATCTTTATTGATTTCATCTTTGATCCATTGAGGTTCCTTTCTACCTCTCTATTTTTATTTTTATTTTCTATCTTTCTTTTCACATTTTATAGTCTTTAAAACTACCCTTGCATAGTCAACTAGATTGACCTTACTGACCCAGTTCTATGTGTTGTCTAAAATAACTAGGTTAACCCTAGCTGGCCCTATTCATTTTCAAACCTTGCTTCTATAGTATAGTTTTGACCTTGTCAACCTTGTTCTTATTTTGTGCATATAGTGTCAACACTATACCTTGTTTAAATTTGGAATTAATATTTATATGTTAGTAATTAATTCACACCTTTCTTTTCCTATTACTTGCATGCTTAGAATAGTTCACATAGTCTAATTAGGTGGTTTTTAATTAACTGTGTAGTTTCAATATTTATATTTTATGCACACATGACCAATCAAAAAACTAAACAAGCATTTTAACATTTGTCTACCCAAGGCCAACCTATTTGGCTTTCATCACCTATGGAAAAGCTAACTTGATACTTTGGTCAAGTATATAACATGGTTAATGGTATATTCTGGCTAAGCACAAGACACCCTTATCATTGAGGTATATGAAGTGAGGAGGTAGTCCCTAATACCTGTTAGAATAATTGTCATTGATGTCAAAGGAATTGTAATAGATATGAATGGAAATGTCAAATAGAATTGTTTTTGGAGGTAAATGGAAGTGTTTAGAAGTGAATGTAATTATTGTTGGAAGTGAACAAAATTGTTTCTGGAAGTTGAACAGAATTGTTTCTTAAAGTGAATGGAAATGTCAACCAAATTATTGACAAGAATGTCGATAGAAATGTTAATGGAATTGTCAATAGAAATATTGACAAAAATATCAATGGTCATATCTTTTGGTAAAGAGGTATCTCTTGGATGGGACACATACTTTAAAGATTATATAAGGGAGAAGAGATGTGGAAGTATAACATGCATTCAATTTGAATGAAGATCATATAAGTGTGAGAGAGAAGGAAGAGAGGAAAAGTAGAAAATAAAATAGAATATCTCTTAAGAAAAGAATTATGAAGGGTAGATTTATTTTAATAAAGAATATTCTTTGAGAATTGTGAAAGAGAGGAGAGCAAAAAGTATATAATAAAATTAATGAGAGAGAAAGTGTAAGAGAATCAAATTCATCATTTGATTGAAGAAGTAATCACAGACGATGGAATAGATTTGGCTTGGGGTTAGTGCCTCATAATCTAGGGTTTGGTGTTCCTATGGGTTGGTGCTCATGAATTGGCCAAGTTGATGCTTGGCGAAGGGGATCAATGTCTCCAGTGGGTTGGTACTTAGAAATTGATTGAGTTGGTTCTTGGTTTAGGGATTGATATCTCCATTAGGTTGGTGCCTATAAACATTGTAAAAGAGTTATATATATAAAAGGAATATTTCTCCATGGTTTTCTCCTGAAAGGGTTTCTATGTAAATATGTGTTTATTTGCATTGTATTCTTTGATTTCTTTTAATATGTTAATTATGGAGTAATTTGAGGTTTTTTATCTAATATTAATAGTCAAAAATTTTAAAAAAAAATCTTATAATGATTCACCCCCCTCTTAGTATAATCTTGTGCTTAAAAATTGGTATCAAAGTCAGTTCTTTCGATGTTAGCATAACTACTAGAAGGTAGATCTTAAAAAGCACATATGGTAGGATCTCAAGTGTTGGATGGTTTCTCCACTAATAAGGATCCTTTGTTAGATGTAATGAATTATGCATTTTGGAGCATAAGGATGAAGACTTACTTGATGGCCCTAGGTTTCGATATTTCACAATCAGTGGTAATAGGATACATAATGCAACAATTTATACCAATGGATGCCACCAAAAAAAGTCAGTGAGAAAAATGTGAAATATATGAATGAAATCTTATGAAGGCTTTCAAAAAATGAGTTTGTTAAGGTTATGCATTGTGAATCTGCAAAAGAGATTTGGGATAAACTCAACACTATTTATGAAGGTGATAGTAAGGTGAGAAAATCAAAACTCCAAACCCACCAAAGGTAGTTTGAAAGTTTAAAAATGAAGAATTATGAAAACATTACTGGGTATCTTCTTCATTTTGATGAGATTGTTAATGTTATTCAAGGACTTAAAGAGAAAATTGAAGAATCTGTAATTGTTCAAAAAGTCCTAAGATCCCTACCTTTGAGATTTGATGTGAAGTTATCCACCATTATATAAATGAAGGATTTATACATGATGAAAATGGATGAGCTCCATGGAATTATTATGGCATACAAAATGAGAACCGGATCTAAGAGATAGTTGAAGAAGGAAGCCTCATTAAAGGTCTCAAAGAAAGAGAAGATCAAAGAACCAGAATCAAGTGAAAATTCAAGTAGTGAAGAAGATGAAAATGAAGATATATTCATTTAGAATCTAAAGAAAGGATTGGGAAAATATAAAGGAAAGTTACCATTTAAATGCTTTAATTTTATTAAAATGGGTCATTTTATAGCCAAATGTCAAAATAAAGGAAATAACAATGATGAGGGAAACAAACCAAAGTACAAAAGGGGATTTAAGCTGAGTAAAGACAAGAAAAGATTTGAGAAACAAAATAAAAGCCTATACTCCAAGAGGTATAGTAGCTCATATGAAGAAAACAAAGAAAGTGATGTTGAGAGTGATAATGAAGAGATTCTATTCATGGCGATAGAAGAAAATGCCACCACCAGCAAAGATATTTTGGAGGAATATGAAGACATGGAAGAAGAAGGTGAAGTGAACCTTGAATAAGAAATTATTTGCACATTAGATGAAATGAAAGCATTTAAGAAGAAGAATTAGAAACTAAAGTTACAGCTCCAACAATATGAAGAATAGAATTGATAATTCAAAGTGAAGACATCACAAGTCCTTGAGGAATCAAACAAGGTAATCATTGATCTAAAAAATCAAATCAAAAAAGTTAAACAAGTTGAGGAAGATTTGAGAATTTAGAAACAAATGAAAGAAGAAGAATATAAAAAGCATGAGACCAAGATCATTGCTTTGAAAAAGGACTTAGAGAGAGAAAATATAAATAATCTAAATTTTGAAAAGAACACTGAGGTTTTAGATGAGATCCTAGACCATTAGAGATCATTTTTGAATAAGTCGGGTCTTGGCTATGGAGATGAACAAGAACATACTAATAAGACCAAAATCTATGCATAAATTCTCAAGGAACCTACAAAGAATGAAAGAAAGAAGGAAGAAAACACCATCAAGAGACCATATGTTCTTATCTATATGAATGTGACCATGTTTGGAATTTCCTTTCATGGTTATTTCTTTTATTGTAATCACTTCAGTCATAAGAAGGTAGACTACAAAAAGAGAGCAAGAGATAATGAAGCAAGGAATACAAGCAAAGTCATTCATAAAGTCTTTAATAGAAACTATAATTCATTTGCTCCCCTATCATACTATAATGGGGATGTTATTATCTATTATAATTGCAACAATTATGGACATATAACACATTTTTGTAGTAGTGGGTTTAAATTCTCCAAATAGGATCAAAGAAAAAAATTTCAAATATAGAGGAAAATAAAAAAGAACCTACAAAGATCTATATAAAGAAGTCAAAGGAAGATAAACAAGATCAAGAAAAATCCATGCTTGTTGAAATCACATTTCATGCATGAGATGAAGGGCAGTAGTGGTACATTGATAGTGGATGTTAAAGACATATGACTAGAGATAAAAGCATGTTTATCTCATTGAAGAAAGTGAATGAAGGTACAATGAAACTTGGTGATAATTCTATAGCAAAAATAATCATAAAAGGTACATTGAGTCTTGATAATGGTAAAACAAAAATAGAGAATGTTTTATATGTTGAAAGATTAAAAAATAATCTCTTGAGTGTAAGCCAAATGTGTGATCAATGACACACACTTAATTTTTATGCTAAAGGATGTGAAATAAAGAAGGCAAATATGGGAGAATTAGTTGTAGATGCTCATAGAACCATAAACAACCTATACATGCTTGGAGAAATGAGAAGAGAAAAATGTTGTCTAAGTCAAGTTGAAGAGAGTTAGCTATGACATAGAAGGTTAGGGAACATAAATTTTGATAATCTTATGAAAATCAACAACAAACAAGCTATGTGAGATATGCCCAAGATAATGAAACCTTCAATTCAAAAGAAAGGAATATTTGACCACTAAACCACTAGAGTTGATTCATATGGATCTTTGTGGTCCTACCAGAACTAAAAGCATGTAAGGTGAGAGATAATCTATGTTTCTCATTCATTATTATACTATAATGACATGGGTATCCTTTCTAAAAGAAAAATTAGAAGCATCTGAAAAGTTTAAAGCTTTCAAGGCATTAGTAGAAAATGAAAAAAAGTTGAAAATAAACTGCCTAAGGTCAGATCAGGGAGGTGATTTTATTTCAAATGAATTCATTGAGTTTTATGAAGATCATGGAATTAAGAGATAATACTCAGCTACAAGGAATCCACAACAAAATTGAGTGGTGGAAAGGAAAAATCAAACCATTCAAGAGATGGCCAGAACTATGTTAAATTAATCTAAGCTATCAGATAGATTCTGGAGATAAGTATTGGTTAAGGGGGAGCTAAATTTTTTTGTCTCCTTGAATAACCATTTGCAATTAATGTAAAATATGGATAATATTAGTATGGGGAGTTACAACAAGGGGGAATTGTAGAAAATAAGATGGGGAGTTACAGAAAAGAAGATCTTTTTGGAAGGTTGCCATCAATGACAGAGGGGGAGATTGTTGGAATAATTGACATTGATGTCAAAGGAATTATAATGGATATGAATGGAAATTTAAAATGGAATTGTTTCTAAAAGTTAATGGAAGTGTTCATAAGTGAACAAAATTATTGTTGGAAGTGAATGGAAGTGTTGATAGAAGTGAATGGAATTGTTGCCAAAAGTGAATAGAAATGTCGATGGAAATGTTAACAGAATTGTCGATGGAAATGTTAATGGTCACATATTTTGGTGAAGAGGTATCTCTTGCATGGGACACATCCTTTAAAATTTATATAATGGATAAGAGATGTGGAAGTATAAAAATCATTCGATTTGAATGAAGATCATAAAAGTGTGACAGAGAAGGAAGAGAGGAAGAGTAGATAATCAAATAGAATATCTCTTAAGAAAATAAGTATGAAGGGTAGATTTATTTTAATGAATAATTTTATTTGATAATTTTGAAATAGAGGAGAGCATAAAGTATATAGTAAAATTAATGAGAGATAAAGTTTAAGAGAAGCAAAGTCATCATTCGATTGAAGAAGCAATCACAGATGATGGAATCAATTTGGCTTGGGTTCGGTGCCTCATAGTCTAGGGGTTGGTGCTCCTATGGGTTGGTGCTCATGAATTGGCCAAGTTAATGCTTGGAAAATGGGATCAATGTCTCCAATGGGTGGGTGCTCATAAATTTATTGAGTTGGTGCTTGGTTTGGGGATTGGTGTCTCTAGTAGGTTGGTGCCTATAAACATTGTAAAAGAGTTATCTATAAAGAATATTTCTCCATGGTTTTATCCTGAAAGTGTTTCCATGTAAATATGTGTCTATTTACATTGTGTGGTTTTGCATTATATTATTTGATTGCTTTGAATATATTAATTGTAGAGTAATTTGAGGTTTTAGATTTAAGTTTAATATTTGAAAGAAAAAAATATCTTATACTGATTCACCCCCCCTCTTAGTATAAGCTTGTACTTAATAATACCAAGCTTATATCATTTCTACTATAATCCCTTTCAACCCAAAATAATTGAAACCATCCTTAGATTGTTATCTAGTACCTTAATTATAGACAACTTCCCATCACCATTAAAATCATTTCTCAAATAATCTAATAAAACATTTTAGGTTGACTAATTAGTTAGATCTTTACTTTTCAAGTTGATTTATTTCTCTTTTCTTTATTGTGTGTGCAAAAAATTACATTTTCCAATATTAGTACAAGGTTTTGTTTTGTGTTACTCAATTAGATTGGCCAACATTGATCCAATTGACTATTTTTTCCCTTTATCTCTTACTTTCATATATTATCTACAAAAAATGTCTTATTTTATCTCATAACTTGTTATCAACTTTATGTTTTTCCCTATCTATTGTACTAGGTCAACCCAATCAACCATGTACATTTTTTAGCCTCTATCCAATGTAATGGATCGATCCATTCAACCCCATATATTTTATATAACCTTTTACCTCTTTTTCTTGCCTTTATTTACTATAATAGATTGACCTAGTCAGCGTTGTATAGTTTATAGGTCTTATTTTATATGTCTGGTCGACCTAGTCGACCCTATACTATTTTTTTATTTCCTTGTTCATCAATATAGTTATTTATATTTCCAATTTTGCATCCTATTCATCTCTCCTCAGTCAGAATGAAATATCCTATCAAAATCTTATTAGATATCTTACACCCATTAAAATAATATATGGGATGTTCATTTATTCCTCTCTTTTCCTCCTAAGATCACCATCACTCTTGGGGTACCTCTTCTCCTCCTTCATCCATGACCTATAACATGGTATAAATAACACTTCAAGATGAATTTAATGGATATAATCCTTTCCTTACCTACCCAGATACTTCCCATCTTCAAAATATTCAAACTAATGTGGGAGTGAATGATAGAATTTTACGTAATAACCCCATTAGTAACTCTTCTTATAATAATCCTCCCCCTAACACCAATTTTGGGAGTACTCTTACAAACACCAACCCACCTCCTAATACAACTCAAATTTTATCCCAAGTCATTCAACAAATAAACATTATGTAAAACTCTAATACCAACCAAATGATGTAACTTTAACAACACTTAATTAATGTGGCTAATCAACCTCCAACTATTCATCCTCAAGTTAATCCTAATTATATTCCTCCACCTCTTATGGATGCCTCAGGTAATGTTATTAATCAACCCATAATGAATAATAATATGCTTCAAAACATTTAAAATGAGCCTTTATCTCCCTTCATTATTTCCATTGATATTGGTAACATATCTCTAACTATCAAATATGATTGGACTAAAGACCTTGCTTCATTTCTCAAAGCCTTTGAAAACCTTTCCAAAGAGTGGATCCAAACTAATACCTTTGATGTAACTAAAATCTTAGTCAAAAAATTTACTGATGATGTATTAAAATGGTATAATAAACCTCTGCAACATTCTATTTGGCAACTTGAATATTTGGTTAAACCTCTAGTTAAAGAGTTTCAACACAATGATCTTCCCAAAAATTATCTTAGCCACTTCATCAATGGTCAGCAATCTCCCACTGAATTAAATCATGAATTTATCAAAACATGGAAATATTTAGCTCATAAATCTAACCATAAAATGAATGATAATAATTTATTCAAACTCTCTATCATTGCTTTAACTCCTACTGTCCAATATAAGGTTCAAACCTTTACTCCTCAAACACTTAATGAATCTCTTGATCAAGTTAAGCATCAAGAATTTATTATGAAGAAATTTGAACCTAATCCTAAACTCATTAAAATATATTTATAAACATATAATGTTATCACTATTAATGCTTTGCAAACCAAACAAAGAGTTTCCAAAACCAATATTCCTTCACCTTCTCATACACCTTTTACAGTTCAATAAATAAAACAATTTTTACCACCCTCAAAACCCTTCATTTATCCCAATGCTCCTCTTAAGTGGTATGAACCTAATCTATTTTATTGGTTCCATGTTGACAATTATCATTCTCATTAATCTTGTATCGGTCTCAATAATTTTTTTATCTCCTATATGCTTGATGATTCATTCAATCACAAAGCTATGATCAATCTTCATCATCAAGAATACACTATTTCTTCCCAAAAATGACAAACTTTTAAAACTTCCACCTCTAATAATGAAAAATATTCTTCAAATAATCAAGAAAATGTCAAGGATGTTTGTGCCTTTGATACTAATTATGACCAATATTATAAAAACTCTCAATATGTCAACACTTCCAAGGTCAATTATCATTGTAAACCGACTCACAAAGATCCCTTTACCAAGCCTAAAAAACCATCTTTAGAAGAACAACTTCTTAAATATAATACCACCACTAATGTTAATTTGAAATAACCTGAGGAACAAATCCCTTCTTATGATCCTCTAACCACATCTATTCCTCCAAAGTCTAATTTACCTTCTAAACCTCATGCTGGTTCTTCTAAATCACATTGGAATTTTGTTTAAGAACTCAACTCTATGCCTTGAAAATTTCATCTTATGTAGTTGGTTCTTACATCACCCTATCATCATAAATTCCTTATGTAACAAATTTAAAATATTGAAGATCCATCTTCCTTAGATGAATAACCACCTTCTATTGATTCTCAACCTACTAATGTCAATACCATTAAAACTGTGTCCCTCTTCCAAACTTTCCATTGAATTTCTTAAAGAGGACATGATCAATGATGAAATTATTTTTCATGTTGATGATATTCCACTCTTTATTAAAGTATCCATTAATACCACTCTTATTCAAAAATTTCTAGTTGATGAAGTTTCTTGTATTAATGTCACATCTTTATGGATTATACAATAACTTAGTTATAATAAGGATAATCTCAAGAAAAATTGTTTTACTTATGGTTTTGATAAGACTAATAAAAATCAACTTGGCTATATCTAGATTCCATTAACCATAGGACCTAAGACTATTTGAACTAAGCTCATGGTCCTTGATCTTCCTTTATCTTATAACATACTCCTTGGTCATCCATGGACTCATCGAATGAGGGCCATTTCTTCTTTCGGTAGTCATTGTATTAAATTCTAACATAATGGAAAATTATATAAGTATGAATTTTATCCTAACCCTTAAATTATTCAACTACCTAATCCTAAATCATAATATCATGTTCCTACGATTGCTAAGATCAATAGTGCTCTTTTACCTGAGTTCATCAACATGAATCCTGATTTACAAGTTACTCTTGTAAATTCCAATGATGATGATCCCAATGAGTTGAAACATACTTAAAATACCACAAAGTTACCTCCCTACATTTTAAAATGGTTTCCTCATTCTATCTTACCAAGATACCACATTATTCATCTCATAGATGAGATTAATAATTTTATCCCTCTATGCAATACTCAGGAGCTTTATTTACCAGAAGATGCCTTCACTTGAAATGATTTTGGAGCGGATAAATTATTTCAAGATATTATCATCATGTCTCCTTGTAAATTTAGTAATATTTTTATTTCATCTTCTAAAACTCCCCTTGATTCTCAAGTATGTATGATTTCTCCAACATACACCAATAACTATATCATAGTCCAAGCTCAATCTAGAGACTTGAATGTCCAGCATTATCAAAAACATTTATCCCAAATTCATGATTTTAATAAATATGTTCATAAAATTTATGTGGATCATACCTTTATGAGGGTCATTCACTTCCCATCAATCCTCCTCTTATCAATACTCCTTGGGTGGTAGAGCAAATTATGCCTTCTAAATCTATGAAAGTTCCTACACCTTTCGATCCTATCATTCCATCAGATACTTTTCCCATCACCATTTTTACTAGAACTCCAATCTCTTCTACTCCATCTACTTATTATACTCTTGAAATTACATTGTATGCCAAGGCAACCGATGTTCATTAGATACACTATGAGTCTAATTGCCATGGAAATAAAATTTTAGATCTTGAAGCAAATATTGATTATTATGGTCCTCTTCCTAATTTTCCTATTGATTAATATATCCTTGAGATAAATTATGCTTGATAACCTCAACTTCCTTGGTACCATCATAAATTTGGAAATTTTAAGACTAAAAATCCTTACTTCAACAACTTTGTTTCTAGTGTTGATACTAAAACAATTCCAAATTCTACCTTACCCAATGTACCATACCACTTTCAAGATATTAATTCCATGCTTATTGAAGAAAATACTTGAATCAAATATATTACACCATTTTATCCTCAACTAATTATAGTTTTTTAAGAATTTTCACCTTTTGAACATGATAATTTTAGCTTATTCTTTGATAAATATTCTGAGTCTTTTGCTTGGTCCTATAAGGACATGCCTAGCATTAACCCTAGCATTGTGGTGCATAATATCATTAATTATCCTTATTCCAAGCCTATGTATCAAAAAATATATTATGCTCAAATTTTTAACTTTATGTCATAAGGAAATCATCAAATTACTTGATGTTAAATTTATTGAACCAGTGGATTATTCTAAATGGGTTTCTAATATTACCCTCATTTAGAAGAAATCCACTATGGTCATTCACATTTGTATTTATTTCCACAATATTAATCCTTCTTATCCTAATGACAACTTTCCCTTACCTTCAATATATTCCATAATTGATTCCACAACTGATTATGAAATGATATATCTTATGGATGGCTTCTTAGGATACAATCAAATTGATATCACTCCTAAGGACCAACATAAGACTAATTTCACTAAAGAATGGGGCACCTATTGCTTTTTAAAATTCCCTTAAGCCTCAAAATTCTAGATCAACTTATCAATGAGAAATGACTCACATTTTTCATGATTTCATTCAAAAAATTATTGAAACCTATGTAGATGATCTTATTGATAAATATAAACATCGTAAGAATCATATTTTCGATCTCACTATCATCTTTGACCATATTCTTAAATATAAAGTTAGAATTAATCCTTAAAAATGTGTCTTTGGAGTCACATCTATTAAATTATTAGGATTCTTAGTCTCTCTACATGGCATTGGCATTGATCCTACCAAAATTAGTGCTATGATCAACATTCCCATTCCTCTCTCTATTCTCTACATTCATACCTATTTTGGAAAGATTAGGGAAATTAGACTATTTGTAGTTGAAATGGCATATTTAATTCACTCCAATTCCCTTCTCAATAAAATTACTAATTTAGAATGGATGGATCCATGTCAAAAAGCCTCTAATAACATAAAATAGTCTTTACTTCACCCACCTACACTTCATCCTCCTTCTAATGATAACCCCTTGATTTTATATACTTCTTCCACACCTATTTTAGTTGGGGAAATGATTGCCTAACAAGATGATATGGGAAGAGAGTATGATATCTATTATATTATTCAAGGCCTCATCGACTATGAGATAAATTATACCAAAATTATGCATGATTGCCTTACCATTTATTTCATAGCTAAAAAGCTTTGCCACTATATGCTTTACCAAAATGCTTATGTCATCATTAATTTTGACCCCCTTCATCATTTCTTCTCCAAATAATTTCTTCTTAGAGATATAATTGGAAAATGGATGACCTTACTTATGGAATTTGATCTCTACATCATCACTCAAAAATTTGTCAAAGGGCAAGTCATAGCTGATCAACTTACTATAGCTCCCATTCCAACCACATCTTCCCTTCAAGATTATCTTCTAGATGGAAATATCATTTACATTGAATGTCTTAATGAAGCTATTTCTCTCAAATATTATTTTCATATCTTTACCACCAATCTTAAATCCAATAAATTTGATGAATCTTCCACTCCCTCTGGTACTACTAAACCAAAATTAGTTATCAAGATGCTTCCTGAAATCAATGTTGACTTACATGAAGATACTTGGACCCTTCACTTTTATGGTTTTAAATTCCTTCAAAGATATGGGTTGGGTTCATTCTCACAATTCCTCTCAGTAAAATCATTCCTTTATCTTTTCACTTCACCTTTGATGTCAGCAACAATATGTCTAGGTATGAAGCTCTTATCTTAGGCATGAGAGTTGATCTTGATTTAGGTGACTCTTAGCTTATTTATTGTCAAGTTAGTGGTGATTATCAGTGTAAAATTTTAAACCTCATTACCTATCATCAAATTTTAACCACTCTTGCTAAGGATTTTATCTATTTTACTATTGATCCTATTCCTAGAGATCAAAATTCCATTGCTGACTCTCTTGCCTCATCAACATCTCTCTTTCATCCTCATCAATTTATTTATTATCCTTCATTTATTATAAAAATAATAAAATCCCCATTCTTCTACTCAACCACCATATTTACTTATCTATCATATCGAGGCTATTACCATTTGACAAATTCCTTGGTATAAATATATAATTCAATTATTGGAACATTAAACTTATCCTCCTAACATAGACTCTCATGAAAAAGAGATGTATTCATAAACAATCTTTCAAGTATGTATTTCCACACAACATCATTTACTATTGTAATGTTGAAGGTATCTTGCTCTATTATGTTATGCAAGATGAGGTCCCTCTTCTTCTTGAATAATCACATGGGGGAATTTGTGGTGGTCACTATAGTGGAAATGTTATAACACAAAAATGCCTATGTATGTATTAATTTTGGCCTACTCTCAAAAAGGATGCAATCGAATATTCTAAAAAAAGTAATCCTTGTCAGCTTCATGATGATCTAATCCATTCACCTCTAGTCAAACTTAAAACTATTGAATCTCCTTGGATGTTTTCCACATGGGGATTTTATCTCAATGGTAAACTTCCTTGATCCCAAGATGGGCATGTCTTTATCACCACCACTATCAAATATTTTACTAAGTGGGTTGAATTCATGCACCTCATTAATGTCACTAGTCCTACCATTTAAAAATTTATTCTTAACAAAATAATTTACCAGTTTGGTGTTCCCCATACCATCATTTAGAAATTGGTGGTAATCTTAAAAATAAACATGTTAAACAACTTTGTAATAAATGCAAGATCAACCATAAATTTTCCATGCCCTATCATCTGCAATGTAATGGTTAAGTTGAGGCCACTAATAAAATTCTCAAAAAAATTATTCAAAATACAATTCATGAAACCCACATGGATTGGCATATTCTTCTTTACCCTGCACTTTGGACCCATCAAAATAGTATACATACTACCACTAGAGCAACTCCATTTTATCTAGTCTATGGTTCTAAATCAGTTCTTCCTTTAGAAGTTGAGCTTCCCTCTCTTAGTATATCTCTTCATGGAATTATTCTTGATAAATAATTACATGAAACTCACCTTTATGCCATTGATCTTCTTGATTAACTGATCCAAAACTTAGAAGTTCTGTTTGATAAATATCTCAATAGCATAGAAATAACATAGTAACAATGAATTCTCTGAGAAGAGATGTAGTATTACTCAAGATCACAATACAATAATATGCTTATCTCTGGGAAGATATGTCTGTCTTCACATTTTGGGTTACCTCTTCATTTATACACATTTTGAAATCATGGGGAGGATGTGGAAGGTCACCAATCTCAAGGGAGATTAAGTGGTTTGACTTCTAAGATTTAAAACAATACAGAATTCAATGAATTACTATTTTTAGAAACTTACTATTTTTAGACTGCACTATTAAAATTAAAATTTGAGGCACTTCCATTGGGTTTTTGGGGGTCAAACTTCATTGAGAAAAGCTCAATATCATTTCACAATGTTCTCCTCATTCTTAGATTTCCAATGGTTAAAAGATGAGTCAATTGGAGCTACGGTGCAAAAGTTATGGCTCCCAAAAGTTTCATCATCAATTGTTGTGGAACTTTCACCTGAATTATCGCCTAAATTTTTGCTTGGATCATTCCTCCCTCCTTAAAAATCAATGGTCCCCATTGCGTCAATGTTCCCCATCAAGTGTGGTAGTTTTTTCTTGATTTGATTCTCTATGAGCCACTCACCTTGATGGCTAAGATGGCCCCTTTTGACCACTCGATAAAGTAGAATAGAGTGTCCTCTTGTTGTCTTCATCTAGGTATCCATAATTTGATCCTCTTCCACTGGAACAAAACTCTATGGATCAAGCTCATTAATGTCTATTTATTCTACTATAACTAAAGTGTCTAAGAGAGGTGGGTGAGTTTCAGGAGCTCCACATTGAATATTAGATGCAAACCAAGGTAGGCTAGTGGGTTCAACTCAAAAGCATTTCTCCAACTCTTCTGGTGATGGTGTAGGGACCATATCGTAGAGGCTAAATCTTTCTATGTGGGATTGTAAGTCATTCCTTCTGAATCCACAACCAAACCTTGTCACCCATATCAAAATGGTTTGTAATCCTATGTTTATCATGGCATTGCTTATACTTCTGATTCATCTTCTCTAGGATGTCATGAACTTGTTGCTGGATGTGTTGCATTTGTTCAATAAAATTTATTGCTTTTGCTACCTCAAATCTTCCATGAGGTGTGTATTCCATGGTGTAAAATGGAATAGCTATATCAATTGGTGCCATGGGTTAGAACCCAAAACATACTTGGAATGGACTATGCTTGGTCAAGTTGTACAACACCTGATTGTATCCATGTTGTATGAAAATAAGTCCCTCATCCCATGTGCATGGATGTTTAGAGTGATACATCTAAATAATGTGAACAATCAAGCGATTTACCACCTCTGTTTGACCATCAGTCTGTGGATGGAAGGCTATGGACTTCATCAGCTTAGTATCCATCATCTTCCATTAAGTGGACTAGAAGATGCTCAAGAACCTGCTATCTCGATCTGAGACAATGGACTTGGGGATACCAAAATGGAGCCATACATGACTAAAATATAGTTAAGTAGTTTCCTCAATAGATATATTTTTCTTACAAGCAATCATGATAGCCATTTTTGAAAAATGATCAAATACCACAAAAATACAATCCTTACCATGTTTTAAAGTGGGAAAACTTGAGAGAAAATCCATTGAGATGGATTCCCAAGGCCTGGTTGGTTATGGCAATGGCATGTACAATCCTTGCTTCTTATTTGTTGGCTTGGCTATCACACATGGGGTGCAAGATTTGAGATATCTTTCCACATCCTTTCACATATGGGGCTATTAGAAGTGTTTTTGAAGAACTACCAACATCTTTTTAATACCAAAGCATCCAGCTATCCTACTGAAGTGTGCTTCCCATATCATCTTTTGTTGCTCTACAACTAGAACACAGATGTGCAAATCTGGCAAGGCAAGAATAGGGGTTGAGTAGAGTCTATTCTTAAAATACTCAAATGCCCTTTATTGTATTTCACCCCACTAAAATGTAGCTTTAGCTCCTCCTTTAGTCACTTGGGTTAGTGACCAAGCAACATGTGAAAATCCAAGAACAAACCTGTGGTAGAGATTTGCAAGACCAAAAAAGCTGCAAAGCTCTGTGAGGGTCCTTGGTGTGGGCCATTCTCCAATAACTTGAATCTTTTCTAGATCAACATGGACCCCTTCCTCATTCACAACGTACCTAAGGTACTAAATTTTTGTCATCCTAAATGTGCATTTGTTAAGATTTGCATGCAACTTGTGCTCCTAAAGAGTTTAAAGCACCTTACGAACATGTTGCAAATGTTCTTCCCATGTTATGTTATAGATGAGTATGTCATCTAAGTAGAAAACCACAAATGAGTTGGTGAAGGG
Organism: Torreya grandis; assembly: GCA_037957365.1. Classification (NCBI taxonomy): domain Eukaryota; kingdom Viridiplantae; phylum Streptophyta; class Pinopsida; order Cupressales; family Taxaceae; genus Torreya; species Torreya grandis. The sequence goes on along the minus strand of JARHVA010004479.1, from coordinate 850,974 downwards.
TTGTAGGATGTCACCATCATCCTCATGAAGTTTGCAGGTGCATTAGTTAAGCCAAAAGGCATAACTAACCATTCAAAGAGCCCCTCCTTAGATTTGAATGCAGTCTTCCAGACATCAGTGGGATCGATGGGAATTTAGTGATAACTAAATTTGAGATCAATTTTGGTAAAGAACTTCACACCATGGAGTTAGTCTAGTAGGTCATCAATCTTGGGGAGAGGATAGCAATTCTTCACAGAGATTTTATTCAGAGCTCGATAGTCAATGCAAAGCCTCCATGTTCCATCTTTATTTAGTGCCAAGAGAATTGGGATACCACAACATGAAGATCTTGGCCTGATGTGACCCTTTTGGATCAATTCTTGAATCTATCTTTTTATCTCATCATTCTCTAAAATTGATATGTGATACACAAGACTATTAGGCAAAGGTGATCCTGGGATCAAATTGATAAAATGTTTTACTTGGCAATGCAGTGGAACTCCTATGCGTGACTTGAATAAGTTATCATATTCTCCTATGATTCATCCTATCTACTTCTATTGTTTTGTTGATTGTGTAGTCAGGATTGCAACATCAGCCTTCTTGGATTTCTATGGCTTGACCACCATGAGAACAAATTACTTTGTTTTCTCCACCAATCTCTTGCATTGCTTAGCACTAATCAAGGAGACAGAGGTGGGAGATAATACCTCTTGTACCCTATAGTGCCATGTTCTAAGAGTGAGGGTGATCCTTTGGGTTCATGATTCATAGATGCCATGTCACTCATACATGAATGGCTGACCAAGGAGTGCATCACAAACATCTAGATTGAGCACATCACACAAGACTTCATCTTGGAATGGTTTTATAGCATATGAAAGAAGACACTAATGGGCTCAACCATCAAATACTGTAGGGCTTTAGATGAGGCTTCATGGATAGATTTAGACTTTTCACAACTTTAGCAGAGATTAAATTCTTTTGACTCCCACTATCAAGAATGAAATGTAGAGGCTTACCTTTTACCCATAATTTGGAGTGGAACAATCTTTCCTTGTCATCTAGTCTTTCCTCATGGGTCTATGATGAAGTGACAATGGTTTTAGGCTCAACATCTACAATTTATTCTTCATCCTCTTAGACTGTGGGTTGTGTATGAGGCAGAGTAGTAGATGTTGAGTATTATGACTTAGAAAGTAATAACTTTATAGCTCGACATTCTTTTTTGGAGTGAGTTCCAATTTTGTGGTAATCACACCATTTTCTAGCCTTCCCTTTCTGTGATTTCTTATCTTGAAACTCCTTTTGCTTCTAATTTTGGCCTCATGTTTGACCTTCCTTGTCACTTTTCCATTTTGAGGGTTGACTCTTTGTATTCTTTCTACCATGCTTCTATTCAATCTTTATTGTGAATTTGTATGCCTCACCGAGGGTTTCCAAATTGAAGAGTTCCATTTCCCCCCATATGTACAATTATAGTCCACCATGATATTTGAGAGTCTTATGTTTTTGACTTTCTTGAATGCCCAATCTTGCAAACAAAGAATGAAAAGTGTTTGTGTAATCTTGAATAGATTGGTCCTTACCTTAGCAAAGTTGTTGCCATTGTATGTACAGATCATCATATGCTCCGATGGGATAGTATTCTTCTTTCATCACTTCCATAAAATCATCCCAGGTAGGTTCCACCTCAAGGCCAATGTCATCTGTACTGAACCTCTTTTTGTACACTTCCCACTAGTTTTTCATAGGCAATGTTGATTTCAAAAGAGCAAAAGTAATCTTTTCTCCATCGGTGAACTTATTTACAGAGAAGTAGGAAGACAGTTGATCCAACCACTTTTATACTACATCAGCATTGATTTTACCTTCAAATGTAGGAATATCAAAATTTACCTAGACCTTGAAGGGTGTTGGGGCACTAAAATGACATTCCCTGGATGAGGAGCCAGGAAGTGGAGCCACGAAGCTAGGATTTCCCATCAGAAGTGTTTAAAGAATTTGGGAAAATTATTGTAGCATCTACACTTGTTTCCATTAGAGGGCTTCATTCACCATTTCCTTGAAAGGATCAGATGTCTCAGAGTCATCTACCATTTTAAGTCATTCGGAGTGAACAGGTGGAAAATTTGGAAGCTCTATTGTTTCCCACCCAAGCTTCTTGTAGCCTAACCTCATCCTCAGGATCATACACTCTCAAGACAAACCGCTCTGATACCACTAATCCAAAACTCATAAGTTGTAGTTGATAAATATCTTAAAAACATAGAAATAACATAGTAATAATGAATTCTCTGAGAAGAGATGTAGTATTACTCAAGATCACAATACAAATATATGCTCATCTCTGCGAAGAGATGTTTGTCTTCACATTTTAGGTTACTTCTTCATTTATACACATTTTTAAAGCATGGGGAGGATGTGGAAGGTCACCAATCTTGAGGGAGATTAAGTGGCTTGACTTCCAAGATTTAAAACAATACAAAATTTGAGAAATTACTATTTTTAGAAACTTACTATTTTTAGAATGCACTATTAAAATTGAAATTTGAGGCACTTCTATTGGGTTTTCGGGGGTCAAACTTCATTGAGATCTCAATGTCATTTCATGAAATTCTTCTCATTCTTATCTTTCCAACGGTTCAAACGGTGAGTCAATTGGAGCTACGGTGCAAAATTTATGGCTCCCAAAAGTTCTGTCATCAATTGGGGTGGAACTGTCACCCTAATTGTGGCCTAAATTATTGCTTGGATCATTAACATTATCTTTATACCTTACAACATAACCACCAATACAAGGCTTGTATTTCCAAACAACATAATAATATGTTAAAGTCTGTACTTTTAATGTTGGTGATCTTATCTTTGAATTAGACTACACCCATGAAAAATAAGGTAAATACATCCAAAAATGGTGGGGCCCATATTTAGTCAAAAATATTCTTGGTCCAAGCACTTACCATCTTCAAACCAATAAAGACCATTTTTTAAAAAATCCCACTAACACACAATTCCTTAGAAAGTATAGTTCTTAAACATTTACTTCTTTTTATTCTTTCTATATAACACTTTTTATAGGTTACTTACATGGGTCTCTCCCTCTATAGTAAGTTCCTTCCTTTCACAAACCTTTAGTGATCTTTTTTGGTATTTTGGTTTCTTCATGTACCATAGTCTTCTTTATCTTCTTGCATTTTCTATTGTTTTTTTCACCTTTTGGGTTTTTATTTTGTGAGTTTATATGTAAAACCATGGATAAGACCCACCATTCCTCACAAAATCACCATTTCTTACTTATTTTTCATATACTTTTTTCTTGTCAATGTTGTTTTGACACCCCTTGGGTTTTTCTTTTGTGAGTTACTTTGTAAGACTATGGATAGGAACCAACATCCCTCAAAAAATTAACATCTATTTGCTTTATATCTTCCTTATTTTATGTATTTTCATTGTAAGACTGTAAATAAGACTTGAACCTCCTCATAAAATTAGCACCTCTTCATGTTCTTGATCCTTGTTCTCAACTTTAGTTTTTTTTTCTTTTTCTAGATGAAATTTGCACAATAATATATGTTAGAATGTTTTCTTCTATTTCCCTCATTCTTATGATAAATAATCACACTTTACTATCATTATATCCCTGTTTTCCCTTTGTCACATTTTTTTTCAATTTGAAGTAATTCAAATTATTCCATGTATCACTCCTCTTTATTTCCCCTTTCTTTCACTCCACATTGGATAAAATAAGATAGAAGTCAAGATAACACTTTTATTTCACCTAGATTTATGAGACTCGTAGAACCCATGCTCTTTAAATTTTATCTCTCTTAGCAACCTTGTACAAAGTATTCAAATGAAAATCATCTTTAGCACCCATGTTTAGTTTTCCAAATACATATAGAGGAGGAATAGAAAAAGAAATCAAAAAATTCAAAAGCTAAATAATTTAAAATAAAAGGAAATGATATCTAAAAGGCGACATAAAAATCTCAAAATTTAAATTCACACCAAAATACATGATTCCAAGCACATATCCTATCTCCAATCAAAGCTCAAACTCCTTAGTTGGCCTCACATAGAGCTGAGGTCCTTTTGGGTGAAATAGGCCAATAGATTAGAATAGGGGATTTCAAAAAAATCTATGGTTCTACCTACTTTCTCACACAAGTACCCAATCTTTGTAATATATCAATGAATCTATAAGAGGTCTTGAAGAATGGGCAACACATCATGGGGAGGTAGGTCCATTTTAATTTTCATGCATATAGCCTTCATGGGATCATCTATAAACTACATTTGTTGACCTAAGACTTGTGTAGCTAAGAAAATTTCTTCATAGTCATTAAGGTTTAAATTCTTCTTGTTTTGACAAACCTAATTTGAGTGTCTTGACTTCGATAAAGAGTTTCTCTACCTTGGTTATTTCCTTCATTCTACCCTCCACCCATTTCATTTCCCCCCTTGATAGATAAATTATGATTCCAAATTTGTTTTCCCTTATTCTTTAATTCCTTCTTCTTCATCTCTTAAAAACATGCTAACACTAATTTGTTTTAGTTTTATCTATCCTTAGTTTGAAACATGTTTGAGCAACTATGGATTCTTCTTTCTTTTTCACCATTATTTTATATTTCTACACTTACTTTACTTTCCTTTCACCATTTATCATTGTTTTAATGTCCTAATATTATAAACACTTGAGTTCATACCCTTTTTCCATAATTTAGTGAGGTTGTCTTGTTACTTTTCACTCACCAATGTTGTTTTCCCTTTTATGAATCCTTTTTCCATTGATGATTGAGATAAGGATTATTACTACTCACTCATCAATGTTATTTCACAATTTTTTTTCCTTATTTTACCATTGACTTATTTATTTCACCATCTTATTTGATATGTATCCTTGGTTTTACTTAGTAAATTTTCCTTTTTTACTTAAGGATAACTTGTTTGAGTTTTTTTTATCTTTAGGAGCCTTGTATTTTCAGTTACCCAATTTACTCTTATTATTTTACTTGGTCATTTGGTCTAACATAACACCTATCACCCCATCTTGCTAAACTTTCCAAGTATGTCCTATCTTCATAACACCATATATCTTGGATTTTCTTGCATTTGTTTATTTTTACTCTTAGGTTTTGTATTCTTGGGTTTGTTGAAAGTAGTCTTTACACCCTACACAATCAAAACTAACATCACAAAAAAAATTATCTTGATATAAAGGTAAGTTAAGGTACACATCACATTTACTTTTTAATTATTTAATTTATAGATTAGTTTCCCTTTTAGTCATTTAATTTAAATTATTATTGCTTTAAAATCCTACAACTTTTTTATCATCAACATTGTGTGTTACTATGTTCTTTTTCAAAGCACCATCCCCTATTACACCTTAGTGACACATGATGAGATTCAAGTGGGGCATATGTATTCACATAATATTTTAAAACTTGTATCAAATACTGATTCTTTACATCTTTTAGGATCCCCTTTAGACTCAATCTCTCTAAGTGTACACCCTAAGGGGGGTACCAGGAAAGGGGTGGGTAGACCTTTGGTGCTTCGCAAGATTGTTGTCCCTTTTTGCCACATTATTACCAATACAACTATCTCTTAAAATGATTCCATAAGTTATTTATCCTCCCTTGAATAATCCTCCAGTCTTTTCCTCTTTTTATTCCTCCTTTTCTTATCTTAAACCCTTTTACATTAGTCAGTTGTACTAGGTCGATTAGATCGACCCAATATAGTTTAGAGGTACTTTTCACTTTCTTAGCTTGTTAGCCTTTTGGTTGATCTAGCTAAGACTTAGTGAATTGTTGCTAAAAACACACTAGGTTGACTTGGTCATCCTTGTAAAATAATGTTTCTAGGAGGATTTAGGATAAGATCCACCTATATATACAATATCATTTCATCATTATTTAAAATGTGGAGTTAAGAGTTATTATTTGCTCATGTTTCTTCACAATCTACTCTTCCAACATTATACTTGAGGAGACTTAGCTTAGGTTTCTTATTTGGATAATATAATATTTTGGATAAGTCTTAGATGATTTGGGATTTCTTAGTGATCCTTATAAACCACAAAAACCTCTTGTGAATCCCCTTTGTCCAAGGGAGAAATTGAATTTCAATGAGTTCACATTTAGGTAATTATATTCTAACTTTATTCTCCTCTCTTTCAGTAGATAGAATTAGCATAAGTGTTGGATTAAATAATATTATCTTTCATATTTCATGTATTATGGTGTTACTCATATTTAATTTAATTGAGGTTCCATATACATGTTTGTTATGATATTTCTAACCCCCACTTTGTGCCATAAACTTTGGTGTGCATTAAATTAGATTTATATTATTGTTATTACAATAAGTGAATGTCTTAAACCTTAGGACTCTATTTGGGTTTTTTTGTGATTGTGTTAGACTGTAGGATTTATAACCCTTCCTATCATGATATGTTGTGATAAGTGATCCCCTAATCAGGTCTAGCAGATCCCCATATTAGTCATGCTCTCACTTAACAATTGTATCCCAATCGTAATTATAGATATGCTCTATCTTCTTCAAGCTAGGATTGATTTATAGACATGATGCATTTATGATTACATATAAATGAAATTTTTGGCCTTCACATACTAATAGTTACATCTTTAACATGATGGTGACATAACCACTATAGTCCATAATTAAGACAACACTGTAACCACTACTAATGTAGTACTATCATGATATATGGATAGGGAAGTGTTATAACCACTATGAATTTGGCATTTATGAAACCACCATAGAAGAAGGTGAAACCACTAGGGTGGTTTTGTCTTAGAGATAAAATGTTTTTAAGTCAATTTTTTTGTCACAAAAGGGATAAGGACTCATTGAGGGTGCCTTTTGATAATAGGGAGGCTATATTCAATTGATCCAAGCTATAGATTAGGATTGGATTCCACATATTATGGCATTGATGATGGATAATGAACTAGTTATATTGGATAGAGTAGGGATTTTGTAAATTTCTCAACTAGGGATCATGCCCTAGTTGAGAAATTTATTGTGTGATGTATTCTCATAATGGGATATGGAATGAAACACCTTATAATTTTCATAGACTACTAGAGACTATAATATCAATCTCTTATAAGTGTATCAGATCATAGGTATACCTATGATAGGTTGGTTGGTGACCCTTTTAGAGGCCAAAAATAGGTCAGAGACTTCTAGTTGGGTAGAAAATTTTAGGGATGATGATGTACCAAATGTGGGTGTGAAGGCCAAAGTCATACTTTCATTGGTTGATGGATTTTTTATCCCCAACTATTGAAAGGCCATCATTGGGATATTTGCCTCTCAACTAGTGGGAGACAAGGTCACATATAGGTTATGGTATAGTTGGTCACCTATCATGTGTTGAATTGAGGAGAGGGAACTATGTTATTCATGGGATCAGTATATCCATGTTCATACTTATAGGTACTTATACATGATCATGCTTCATGGGGATTTACCCATCCCTTACTCATCATGATTTGGGTATTTGAGAGGATGATCCCTTACTAGAGAGGGATTAATATCATATATTATTGGGTTATTAAATACTTATGTTGGATAGACATGGAATCATTTAGATCAGTTTCTTATGTAGTTAGGACACTAAGAGTGGCCAGTCTAGTGGCCCTACCTTACCAAGGGATAATTAGTTAGTGAGAAGATAAGGGAATCTATATTTTAGAAGTTATAAGAGTGATGTGGGTGAGATAAAAATAGTACATATTTAGGTAAACCCCATTTATAGGTTACCATTGTAATTTAGGATGCCTTTTATAGGTAACCTCTATGTGCCTCTAGTGGTGTATAGAGGTGTTAGAGATGCCAGAGCTTAGATACTGGAGAGACAAGTTTGGCATTCACTAACAATGGGGGTTCTTATAGTGGGGGTGGATAAGATGAAAGGGGTAAAAAATAATCCTAGTAGATAATGGGAGGAAAAATTCATATGTATATTCATATTATGTTATTAGTGGCAAGCTATCAATATTAGATTGCACAACTACCACCATCACCACCACATGAAGACACTTTTTAACAAGAGTTTATAGTGGGTGAGGATGAACCTAAGTATGTAGAGTTAGATGAGGAAGGTGAAGAGGATGATGAGGATTAAAAGGATTACTTAGACCCTCACTATTATGAGGTTGATTCAAGTAAAAAGTTAATTAATTAATTTTAGCTCTTTATTTTTTTTATTTTAGTATGATTACTTAGTTGATGTATTATTTTTATTATCATATAACTAGATCTAATGTCTACCTACTTATTTATTATTAAGATACATATATTGGATGGATATATAGGATCAAATATACCCTGGTCAACCTATTTCATGTGGGTAAAAACATGAATCATGACTAGTTATTGGTAGACTAAAGACTACCTACCAAGATCAATAGGCACATAGATGTTTTTTCCCTAACTTACCATACATATATGACATTATCTAGATTAGGGGTGGATAATTATATCTTTTATGTGAGTAATGCAATGTAATAGACTTAGGTAAAGGATATTACTAATTTTCTATTTGACAGAGTGGTTTGGGCCTCTTTAATCTAATAGACAGGGGAGGACAGCCTCTTAGGGAGGGACTAGCAGGATGAAACTAAGGAGCCATAGTCCATGACAATCTTCAGCATTGGGACCTTATTATAGGATGAGGATAGGTTATTAGGACCAATATTTTATATGTCTACTATATAGATTGTTTTTTTATTTTTTTAGATTTGGATGCACACTTTCCCTATATGGAAGTGGAAGTACTAGAGACATGATTGTAAAAAATGACATTTATTATGATATGTGTGTAGACTAGTAATTGTATTCAAGAGAGGTGGTTAGTATCATGTTATTTCCAAAATGAAAATAAAATTAAAGAAACACACTAACTAGCATAACATCTCTAGGCCTAGTCACTAGGTGGAGCTTAGTGAGGGAAACCCATTTGAAAACACAACTAGAAATGGAAAGAAATTAGAAATATGAACATAAAAACACAAATTTATTACCAAATCCTTGTTTTCTCCAAAATTTTCCTTATTTTTATTTCTCTACTTATGCTTCAAGATATCTTCATTAATGGAGTGTGGTTACCTTCATCTCCTCTTGACACCTTTGACTTGTGATGGCTTTGGCTCAATATTTGGGCATAATAACACTACATGAAGATGTGGTTTGAAGATATTTGGGCATGGTAACTTTGGATTAAAAGATATTATAGGGTCATTTTGTCATGATAACTTTGCACCAAGATAGCTATAAAATCAATAGACAAGGCCTCCTAATTATAGATTTTGTAAATTGATCAAAATGAACCTAAGCCATCCATCTCAAGATAGAGATGTGTGGCTAAGAATCAATTCAATTTTGGAGGCCAAATTCAATAAATAACCTCATATATATTGTGGATAGAGAGTCATGGAAGGTCGTAATGAGGCATGAGAGGGCTTAATCTTAATATTTTATGCATTTATGGCCTAGGGATGTCTTCTCGAGAAACAATGTCATTTGATGATGTAGTTATTCAATATAAATATCTAAAAATAAATATTCAACAAATTCCATGGAATTATTAATTAAGATCATGATTTTAATTAATTAGCCTTAAACATGATTTATTAACTTTAATGCAAATCTTGGTAATTGGTGCACAAATTAATCAAATTGGTCAGAATATCATATTATTAGATCAAAATTTGACTGGCTTGGAATTGGAAGGAGATATTAGATGCAGTAGATCTATTATCCCATTTAGGATGTTGTCAACACAAAATAACAAAGGAACATTTCTTATGCAATAAATTTGGTAGAAAAAAGCAATCTAGAGCACCCAAGTGTGAAAATGCAATTTTGACTTGAAATGATCTAATCAAAGTTAGTTACTTCATAAATTTTATTACCTTATTTAATGATACTCTAGCCAAAATCAGCACTTGTATATAATAATTTAAACTCATTTAATGTGTTTTAGTTTTTTAGGCCAAATTGTGATGCTTTAATAGAAATTATTCAAAAGCTTGGTTGGTGGTTATTGGTGGCTAGTTTTAGGTGTCTATAGCTTGCCCCTATCTAGGAAGGCATTGCAAACCATAAGCATAATAATGTATTCTCAAATAATGAGTAAAGGCCCTACATGCCAAAAATAAGATGATGATTAAAGAATAAAGCTCTAAATGGTGCTTTAAAATCCTATGATGATTCTCCCTTAAGGGAGTGGCTATCACATATGTGGATGGATGACCCCTCAAAAAGAAGAAAGAAGAAAGGTGAAATTAACTCATGGGTAAGATTAATCCAAATGAGAAAATTCTTGCATGCATTGATTTCAAAAGGATACTAATTTTCCCAAAGATGGTTATAATCAAGAATAAAAGTGTAAATAATGATTTTCCCATAGGATATTATAATCATTAAGATGAATTAGATTATTAAGATGATGTTTGATATGGTTTTTCCCTAGTTAGGGTAGATTAACAAGCATAGCTCAAGGATAGAACCTATTACACAGATTAAATATGAGTGGGTGAAAATGTAGATGTGATGGTCAAATAACTAAAGAAGTCATAAACAACCAAACATATGAGGATGCAAAGTGATGAAAGAGATGGATAGAGGAATGATATTGATCAATAGAAAATATTTAGTTATACTTGCCAACATGGAGATGCTCATCTTTATTATCAATAATATAGCTAGAATGGTCAATGGGTTAACCTAATCAAGATGTGATGGGAGGATTTTCCAAGGTACCAAGGAAAAACTTCTACATATCCATTGATTATAGACCCTCTTAAATTTAATTTTTGTTATAACATGTAATAGTAGGCATCATGATAGAACACCATGAATAATATCTTGAAATATGATTAAGGATTAACTTCTGATCCAATAAACACTAGAAAATAATACACCAATGATAAAAACCATGTTGATAATGTCAATGTATGAATATGGATATACTCAATAATAGTGATCTTGAGGAATCACCCAAAAAATACATATAGACTGAGTCAAGGCAATAGTACTGAAAGCAAAAAAATAAGCAAGTGAATAAACAAAGAAATAAATAGAAATCACACAAATAAACAAATAAATTGAAATAAATAAACAAATAGAAATCCTAAAAATAAAAGGAAAAGAAAACATCCTAACAATGACCATGCCCTAGTAAGGTGGATTGAAGATAAATAAATAGGCTTAGACAAGATAAATGTTTTTGTATTTTGAAATATTTGAAAAAAATTTGGCATTTTTAGATATCTCAACTCGTTAGAGAATGATAAGATACCTACTCACAAAATGGTGAGAGCATTGGCTTAGGTTGCTCATAAAATTATGAGAGTACATGGAAAAGGGGACTAAGGTAACCTCAACATGAATTGAACATGACCAACATAGTCCCAAAATGACCTCAAGTTAAAGTAATTATGTCCACATAAAAGTGGGGAAAAAATAACTAGGTCCCAACAATTTATTAAATCTAGCAAATGGATAGTCAAATGAAAATAGCAATGGCAAGGTGATGTAGCAATGCATGATAAACAAATGTTTCCCCTAGTTTTTACATAGAAAGTTATAACTAGGATATAATGTATTAGATCAATGATACTAATTTTCCCATAGGTGGTCATAACTAGTATCAAGACTGGTGAACACTAATTTATCCATAGGTGGTTATAATTAGGCTCACATAAACAAACTCAATATAGGATGGAAAATGAAAGATATCTTGTCAGATCAATTATCATACTACTTAGATATATTTTTATTTAAAAACAAATTTTATTTATTATTAAAACTTGATCATAAACCCCTCACAAAAAGTGTGGGAAGAACAAAAGTAACCAAGATCAAAATAGGATTGGATAGGATGACTAAAAATAGGCTTTGGGTTAGATATGAATGAAATGGTAGAACATAATGGTCTTACTCTAGGATAATGATGGGTTTTGATAGATTAGATAAAATGGTAAGAGGGTTTCTCCTAAGTGATGGGGTGAATGGAAAGATATGTGATAATGATAAATAGATATGAAAAATGAAATGGTATGGTACATATTTTTAGCCTAGGTATGGTAAATTGCATATGATTATATTGTTCCTATTGAAGTGGAGATGCATGTCTTGATTATAAAATGATACAACTAGAATACTAAATCATGTTAATTACTACCCCACACCTCATTTGAATAGCCACTTTATCAATAATTGGTTTTATATTTTTATTCCAAGAATGTTGTTATGATCTTCATTGGTCATTGATTTTGATTCCTTCAAACTTTAAGATAAGATATTTTTATAGCCTCTACAAAGGAAATTGCAGTTGTGGATGGTAAATAGGGATAAATAATGGATGATACATTTTATTTGTAAATATAATGATGGAGGATAATGGAATGAATGGTAGTGGGAAAATAAATGAAGATCAAGATTTTTAGGCACACACAATGTTATTGATTCTAGATTTAGCATAGCTTTGGATGTGGTAGGGCCAAATACTTCTAAATATTATCTTGATAGGACCACCAAATTTTTTAGTTGTTTGATCTTGAGAGTGGATACCATATGATTAGGTTGTATATAGGAAGGGATTTTGATTTGACCTTGAATAATGTCTTCATTAAGTAGTGAAGAACTTTTATGCTCAGCTATCAATGCCTTGATGAGGTTTTCACCATTGAAGTTATCTTGATAATCCCATAGTTCTTCTGAGAAGGTTTCAATAATGAACATTGGATTTTGAATTTGATTATCTTCTGGTGGTTTAGAAAAAGTTTCACTATAAGATGCTAAATTTGAACTTTAATTGTCCCCTATAACCTCTAAAAAGGTTTCACTAGGAGAGTGTTCTCATGATACATAAATGTGGTCTTGTCCTCCTTAATCTTATTTTATTTCTATGTCACCATGGATGCAGTTCAATAATGTGTGATTTTGTTGATCCTAATCAACACTTTTGGGAAATGGGATGTCAATGTAATGGCTATGTTGGTTGGTGGTAATGGTATGTGTAATGGTAATGGAATGGGAAGAGGCTACAAAATCCTTATAAAAGATACTAGGATAAATTATGTCAAAGCTAAAGTACTCATCCTCAAAAAATATAGAAGGATCAAAAATGTATTCAATTGATCTGGAAGACGTGTAACCAATGTTGTAACAGTCATAAATATATTTTGTATCTAAATCTAATTCTAACCCAAGGGACTCTAAATCTAATGTTGATACTAATGTCAATTCTAATCTTGATGCTAAATTTGATGTTAGTTCAAAAATAGAACCTGACTCTAACTCTGATTCTTCATTTGATGGGTACTCTATTGTAATGATGTCTTGCTGAATGTTTGATATGAGACAAGTAATGGCTTTTAATGCCATGATGGGCTCCACATAGACTGGTTTGTCAAAGTGAGACTCCTCTATAATAGTAAAAAGGGAAATATACAAATCCTTAGAGACTATATTGTTATAGGGAGGCTCTTGAAAAATAAGCATATGCTCAAAGTAACGATTTTTCCAAAGGTGGTTATAATCATTAAGAAATGACTCAACAAAGACTAGCCCGTCAAAGTGAGACTCCTTAACAATTGGTATAATATCAATAGGTGATTCATCATATGTTGACTTATCATAAGTGGTTGGTTCAATAAAATCATATTATATTGGTTGGTTCTCTTGGTGTTGGTTTCCAATGAGTTGGAAAATACTAGTTTTGAACATAGTTTGGTCCTTAAATAATTAGCTCAATTGGGTAGGTAATGATTAGATTAGTTGAGGTTGGGTTTAGATTGGCTAAGGTTTAGATTAGATAATGATAGGTAATTATGGATCTTGTTTGCTCATATGATCCAAAGGATGAAGTATTGACATGGTAACTATAGGTTGGCATGGATATTGATTGCTCATAAAAGACAAAGGACTAGGTCCTGGAATGATGAAGGGGTGTTGTGGAGCCTAATTGCTCACACAAGCTAAAGGATGAGGTCCTATAAGGATAAGTATAGGGCACCATGGAGCTTAGTTTCTCTCACAAGATAAAAGATGAGGTCCTGGTATGTAAATGGTGTGATGTTGTGGTCATGGAATAGAAATGGTATGATGTAGTTAAGCATGATTGCTTGCATAAGCCAAAGTTTCCAAGTTTTCTTCATAAACCATATCATCCCAGTTGGTAACTTGATTTAGATTTTGTGGATTTTTGATATGTTCCCCATATAGATTATTTTAGGGAGAATAATAAAAATCCTTAGAAAATATATCTCTATAGGTGTTTCTAGGTTGATTTTGTGTGGCCAGTCTATCACAAATTGGATTGTATGTGACTCCATCATAAGTTTAGCTAGACATATCCGCATAAATGATGAAAGATTCAAAATAAAAGTCTTAGAGTTTTTTAAACTCTAAAAAATTATGCCCAAAGGATAAATGACTCAAACTTGACTTAACTTGGTCCAAGATGGTGGAGCAATATCTCTGAAAACAATGGTCTAAAAGTGGAGTCATATCTCCAAAATTATTTGTGTGAATACTTGGAATAAAATAGTCTAATGTAAAATTTCTAATGTCAAATGTCATACACACACAAGGTCAAGTGTTTGAATAAAAACCAATGTGTCAAAAGTATATGTCAAAGTGATCCAAATAAGGTTTAAATAAGGAAAGGTAAATGAGTCACTATGTCTTTTGTCCAAACACAGAGTCAAAAGTTAGGCTCAAATAGGTTGTGATAGGAATTTTGGCCAAAAAAAATCAAAATCTAAGATTGAAACAAAGGATTGATGTGAATTTTATTTAATCAAACAAGTTTGGAAACAAATTTGACATACACCTGACACATAGAATCAAAGATAAACATGATCAATTGGCATAAGACATAAGGCAAAAGGCTCTTGAAAAAAGGTTATGTTCTCCCAAACAAAAGTACAAAAAATGATGAGGATAGGCTCTGTGAAAAAACAAACTAGACAAAAGTGGATAGCATAACCATGCTAGACAAAGTCTTTCAAATAAAATCAAAATGGTTGAAACTTTGAAACAACTTGGACTCTATGCGAATAGGTCTACAAAACAAGTTTCAAAATAATTTAAGCAGCATAATAATGCTAAAATGCTCAAAGTTTGTGATAAATACTTGATTTCAAGACTTTAAGTTAAAAATGGTTTCAACACAATTTTGGTAGCGTAACACTACTCTCCTTATCACAAATGAGACACACACACACACACAAACTTTGATAAATCTCTAAGGCATAAGTGTGTTATCAAATAGACTTAAGACAAAAGGTGAAATAGGATGGGTAACACAAAATGTGGTCTAGGACTCAAAGTTTGAGTGATACACAAGATGAATTGAGTCCTACCAAATGATGATAATGATGTTGAGTCTTCAAAAAACCCTCAATTCAAATTGGAAATTGAACTCAAGTTAAAAAAGTCAAGTGTAAAGTGGCAAACCCAATTTAACACATGAGCTTTTAAAACTTGGAAGAGTCCAATTTTGAATTTAAACTATCAATGAGGGACTTTAAAAAATGTGGCAAAAGGTATAGACTCAAATGGGTATCATAAATATTCAAAATTGTAAGATATGACACAAAGTGTATGATGATGACTGTGAACAAGGAAAAAGATGTTTTTCACTTAGGCAACATAACACCTCCTTGTTTAAAGAAAATTTGGGATAATGTGTTTGGTTATGTCATTTTTGTTAACAAGTTTTAACTCCACACAAAAACTAAGTAATCTAAGATAAAGACAATCTAACTAACTAACATCTTAAATCCTAAACTGATAAGGTATGACAAGGTGGGGTTAACAAACTAACAAGTTTTTGAACATTCTAGATGAATTCCACGTCTACCAACTTTAACATTATCAAACAAGAGAAGCAACACATCAATAGAGTCCATGATACTTGGCTTGTTATAAAAATATCTATCCCTTTTTAAAACCACTACATCCATTGCTTGCTTAGTTTAGTGTGATGTCCAATGTATTCATATGTCCTAGACTTAGCCCTAGCATTAGGAGGTGGTTTAACCACTTAAACTGTTCAATCCTAGTGGGGTGATCCCAATTTATATACAACCCCCCCCCCCATAGAGAGGGGTTAAAGATGATTCTAGGAGATGAATTCCTAGGTCAATTCTTCCCTAAATAAATCATGGGAGGTAATGAAGTCCCCATCACAAGACAAGATACAATGAAATAAATGATAAGTAAAAGAACTTTTAAGGTTGTTTCTAGGTCACCCAAGCCATGTGGGTCTTGGGAAGAGACTTGAAAACTTATCTTCTATGAATTTATACTAAGGAACTTTGAAATAAATATGGATATTTTGATCCCAAAAGTTACCTAAAGGGGATGGAGGGGAGAGAATACACGCAAAATCTTTATTTTTTCCAAACAAAACTAATTAATTAATGATCTATTGAATACAAACTTTGAAAATGTGTTTAATTTTAAATCACTTAATTGAAAAGTGTGGTGGTGTCCTATATCCACTTTGATTTAAGATGTAAAAACTTGTAAATATTTCACCAAAAAGACTAAATGAAATAATAAGCACCTAAGTTGATTTTAAACCCAAAGTTTGAAGTGTTCAAGACTTAGCATGATAAAGATTTGTTTTAGGCACCAAATTTGAAGTTTGTATGATTTTAACCAATTTATTTTTAAAACTCCAAATTGAACTGTATAATTAATTAAAACATCCAAATTAACTTCAAAACCAGCCTTTTACCAACAAAAACAAGATTAGGATTGCCTTATTTGAAACACTTATGAGATTGAGCAAATAACTTTGTAAAGTAAACACCTGTTGACCCAAAGGCAAAACCTCAAGAAATAAACGTGTTAGATTATAATTTTTTAGTAACTTTATTTTTTTTTTAAACTATGAAACTTGAATTTAAATTGATATCATATTCTAAAAATTTAGGAAAAAACATGTGGTTATAAAAAAAATCATCAAAAATGGAGTTCGTATGACCCCAAACCAAGCTCTAGAAGATGGCTTATTAGCTTGTTACCCTACATAGTGACCATCAATAATTTTACCTGATCATCAATGGTTTTACCTAATCATCAATGGTTTAAAATTACCATCAATGGTTTCACTAATCATCGGTGGTTAATGTGTAAACCTGTGAGAAAGAAAAATGGCAAAACAAAGTCAAAAAATAAAATTTAAAAAGTTTCAAGAATTCAAATGAAGATCTAAAAGTTGCATAATGATCTTCTTGCTATTTGGGATGTGTTGTTACCATTGATAATTACATTATTTATACTATTTATTTGACTTAAGAGAGGTGGTTAGTATCATGTCAGTTCTAAAATGAAAATAAAATGAAAGAAACACACTAACTAGCATAAAATCTCTATGCCTAATCACTAGGTGGAACTTAGTGAGGAAAATCCATTTGAAAACACAACTAGAAATGGAAATAAATGAGAAATATGAACACAAAAACACAAATTTCTTACCAAATCCTTGATTTCTCCAAAAATCTCATTCTTTTTCTTGCTTGGATTGTGCTTCAAGAGATCTTTATCAATGGAGTGTGGCTACCTTCATCTCCTCTTGGCACCTTTGGCTTATGATGGCTTTGGATCAATATTTGGGCATAATAACACTACATAAAGATGTGGTTTGAATCTATTTGGTCATGATAACTTTTCACCAAGATAGATTAAAAATCAATAAGTAAGGCCTCATATTTATAGATTTTACAAATTGATCAGAATGAACCTGAGCCATCCATCTCAAGATGGAGATGTGTGGCTAAGAATGCATTAAATTTTGTAGGCCAAATTCAATAAATTATGTCATAAATATTTGGGATAGAGAGGAATTAAATAGGATTGGAAGGTCTTAATAAGGGATGGGAGGGCTTAATCCTAATATTTTATGCATTTATGGCCTAGGGATGTTTTTCCAAGAAATGATATCATTTGATGATGTAGTTATTCAATATCAATTTATAAAAGGAGATAATGAACAAGTTCCATATAATTATTAAATAGGCTCATGATTTTAATTAATTAGCCTTAAACATGATTTATCAACTTTGATGCAAATCTTGGCAATTCGTGCACAAATTAATCAAATTGGTTAGAATGTCATATTATTGGATCAAAATTTGACTGGATTGGAATTAGAAGGTAATGTTAGATGCGTTAGATACATTATCCAATTTAGTATTTTTTTCAACATAAAAATACAAAGGAACATGTATCATGCAAGAAATTTGGTATAAAAGAGCAATCTAGAGGACCCAAGTGCAAAAATGTCATTTTCACTTGAACTAATTGATTAAAGTTAGCTACTTCATAAATTGAATTGCCTCATTTAATGATACTCTAGCCAAAATTATGACTTGTATATAAAAATTTAAACTCATTTAATGTGTTTTAAATTTTTATTCCAAATTGTGATGCTTTGATAGAAATTAGTCAAAAGCCTAGTTGGAGGTTATTGGTGGCTAGTTTTAGGTGTCTACAATATATACTTAAAATGACCTAGGCCTCTTATCTTGACTAGAATGCTTAAAATGTACTTATATTACATTCATTAATTAATCCATGGACACTAATGTCTTGGATAGATACTAGCATCAATGCAAGTGTTCAATGCCCTAAAGTCATCTATAGTCATCTAAAATGTCATTTTAGTGCA
The DNA here is from genome assembly GCA_037957365.1 of Torreya grandis. Lineage (NCBI taxonomy): Eukaryota > Viridiplantae > Streptophyta > Pinopsida > Cupressales > Taxaceae > Torreya > Torreya grandis. Next base: position 832,259 of record JARHVA010004479.1, on the reverse strand, counting down.
ATGAGTGTCACTTGAGACCACCTTATCCTTATCTTAGTGCTAGACTTATCTTAGGGCCTTTATTAATCATTTTATATATTTTGTGCAAGCTTAACCCATTCCCAGATATATCAAAAACAACACTAAGCCTTCACTTAGGCACCTAGGTCCCTTTTTCACTCATTCCTACCATGTGGATACTAACATGGCCATTTAGACTATAACACATTATTATATTATAAAATGGGAAATTCTATTGTACCTTAGCTCTTTTCACCCCTAATGTATATATTTCCATTTCTCAAATCACCTTAGGGTCAGTCTAGACCCATTTCATTTTTTGACAAGCACCACAACACTATATATAGACCACTTTCATTAATTTATCCCATATATGGAAATAAGATACAAATAATCAAAAATAAACTTAGAAACAATTATGAAAATCAAGGTCATTGATCCCTATTCTACTATACTTCTACATAAACCCATTTAAAATAAAATAAATATTAGATTACTCATATTTCTAGTCTCAATTCATACTCAAAGCACTCAAATCGATACTCATATTATTACTAACACTTGGTTTAGGTGAACTATATTATATTGATCCCCTTTTGAGGCATTAGTATGTAGGCAATACTCAACACGTGGTGTTGAGGTGATGTATAACCTATCTTACTAATGCCATTCTCTTTAGTTGTGCTTATCAAAATACCCTAACAAATTTGGAGGCCTAGTGTTTTACATTGAAATCAGTCAAAATAGGGAATATACAATAATCCAACACTAAGTCACATAGGCACAAGATTCTTAGAACCAGGTGAAGGTCCGCCCAAAAACTCATTATCTTTATTTCATAAGAACATTAGTGTGGCATAAGGGATTCTAGCACAATGTGTTATTCACCAAATAGACACACTACTATCCAGGAGGTTTTATGATACTTGTTTCCTATTGGATACACCTTACATTATTCCTGCACCATTTTTAACCCTGCCACTTATCTATCTTAGTTAGTTTTCCAACTAAGTTCACCTTTTCTAGTTCATTTTTATTTATAAAATAATCAAATAAATCAATTATTGTATAAATTAGTGGATGTTAATATTGTTATATTTATTCCCTGATTTATTATTCCAACACTTTAATAACCTAGGGTTTTGTATTTCGTAAATCCTAAAAAAGTTAGATCATTTGGTGAACCTAATTAAATAGACATGATACAAATACATTCTCAAAATTAAAGCATAAATTGAATAAATTCAAGGCTAAATTATCTATTTAGATTACACAACCACCTCCTCCACTAGTACACGAACCATGATAGACTCTTCACTGACACAAACATTCATAAAATGATCCTACCACTATCTGGGATTTCATTAAGGACCAATACATCCCAAATGTTTATATAGATGAGGATTTTGATCCCAACACTTGTACATAGACATTATTATAGAATATAAGACATAAAGAGACATAGATACAACATGTTATACATTGTCAAGACACCTTAGGACATATCACACTACCAATTTCATGTGGCCCAAAGATGGTCAACACACTACTCTTCATCATGAGAACAAGCACTTATATATATATATATATATATATATATATATATATATATATATATATATATATATATTACACTTGGTAGTACATGGTTATAGTTAATGGATGCCATTGTTGATTAGATAGATAGATATTTGACTTTCAATAATAAGGGACACACAGTCTACATTTGACATGATGTCCTCGATGAGAATCATATGTTTATTATAGACATATAATAGTCTAATGTGGTTGAACCTAGGATCACATAAGAGGATTATTACACAATAAAGTAACATGTTATTTGGATGCACAAAATCTAGACTAATTATAAGTATAAGGCTATACTTATACTAAAAATATGATCTGATTATCATGATGATTATAATTTATTTGATTTGGGTATATTTATTATACAACATTAGATTACCTCCCACCAAATTTTCCATTTGAATATCCACATCATATGGATGTGATCTTAGGTCTATAGAGGCACTACATTCCATTTTTACATAATACCATTTACTTAAACATTGCATGTACTTAGTTTCCTTTATTATTACTTCTTGTACATAGTTTCATTTTCATTTTGCCTGTACATAGCTTATACTCTAAAAATACAAAAACAATATAATATGTTAAAAAATACAAATAACATTTAAATATTACTTACAATATACAAATTTTAGATTGTATGCATTTCCATTTTTACATTCATTCTATTTTTTAGATACTGCATATTCTATCTATGTTAGTATAGTCAGTTAATATCATACATACATGCTTCACTTATTCCTTTGAGTGTTCATAGATTATTACCCTACTTAGGTCCTTCACATAGATCCACATTTATTATTATTCACCCACTAGGGGCACATACATAGATACATAGATTAGAATTGATACATTCACCCATTAGGGATAATATACTACACACCTTTAGATTTGATAGGTTATATCATCATATACTACACTAATTTTTTTTTTGACTAATTCTATTATAAACTCAACTTATGTACATATTTTCTCTTATAGGATTTATACCTCATGTTCAAGAATACTTTCATTTCTTTCTTTCCTAGTTTAGATTTTATTTTGTCTTTTGGTCTTCTACATCTACTCAAATGTATTTGAATATGCCATTTTTATATGGCTCTAAGCCATTTCCTTTCACTATATGTATAATTTGGAAATTTTTTCATGTCTTTTTGTGTGCCTTATTGATTGTGTATGTGGAAATTTTAACATGTCCTTCCTTGTATCCCTAAGCCAAAATTGCTTTCTATTTATGTATGTGGACACTTTAACATGTCTTTGTATGTATTACTTTTTCCAACGTAGTGACATGTGCCCATGTCCCTTGTATTATGATAACTTGGCCTATTTTGTGTGTCTCATGTGTTTATATGTATGCTTTCATGTATACATCATAGACATGACACTTGTATCTTATTTGTTTCTTGCACAATCAATTGTGATGCCACGAGGGACCTCATGCATCTCCCCTTCCTTCTTGGGTGCCTTGATGGACATCATGCCTCATCCCACAAGTAGTTTACACATATTATACTCATATTTATTGTTCATATACATGATTACATTATTTTATCCATCTTGACAACCTTTTGAATTCTATATCCAACATATGTTATACATTTCCAACTTCTATTCAATCTATTTACATTATGATGTCATGTATACACATTATATTGGTTTATCACATAGATATCATATATTCTAACTGTAACACATATGATGTATAGATTTTATTTTAAGTATATATATTTAATAGGTTAAAAAAATACCCTCAAAATAGGATGCATTCACAAGGTTTTATCACAAATATTAGGCCATCCTAGTGAGCTCACAACATAGTTTTCAACATGTAGACATAGATTACAAAGCCCAAACTTAGGAAAATACAGTAAAAAATAGTTACACCTAGATTAGTCTCATTTTTACTTATAAATAACACATTTGGTGAATATCACAATACAAAGGACACTAGTGTAGTGTGTTATTGACTAGGGGATCATGTTGTTGTCATGTAGCCCCAAAAATAGAAAATTCTAGAATTATCAAAAGGGTATAGTAAGTATGGTTTATATTTGTATATTTTTAGTCATAGATTATCATATATTATTAGTATATACTAAATTTTTACATATAACCACATATGTTTTCTTATATTTAGGGCATTATGTGTGGCATTTTCACTCCTATTTCAATTTTATATATTCACAAACATAAATTACTATAACTCATTCCAAAATCCATACACATAGATATCATAATTAGGGGTATGTGCATGACACATTATTTTTATATGCTTAGGTTTTATACCATTTCTCTTATATGGAATGGAAAATACATGTCATTATCCACATTGTATACTCTAGACACCATTTACACTAGTTTTGCACTAGGTTTACACTAGATTGATGCCTCATTCTATATATAGTGGTTGGCATTCATGAGTGGCCCATAGCCATTTTATGTTCAAAGTTTTTGAGTGACCCCTAGGTAATTTTATGTTCCTAGTTCTTGAGTGGCCTAGAGCCATATTTCATAGATTCATGACACCAATTTTAGTTTCATCTTCTTCTACCGAACAAGGGTAGGTAATGATGGAGTCAAAGCTAGATTAAGTTTTTGAGCCTCCTACATAAAAGGGTTGGATAATCCATAAATATAATATAAGATATTCACATATTATCCACAAAATAGGGTTGGTAAATAATAAATTCAAGGCCATATTGAGTTCTTGATCCACCCACACATGTGAATTAAACAATTAATCATCTATATAATCTATTCATTATTTGATCACCAACTACACAAATAAGATGTCACTAGGATTTTGCATTAGTTAACATACCCACAAAGGTGTATTCAATAATTTTCTCTTTCTCTTATATATTTACTCATTTTTCTCTTTGATTTTGATATTTATTAAGGACTAGTTTATTCATATTTCTTTATAGGGCACACAATGGAACATGCTTCATAGAATAAAACCTAGATTCATGGGCTTTGCCTCATAGGTAAGTCTAGGTATGTTCATTTTTACTTTATCCTAGTCATTTAAATTTATTACATTTATGGAATAAAGTGGTGGAATACAATAGTATATAATTTTATCTTAGTGCAATGAGTGTCACTTGAGATAACCTTATCCTTAAATTAGACTTAAACCTATCTTAGGGCTTCTCTTTATTAATTTCTAGCTTTTGTGTGATTCCAACCCATTCTTAGATACACCAAAATTAGAACTAAGCCTTCACTTAGGCACCCAGGTCCCTTTTTCATCTATTCCTACCATCTAGACATTAGTTTGGCCATTTGGACTATAACACATTGCACTATTGGCAAAGGGGAAATGATATTGTCTCTTAGATATCTTCACCTCTAACAGATATTTTTACATTTATTAAATAATATTAGGGTGAGTTTAGACCCATTTCATGTCTTGAAAAGTACCAAAATGTTATATATAGACCAATTTCATTCATTTATCCCTTACATGGAAATCCAATATAAATACACACAAATAAACTTAGAAACATTTGTGCAAATCCAGGTCATTGATCCCTATTATGCCCTACTTCTACTTACACCCATATACAACATCCTAGAGCTAAAATTACTCAGATTTTAAGTCTCAAGTCACTCTCAAAGTAATCAAATCATCACTAATATTAACATTCACTTACACTTACACTAGTGCTTAGATTGGGAGAATTACATTAGGATTGATCTCCTTTCAAGGTATTGGTATGTAGGCAATGCTCAACACATGGGATGTTGATGTCATGATAATCCTACCCTAATAATGCTACTCTCTTTAATTTTGATTCTAACAATACCTTAAAAAAAATTGAGGCCTAGGGTTTCACATCAAAATTAGTCAAAATAAGGAAAAAATAATGATCCAACACATAGTCACACAGGCATAGGCTTCTCAAAACTAGGTGAATATCCACCTATAAAATCATTAATTATACTACACAAGGACATTAACATGGTACATGAGATACTATTGCAATGTGCTATTTATTAGAGGACTACACTACTATACAAGAGGATTTCTAATGCTTATTTCCTATTGGTGACACCTTGCACTATTCATGTACTAGTTTACAACCTACCACTTGTCTATCTCAGTCAGTTTTCTAGCTAAGTACACCTTTTTTAGTTTATTTATATTTATAAAATAATCAGATAAATAAATTATTAAACAAATCAATGGTTGTTGATATATATATATATATATATATATATATATATATATATATATATATATATATATATATATATATATATATATATCCATGATTCATTATTATATTACTTTAATAACCTATGGTATTACATTCTATAACTTTTATTAAAAAAATAAATCATCATCCATTTTGAAAATGAAATGTATCTAAATAGTTCGCCTATGTGCTTTAATGTGAGTTATTGCTCTAAATGGATTGATGTAAATATAATATCAACCCTCATTCATTCATCATTAGAAACATATGAACACTACCAAGTATTCTTACCAAAGGGCATTCAATTAAACAAAGATTCCCTATTTCCATACCAATCATAGGTACAACACATCACATGTCTGAAGTATTAAAGGAGAATCCCAAGATACCAATTTTCCAAGTTACAAGCTAGGTCATTTTTTATACTTTATTTCCACATATTGCATGATTCACACACAAGATAACACATAAGAGAGAACTACATGAGTATGAGGACCTCTTCTAGAGTATTTTCTATATAGGCCACACCCACTGATAGTGAGGTATTTGGCATCATCTCAACACTATATGCCTAATAACTCATTTTCCTCAAAGGTCACTATGAAGATGAATAACTAGGGTTTTGACATTTTATGAGGAGTAATAGTACATGACCTAGATATAAATGCATAAGATTGAAGGTAAAGTCAAAAAAATAAGCATATAGGTGGTTACATCCTTTTCTAATAGGTATTATGTATAGGGAATTTTATTCTAACCTAGATAGTAAGATTAATGTAAATATCTTAGGCTGATGTTAGTGTCTAGAGTGCCAGAAGTGTCAGATCCAGAATCTGATGACTATTATATAATCTAGCCTACTTTATGTATATCCATATCTATCACTATATTATCATTAGAACAAACTAATTATATCACTTCTTTGTCATTTCCATGCAAAGCTTAATTATATTTCTATATTTATCCTATACTCAACATAATAAATTTAGTGTATGCTTATATCTATGTTTAACATTTAATTATCCTATTGTAAATATAATTATCACCCTTATGCATTATTATTTATATATTATTAACCCTATTATATCTCCAAGGTAGGATAACCTCATATCCATTTAGGGTTAAACATTTTGTGAACCTGATCCATGTGAATGTAAAAAAAATTGATCTATGGCCTTAAAACCTCCTAAGGTTTCAACTTATTATGATAGATTTTTTATATCTAAAGCTTTGCCTTATGATTTTACCTCCTCTTGTCACAATGGATTCATGTGCATATTATTTCAAGTGTATTCTTCCTTTATTAGCACATTTTGGCCTACAAATAGTTTCATTTCAAAATTCCTAAGAGATCATCTAAAATGGATACAAAGGATCCTCTTGATCCTCCTAAACCTAAGGAGGGTGATATCTCTCATCCCTATAACCAGGTTCAAGCTTTCACTTATCCAAAGGATAATGTGTCCCACACTATAATTTTAATTGAATGCAATTGATCTAAAATTCCTAGGGTTTATGTTTGTGAATCCCTAAAATATCAAATTAGTAGTATGAGAAATTTAATACATGAGTTACAAAAGCAAAAGAAGTCTCTAAATTCAAAAATCAATTTATTACAAAATCATATTTCATATAAAAATAATCCACATTATGCTATTGTTAACCATGTATTTTCATATTCACATACCAATAATTTACCTAATAAAAATCAAAATTGGAATCCAAAACCAAAGTCACCTAATGACAATGATTCTACAAGTGAACAAAAGCCTACAAAGAGTTCAAGTAAGATTCTAAAGGGATGATTAGAAATAATGTGATAAAATTACCTCCTATGTATCCTACACAAAAATACAAATATTAGTATGCATATCATAGAATTAATGGTCACCATAATGATTATTGTTTTAAATTTAAAATAAAGACAAAAAAGATAAAATTTCCAAAAGTAAAGATGCCAAATGAACAAAAATGGGTACCAAAAGATCCTCCAAAATAAAAGGAAAATCCTTTACCATATCTACCTTAATATTTAAATAATACATCATTAAAGGTGGATGAGCTTTCACAAGATGTGCAAGTTTCTAATGTTCTAAATTCTCTAAAATTTATACCAAATATTCCAAATAATGATCCAAAATAAGAAATTTTGAAAGAACAATCCTAAATGGTAATGTTACAAAATGATCAAAATACATATTTATGTAATGAGCAAGAGAAGATGTGAATTTTTTTTCTATTTTATATCCCATAGGTTTCCAATGATGAAAACAAACAAGAAACATCCATTTCCAATAAATAAGATCCAACCTAGGGTGAAGTTGGTTTTCATACATAGTTACTAAAAATGTCAAACCATTTATTCAGAATCCATTTATTCAAAACAAACCACCACCAATTCTGATGTTATCCTTAAATATTGGTTATGTATTTGATCTTAAATATGGTACACATTAGTGTGTCCCTTCCAGGCATTGATGTGATCATATTGGTTTTATGTGATTCAATTCTATACCTACCTAGACATGTTCATTCTATATGATACATGGTTCCATTCACATATTATACAATTGTCTTATCCTTTTGAGGTGAGGTAACTACTAGTTCATATATTTACCTCACCTCAAAGTAAGGGGGAATATTAGTGGGGGAATGGCATAGAGGCATGATCTTCACATGTAGCATAATTTTTAGATTCAGTGGGGGCATGCTTTGGAAGTTGTTATGCATACCTATTTAGTATGTGTTACTTATATTAGTTTTTAAATTCAATGGTGGGATGTCATATGGGCATGGCTTCCACACATTCATGGTTTGAATATTTAGTGGGGATATGTTTTGAAAACATGTACTTCACATTGACACTTATTTCATTTTTTTAATTTCTCCACATATAGTAGGTGCACCATCTTATAAGTATAATTAGGTTATAGTTTCGAGCTAATACTAACTACCAGGTGGCAACTCATCTTTGCTCCAAAGTTAGGGGCATTTTACTTATAATCTCTCTCTCTCTCTCTCTCTCTCTCTCTCTATATATATATATATATATATATATCCTTGGATATATTCACTTTCAAGATTTATCTGTATTTGTATTAATCTTAGTTGCATATCCTTGCAATGATACATCTTTTTCAAATCAACTTACCAATAGGCAAGGTAGTTACATAGACACATAGGTTTACTCTTAAACTATAGTCTTTCAAATTTAATATATTTCAATTACTTTTAATTAAAAATTATATGTATTGATTATATACTATAACATGTTCTTGGTTGTAGGTCAGTCACCAACAAAGAACTCAAGTTGGGCACACACAAGGACAAGGTGTGTTCTTCATGTACATATATGCATTCTTTTCCTTTAAACTAGAAATTTCATTACTAGATTAAAGGGTGGTGAAATATAGATAATATTTATGTATTATATAGAATTTAATCTTTTAAACTTGGCAAACTTAGACCTTGGATGTTTCTCTTAGTTATAAACCTTTCTCACTTCTACAAGTCTTGCATCCACTCTATCTTATGTCCCTTACCCTATATCTCTTAGTTTACCTAGTATTATGATTATTAAACAAGACTTATATCTTGTTTATAATGATCAAAATTTTCATATCTTCCACTCTTGTAATTTTTGAACCTATACTTGCTTTTCTACTCACTAGACACTAATGTTTGGGACAAAAAATAGTGTTGATGTTAGTGTCCTAACCCAATGCAAGTGTTCAGTGTGCTAAAGTCATCTAAGTTTTCAATTAAATGTATCCCAATAGTCATAATAAGTGATTTAAGGTGCATTATTACTCTAAAAGGATTGATATAAATACAACATCAACCTTCATTCATTCCTCACCTATCAACATGTGAATAATACAAAGTATTCTTACCAATGATCTTTTAAATAGAATAAAATTGAATAAATATTTCCTATTTCCATACCAATCATAGGTACATGTTTTAGATTAAGGTAAAAATAGGTTTTGAAGGGGCCCCAAAACCCTGTACAAATCATGAAAGATAAACATTACAAACTGCCAAAAGAGGCTAAACACTAAAAGACAGTAACTAAACCAGGTTTTTTAGGGACCTAAAACCAACAAGATAAACCAGATGAGACTCCCTAGGTTTTACAAGGACCTGAAACCTAACCAAAACTAAGAAAATAACCTAAAACCCTCATCAAAATGGCAGAGGCAGAACTGCCTTGCCCATCAATTACTGAGTGAGGCTCCTCCACAGCTTAAGGTTTTTTATAAATCCCATTACAGGGTGCCATGGCACAAACACCAACCATCGAGGAAACAGAGTTTCCCCCAAACAAACACAAATACTTCACTTACCAGATCTGGATGGCCATCCTACTCAGGCTAGAAATCCAACCTGGGTCCCATCCATAATGCAACAGAATGAAGCAAAGTGAAAAACATGCAAAATGAAAGATCTCACCATGAAGCGTTGTGTATAAAACACTGCCCAAAAAGGATAGCACCACCATCAGAGATACTCTACCTGGAACCGACACCACCACCACCCATTCCTCCACCCAAGAGACTGCAAAGATCTCCCCCTTCTCCCAAGGGGAAATGCCACCATGGCATGCTCAAATCTCCCAAAAAAAACAAGATCCACTCAGTTCTGGATAGAGGTCAGCATGGCAGCCATAAGTTGAAAGACCAGCATGAAGACACCAAACCGCGTCGTAAAACAAAGGCCGTTCAAAACCGCACACCAACGTCCAAGATCTTGGACTCCAACAAGCACGGAGACAGCCATAAAGGGAAGGGTTTCAGGGCCGCAAACGCGTCCGCGCTCCCTTCCCCAATCATAGGTACATGTTACCAAAGTACTAAATGATCATTCCAAGATCTTTATTTGACAAGTTACAGGTAGGGTCATTGATGTACTTTCTTTCCATATGTTACATAATTCACACACAAGCTAACACATTGGGGAGAACTACATGAGTCAGAGGCCCTCTTATGAAGTATTGTTTATGTATGCAATGTCCACTGATAATGAGATATTTGGGGTCAAATAGACACCATATGCCCATAAACCTATTTTTCTCTAAGGTCACTATAAAGATTTAAAAAACTAGTGTTTTGATATTTCATGAGGAGAGACAATCCATGACCTAGATATTAATGCACCATGGTGAAAGTGAAGTCAAAACAAAAATCATATAGGTGGTCACATCCTTTTCTAGTAGGTATTTCTTACATCACACTTACATTGTTACATCCCAATTCTCTCACTAAACTAATTTACCTAATTATCCATGTATTAATAAGGTTGATTAAATTGATCGTTACTTTTTAACTAAATTACAAGTCACATGTTTTTATTGGACAAGTGTATGTTACTTATATTTCATGAATTCATTATTTTGAGATGATAAATTATGGATTATGTAAATAATGATTATTCTACATTTTTTATAGTATTTTTTTATATGTATCATGATATACTTGACTAATTAACTTGTTGTCATGAGATAGATGTAGGATAATTTATCCCTCAAAGTATGATAGAGGGAGAGCATCATCGGAGAAGGTGGCATATATAGAGGTAGTGAAGGATGACAAAAGAATTGATAATACCCATGCACACACCACATTATATTAAAAATGTTATATGCATTGTGTGTTTAGATTACTTAGATATTAGAGTTTGCATGTTTTAAATTTGAGTACATAGTTACAAAACAAATATTGTATGTGATTGAATTTTATATGTAGACTCAGTACTTGATGTTGTATTAAGATTACATGAGGATACTTTACTTAGGTTTGTCTATGATTTTTGAGATTAAATCAAATAAAAGATATCAAATTTTTATTATATGTAAAGACTAATATAATGTCTTTAAAAAATTACATTGAATGTTTAGATTACTATTATTAATATCTAGAATATCAATATAAGTTAAGCTATTAAATTAAATTAAGACATAGATATAGTCTATATATATATATATACTAATAACTGACTAAAACAATTATCTTGTTATTGAAGTCAATTATAGATTTATCTATCTTTAGATAAAGTGATAATTAACTCTATTTTATTATATTCAAGGAAATTGAACTATCCTAAAAATACTAATCTATGAGCTAAGTCCAATCTAAGCCTAGTCTTTGATTGTCATGCATGAGACTAAGTTAAAATTAGAAGTATGGATATCATTATGTTAATGATTAATGTAGACTTATTTAGTGGATATACTCGAGGACTTATATTGAACTGAACATGAAAAAATTGTAAAACAAAATAAATGTTTTATATTATTAGAGAAAGTTCAAAAGAGAGAAAAACTAGGGATTCTCATAAAATTTAATGGAGAGATAACTATGAATTAGTGGAGTTTAGAGGAAATTTTGGATATTATGCATGGACTATGAAACAACATGAATAATGGCATGTAAATTTGGAATATGAGGAGGTTGGTGATGAAAAATAATGAGTTGCGAAAAGAAATAGAGAGGCAAAAAATAAAAGACGAAAAGCACAAAGCAATGAAGCAAAGGGTTTTCAAGTTCTTGGAGTTAAAAATAAGAGCATTTATAAGGTTGGTTTTATTTTTACATTCAATTGTAAAAGGAATTTATGTGTATGATTATAAAACTTAAGGTCTAGGAAATGGAATAAGTGTTTTGTTTATAATTTAAAGAATGTTAAACCTTAGGGTTAAATTAAGTTTTAAATATAAATGGCATACTGCACTAATTTAGGAAAATGATAACCTGAGTGAATAATTATATGTAAAAAAAGAATGAGTTTTGTTAATTTTTTATACCTACATACTCAGTTATAATATGAGAGTAGTGGTTTATCCATATTTTAGAAGATGTGTGTGAATCATAAAATGTTATATGATATTCTATTTGGGAAAATTTGATACTATTATTTTGTTAACAAAGATATCTTGGTGACTATCAAAATTTTGGTGAAATAGAGTTTTGTTTATGTGGGTAAATTTTTAGGAAATAAGACATTTTTATTCATGTATATATAGGGGATATATTCCATATCAAAATTAAGAAAATGTTGAATGGGTTTCAAAAGGAGTTTTGTTCTCTATAACATATATGTACCATATGTGACATATGAATCTGAGTACCATATGTGACATATAAACATATATTGAATGTAGCATTTTGTTTAAAGTGGAGTTTATACAAAATATATTAAGGACATTTATATACAAAATTTATATATAAATATATCCATAGGAAAGATAAGAAATTTATTATTTAATAGATAATAAAATATATATGTGTGTGTGTGTGTACATACATGCACATACACATATATTATATATTTATGATAGTCACATGGTTTAGTGGGATAAGGTATTCATATGAACATAAGAATTTTTATTTATAAAACTATGAATTGGATACATATGAATAGACTATGCAATGGAAAATATGAATAGTAAAATATCTAATCACTATCCGAGCAAATAAGTATATTGTATCTATTTATACTCATAATAAATTGTGTGAAACATCTAGTTTTATGTGTTTGACTAAGATTATAATAATTATGTATTTTTAAAATAGACCAGTCCTAATAGTGAATTCAATTTATAACCTAAGAACATAGGTAATCGAATAATTTTATGGTTAGAAATGGAAACTATGAGCATTTAAAATAAATTGAAAAAATATTTGACTGTGTTAAGAAAATTATTGATTATTTTTCCATGGTATATGGTAACTTAGATAAATGACTTAAATTTTGGGAATTAGTAGAAATATAATATTAAGAATGAAATAGAGCCTTGTTAGATTCATTTTTTATGATGTTAAATTATGAGAACAGGGGTTTTGGAATTAAGAAAGCCTTATTTATTCTCGAGCCTTTTCTTGGAAGTTTTTATCTCCAGGCTTTAAAAAACTAATGAGAAAGTTATATTAGTAGCTCAGAATGTTAATTGTAATATTTAATTATATATTAAGGGATATATATAACATGATCAGATAAATATACAAAATACACATATAAGAAAACATAGGTCCTCCTATACGTGTTTAATGTATATTTATAGAATAAGTTGTCTGCTTATATTTATAGTAGTGACTAATAAGTTAAGTCATGAAATATTTAAGGATAGGGGACTACAACTATATGAATATAGAGTAAGTTCCAAAATGGATGAATAAGTGAATGTTGTTAAATCTTTATGAAAATAGTGAATGTTGATTATATTGATTGGTGTGAACTTTATATTATGAAAATATTAATTATGTGTTTAACATTTACTATAATAAAATTGACTCTTTGAATGAATTGTATTATACCCTTATGGTAAATAAATTTACTTGTCATAGATATTGTTTATGAGATAACTAATATAAATGAGGTTGATTCATATATTTGATGGACTAAATGTATGTATAGTAGTTATTTCTAAAATTATCATATGTTTGTACTTTCTAGTAGAAATAATTGCATGAAATTGTTGGTTATAACTATATATTAACCAAATATAGAATTGATGATTATAACTAAGTAGTGAGATAGACTTCACTAGTTTAGTTAACATCACTAATTCCAAATGAAGGTATTCTGATCAACTATTGTGTATGAATTTGATTGATCCTAGAGATCATATGTTATTTAAAAACTTTAGCCAAAGTAATGTTTAGATAGAAATTATTATTTCATATGTATGATTTAAATTTTTGTGTGATATCATGTTAGAATTTATTTATTTATGGTACACATCATGTAGCATAATATTACAATACACGAGATACTAGCATGTCTCTTTGGATTCATGCATCGTCACTATCTACCCCTTTGTGAAGGGAGGGTCATTCCTAGTTTAAGTGATTTTTTAGGGGATAAATGGTCCATGGATGGTGTGTAAAAGTTTTTATATGATGCTCTCCCTCTCCACTATAGTACTTACTTGGAGACTACACTTGAAACTATTAGAGATACAAGAGTTAGTATGACTCAAGCTCTATGGAGAATTGTATCTATTATTGTAATTATATATTGAGGAAACATTATTACTGGAAATGTAATTAATTATTATTTTACATTGACATTAAATGTTGTATTATTATACCATCGATGTCTATATTTTATTATGATTACTTTCCTTATGCAATTATGTTTGTTTACATAAGTCATTAGTGATCAGTAAATATTATTGTGATATGTTTATAAAAATTTAATATGCTTGTTAGTATGTTAAAAATCATTAATTAAATTCTTTTGGTGTAATATAATGAAATAATAAGTGTTGATTAAATACATTTTTTTTAAATTATTGCATTATTCTAGTATATCCTTGTGGGGATATTACATTATGGTATTAGAGTTGTGGCTTGAACTCTAGGACTTAATGAGTTCACTAGTGTTTTTGTATTATTTTGTTACCATAAATAGGAATGGTGAAATTAATATCATATGGTGAGGGTCAATTACATGTAAATGACAATTTTAGACATCTAATTCCTAACACCATTATGTTGAAATTATCAATCTTACTCAAAATTTGTGAAAATGCACAATTTAGGACAAAATAACTCAAACACACTAAATAGTTCAAAATTGTCATTTAAAATTAAAATTTTGACTAATACATCCATAAATAGGGCAATTCATCTCATTTGATTACTAACTTTTCTCAAACTATTTCAATTCAAAATGATGAAAATGCATTTTGGTGATTTGGATCACTCTTTTCTTTTAATTTAGAAGCACACAACATGTGTAGGTGTTATTTTGTGTCAACAATGTACTAAATGGGATATTAGTCCATACACAACTAACATAGCCTTATAATTCTAGTTCATTAAAATTATGACCTTATAATATGACATGTTGACTAGTTTGATTAATTATGTGCAAATAATTTCCAAAGAATTGCTTAAAATTTGATTAATCTCACTTAGGCAAATTAATCCAAATTAAGATATTACGTGGGAAATCCATGGAAGTTATTGAATAAATTTTAATTAGAAATTTATTCTTAATATATGAATCATCAAATGACATCATTTGTGGGGTGGCATCCATAAGCCATAAATGTAACAAATATCAAGTTTAAGGCCTCCCATGCATTTTTAATGTCCCTTCAAAATATTTATGAGGGTATTTATGGATTAATTATATAAAATTGGATTAATTCATTGCCATACATATTGATATCAAGATAGACAGTCATGGTTGATCCTGATCAAATTCAAGAATCTATAAATAAGAGGGCTAAGACCACCATTTTTAAGCTTCATTTGTATAAACTTATTATGCATAATTATCTCCACAATCCATTTGTGTGTTGTGTTTATTATGCTTAATTTGCAATAGGATATATTTATTGATAAACATAAAAATGATTTCATATCATGAGCCTAGTTTCATTGGTGAGAAAGAGATGATGGAGAAGCTTTTCCTTGCATTAGTGATGAAGACTTGAGCACCAAGTCAAGGGGTAAATCATATTTTGAGCCACATTTAGATGGTGGGATGCACTTGGGAAGGTAATATATGTGCTTTCTTTTGTTTGCTCTTAATTATCATTTTCCAAACCCTATTTGAGTGAGTTATCTTATCTAGTTATGTTCTTATGCATTATATTAAGTTTTCATGACTAATCCTTGATCTAAATATCTTTATAATCTATATTTACAACAATAACCCTTTGTTTGATCCTAACCAATTTATCATTGATCAAGCAAAAAAGTTGGATCAGATTCTTGTGACCATGAATGAGACTAGGGACAAAGTCATAGCCCTGGAACAAGAAATTCATTGATAAGAGCAAGAAGCCCATCAAGATAAGCCTAAAAAAATCCCTTAAGAGTAGATACATAAGGAAGCTCCTCAAGATGTGAGAGAATTTGTAGCCATAGAATTGGCAAGGGGTATGAAAAAGGTGAATCCACCTAAATTTTATGGAACTATTATGGGAGATAGAGTTGAAACATGGTTGACTAAAATAAAAAATTATTTCAAGATTCAAAACTTCTTTGAGGTCACCAAAGCTGATTGGGGAGCTTATCAATTAGATGGAGAATTAGTTATGTGGTAGGCCAATAAGAAGTTGGAAATGAATCTAAACTTAGCCACCACTACTTGGGATCACTTTGTGACACTATTAAAATCATGGTGGCTTTCATAATTGTATTTTGACCAAAAACTAACAAATTTTCAAAATTTGAAGGAAGGAGACTTGTCAGTAAATGATTACTAGGTATAGTTTACCAAAATTTTGGAATATGTACCTAAGTATTAGAAAAATGATAGGTTTAAGATTAAAAAGTTTATCATGGGATTAAAACCCTAGATTGGTGGAGAGGTGGGCATTCATGGACCATCTACCATGGACCAAATTATCAAGAGAGTAGCAAAGCAAGAGCAAAAGTTGAAATATTTTTCTCAGGATAGGGATAAGTTTAAGAAAAGTTTGGAAGTTCAAATCCAACTTTCAAAAATAAGATCTAGAAGCAAAGGAGTGGAGACTCCAAGAGTTAGTTTAGGAATTAGAATTCTATATTCAATAGTGGTTCAAGTAGCAAGAAATTGGGTAATGACTTAAAAGGTGTTTTCAAGGTAAATCATCAATCTAATAGGAAGGGACCACTAGGAGGTTTCCTCATCTATATGAGTGTACCTAGGATAAGTTGAGGACCAAGGTTTATTCATCTTAGCAAGGAACATTTTATTACTACATTCATGCAGTAGTTAATAATTGGCAAGCTTAAATCCAAGCTTCACCCATAGAACTATTAGGTATTTTGTTTCGACATCTAGTTTCCATTTTTATAGATACATGGGCTACATAATTTTTTATAAATCCTATAATTATAAATAAATTATCTAGGAAATTTGGTGTAATGGCAAATGCATGGTCATTACAATATAGGAATGACTCTAAAGTCCAAGTTTACAAGTGTTTAGTTGAAGTAGAAATTAGGTTACTATAATTCAAAATGGTTATGGATTTTTAGGTATCACCACTAGGGTCATTTGATGTGATCTTAAGAGTCAACTAGCTTCTGAATCACAAAGTTAAGGTTTATTTTTATTTGAAAAGAGTAGAGTTTCTTGATGAGTCTATAAATTAGATACTAATTTAGGGTGAGGAAAGGAAGTTAAGAATTACGTGTATTTTTGTAATGCAACTTAGGAAGAGCCAAGGTAAGGTATGTCAAGTATTTATCATCAAGACAAGAGAAATGGAGGAAACTAAGGAACCATAAATTAAAGATTATCCTTTCATTAGGAATTTTTATGATGTCTTTATAGAAGATTTATTATGATTGCCTCCTAAACAAGAATTTAAATTCTCTATTGATATCAAACTAAGATCAAAACTTTAGTCTAAGGATCTATAAATAATGACAACCACTAAATTGGTTTAATTAAAGACATAAATTTAGGAATTATTGTCTAACATATTTATTATACCAAGTGTGCCATAGTGGAGTGTATTATTTGTTTTCACTAAGAAGAAGGATGACACTCTTTGACTTTGAATTAATTATATAATGTTAAATAAAGTGACCATCAACATAGGTATCCACTACCTTGAATAGATGATATTTTCAATCAAATGTGAGGAGAAATGATCTTTTATAAGATTTATCTTAGATCTAGATATCATTAATAAAGGATAAAAGATGAAGATATTCTAAATACAACCTTTATAACTTGTTATGAGAATTATGAGTTTATAGTGTTACCATTTGGGTTAACTAATATACATATAGCATTCATAAATCTCATGAATAGTGTGTTAATAGATTACCTAGATCATTTTGTTTTGGTATTTTTAGATGATATTCTAATATACTTCAAAGATGAAGAAGCATCTTCAACATCTAGAGTTGGTTTTGTAATGTCTGCAAAAGCATAGTTTATTCAACAAATTGCCCAAGTGTGCATTTTTCCAAAAGAAAGTGTAATATTTGGACATATTATCTTAGTGGATGGCATTTTTTTATTTAGATAAGATAATATACATTATGGAGTTGTGACATCAATAAGTTTTCATGAGGTTATAAGTTTCATGGGGTTAATGGGCTATTATAAAAAATTCATCTCAATTTTTTCTAAGATAGCTAATCTAATTACTTATTTGCAGTGTAATATAAAAAATTTATTTGGTTAAATAAATATGAAGTGTATTTTTAGGAATTGAAAATAAGGCTTACTTTAGCACTAATGTTAGGATTTTTTTTATCCCAATGGCTAATTTTTAGTAATCACAAATGTATCTAGCGATGAACTAGGAGAAGTCCTTAAGTAGGATGGTGATATATTAGTTTATGATTCAAGGAATATGAATCCTTATGAGGTAAATTATTCCCCTTATGATCTTGAAATTTCAACAATTATTCATTCTTTGTATGTTTGGATACATTATTTATTGTGAAAACTATTTAATCTTGAGATTGATGATTTGGGACTCATACATTTTCACCCAACCAAATTCGAATTGTCATCAAAGTCATTATTTAGAGTTTTTGTCTTATTATGAATTTAATATCAATTACATCAAAGGTAAATAAAATATAGTTTCTGACACCTTAAGTCATAGAAGGTACATAATAGCCATAGCTACTATTAAAAGTAAAGGATACAAATTAGAAAGTGGTGGTCTTCTATATTATAACAAAAGGATGTATGTGATAGATCAAGAAAATTTGAGGATCAAAGTGCTAAACGAATTACACAATGCCTCATATTCAAGAAATCCAAGACTAACCAAGATTATGGTAGATCTTAAATCACTTTATTTTTGGAAGGGAAACAAGAAAGATGTAGTAAACTTCATGTCATGTTGTCTAGAATTTTTGTGAGTGAAATATGAACATGTGTAGCTAGATGGATTTATATATACACATGGCATACTAGAATGGAAATAATTGGTGATTAGTATGAAATTTATCCAAATATTACCATTATCATGAAATAGGCATGACATAATCTTGGTTGTAGTTGATAAATTAACCAAGGTAGCACATTTTATCCCAGGCAATTTGATTTATGATGTACCACTTCTTATGAAGAGATTCATAAAAGAAGTGTACTAATTATATGGATTTATAGAGAAGATCATATCATATCATGATCTGATAATGATTTATATATTTTGGTTAATTCTAAATTCAACTTTGGGTACAAAACTAAATTTTATCACTGTATATCACCCATAGATTGATGATCAAACTGATTGAGTTAATCAAGTGTTAGATTATATTATTTGTATGTATTTCATCGATCAACAATAAAAATGGGAAGAATATATTCCATTGGTTTATTTTTCATATAATAAATCATACCAATATGCTTTGAATATGGCACCATTTGAAGCACTTTATGGGAGAAGGTGCAAGACACCAATCAGTTGGGATAGGTTGGAAGATAGTGTAGTATTTGAACCTAAAATACTTTTAAAAAAGGAGGAATAATTTTTTTAAAAATTAGGTATAGATTAAAAGAATCTAATTATAGTAAAAATATCTATGTTTATTTGAAGAGAACACCTAGGTATTTTATAGTTGGTGATAATTATTTTTGCATGTTAAGCCACAAAAGAGCTCGATTAAATCTGAGAAGTTAGAAAAAAATTCACTGAGATATGTGGGACCTTTCAAGGTTTTAGAAGTGGCTAATCCTATAGGATATAAGATTTCATTACCACCAACCCTAGATATATTACATAATTTATTCCATTTATGTTATCTAAATAAGTATATAATTGATCCTTCACATGTGTTGGATTGGAATGCTTTGCAGGTTTTGGATCTTGGGGTGGTCACCATAGAACTAATTAGAGTAATTGACACTCACAAATTTCATTTGTGTAATAGATAAGTATCACATTACAAGGTATTATGGGACCAAAACACTAGATATAATGCCACTTTGGAGGATTATGATGAGTTCTAAAGGCTATTTCCACATTTATTTGCTTGATTTGATGTTAGATACTATGTTTTTATTCTATTAAACTTTGTTTGTTATTTAGAAATATGGTTTGAATAGGTATCATCAAGATGATGAATAATTTTAGGAGGAAGTATGTTACATTATAATTCTCTCACTAAACTAATTTACCTAATTATTTGTGGATTAATAAGGTTGATTAAATTGATTATTACTTTTTAACTAGATTAGATTCCATGAGTTCATTATTTTGAGATAATAAATTATGAATTATGTACATAATGATTATGTTACATTTTCTATCATATAATTATTTTATATATATCATGATATACTTGACTAACTACCTTCTTGTCATGAGATGGATGTAATAGAATTTATCCCTCACAGTTTGATAGAGGGAAGGAATCATTAGAGAGGGTGGCATAGATGGAGATAGTGAAGGATGATAGAGGAATTTCTAAGACCCCTACACACACCACATTAGATTAAAAAATTTATATGCAATGTGTGTTTGGATTACTTAGATGTTAGAGTTTGTCTATTTTAAATGTGAGTATGTAGTTATAGAATAAATCTTGTGTGTTATTTTATTTTATACGTAGACTTAGTATTTAATGTTATAATAAGATTAAATGAGCATACTTTACTTATATTTATCTATGATTTTTTAGAGTAAATCAAATAAAATATATCAGATTGCTATTATATATATATAGACTTGTATAATGTCTTTAAAAAACATCATTTAACATTTATCTTACTATTATTGATATTTATAATATCAATATAAGTTAAGCTATTTAATTAAAATAAGACATATATATAGCCTATATATACTAGTAATTGACTAAAATAGTTATCTTGTTATTGGAGTGAATTATATATTTATATATCTTTGGATAAAGAGATAACTACCTTTATTTTATTATATTCAAGGAGATTGAAGTATCCTAAAAATACTAACCTATGATCTAAGTCCAATCTAAGCCTAGCATTTGATTTTAATTCATGAGACTATGTTAAAATTATAAGTATGGATATCATTATGTTAATGGTTAATGTAGACTTGTGCAGTGGATATACTCAAGGGCTTATAGCGAAATGAACATGAAAAAATTGTAAAACAAAATAAATATTTTATATTATTGGAAAAAGTTTGAAAGAGAGAGAAAGTAGGGATTTTGGTAAATTTTAATGGAGATATAATTGTGGATTAGTGGAGTTTAGAGGAAAATTTGGATATTATGCAGGAAATGTAAAATAACATGAATAGTGGCATGTAAAGTTGGATTGAAAGGAGGTTGACAAGGAAAAAGAATAAGAAGGATTTGTGGAAAAATATAAGAGAGGCAACAAAGAAAAGAAGAAAAGCATAGAAGAATGAAGAAAAGGGGTTTCAAGTTCTTGGAGTTTCTAAATAGGAGCATTTATAAGGTTGGTTTTATTTTTACATTTAATTATAAAAGGAATTTCTATGTATGATTATGAAACTTAGGGTCTAGGAAATGAAATATAGTTTTTAATGGATACAGTCTTAGCCTTGTGGGTGGTGTAGCTCCAATAATATAAATGAAACCACCAATGTTTGGTAGGGTGATAAATAAAACCACTAAGAGGCTAGAAGTCTTAAGGGTTCTATGGGCTATAGGAGATCTATAGTGGCTATCTAGTTTCCTAGATTGCACCAATCTATATACAGACTTAAAAACCAAGTTGGGGCTAGTATGAATAGATATAAAAAGTATACAAGTTACTCTAACAGGTCCAACCACAATAAATCAAGTAGCTAATACTAGACTACTAGTTGCATAAACAAAGTGAGAACAACAATACCAAATGGAGAGAGATAACAATTAAAATGTAAATCTAGAAGCTAAGGCACTTTGAGGCCAAATGAAAGATATTTTAAGCAATAAAGATATTTTCAAGAAAGGTCTCAATATAATTACTATTATATATTTGAGTTATCTTTCTAAATAAATACTATTATTTTATAAATATGAAAATTTCTAGTTTAGAAAGAGAGAGAGAATGTTTAGGCAAGTTTTCTAGTTTGTTTTGAGCATGTATATTTAAACTATACATTGAGGTATGTTTCAAAAGAGATAAATTATATGAAATAAAGGAATATTTAAAGTAATTAAAGTAATCTTCACTCATATACAAATGTAATAAACTTTAGAGACTACTCTAAGCAATACATAAAACAACTATTTCATTAAAATAGTGCAAACCCTAGCATATACACTACACAAAATAATGGAGTTTCACTTCACATGGAAAATTTCCCTCATATCAAGATCAAATATGAAGTGCATATATTCTACCAACCAATAATTTAAGCTAGTAATCAATGTAGGAGGAAGACCAAGCTATGTGCAAGTTGAAGTCCAAACCAAAATCTAAGAGCAAAGGAGGAGGTGAAGTAAGAACTTACAATGGTGTAACAACTCCAAAAAAATGAAAAAAATTGGTGTAATTCTAAATTTAGGATCTTGGGAATAATCCATAAGGAAGCAAGAATAATTGAGAGTAGTAATAGAGTCTCCAAGCAAGTGTGTAATAGCATATGGGATTCTCTATCCCCAATCAAGCTCAAGAGTACCAAGAATGAATCAAGAGAGATTAAAAAAGGCATGAGAGTCAAGAGAGGGAATAAAAATCAATATAGAGTGTGTAATGAGTAGAGAAGTGGCTCAAATAAATGAGAAAGAGGCATATATCCCCACCCAAATCTACTAAATGACCTAAAACTAGCCATTTTTGACTATTTGGCTTCATATTAGCACTTTTAAACACATCCTACCCAATCAACAGACTAGGTCATAGCTTTAGTGAAGGAAAAATGTGTCATCTGCCATGGTTTTCCTTCACAGAAGTGATATCCTTAGTCAAACAAGGTCTTGGGCTAGTCAATAGGATTCTAAGAGCCCCTTGGGGGTCTCCAGAAGGCCTCTCTTATGTGCAAAAAGACCAATATGGACTAGGGATGTATGGGGGTTAAGAATATTATGTAAGAAAGGTCCACGTAGGTGCCATATGTGTCAAATTAGGATGACTAGGGTCAGTAGTCTACATGTGAGATGATGTGTAATTATAGAGAGGAGTAAGGTCATAGGAAGTACAACTATATATGCCCCTAAAGTAAAAGCAATTGGTGTTTAAATGAACAAAGAGTGTTGCACATTACTTGGAATCCACTCCAAGGAAAATGAAAGTAATAATTAAAAAGATAAAAGGAAAAATTATAGACACTTACCAGATAAGGATGGTGGTAGAAGAATTTTATGGTGTGATCCATAGGTGAGAGTGTAAATGCTATGTAATCTAAAATCAAACTCTATATCTATCTCTAACTCCAGCTCTAGCTCCTATAAATAAGGGACACAAGTAATATCAAATCAAATCATACTATTGAGAATTACATTCACTAGGGATTCAACCCTAGTGTTCTCCTTGTGAGGGATATGGGTGAACTAGATGTCCTTAAAGCAAGAGAGAAAATCATGCACCACCTCAAAGAGGGGAAACAAATCAAAGCTAAGGATGACCCAAACACCTATGAGTTGAGATATGGATAAGAGTGAGTCAAATAATAACTACACATAGCATGTGCTTAATTCATGGGCATCAATAAAGGTGCCAATGATTTTGTGATACTCTATGGCATTATTGATCTCATTGTTAAGGATACAACTAGCCACAACAAGCTCATGGACTAATCCATAACTATTAGTCCTAGGTTACTCTAACTTTTACCATTAGTGTGAATCACCACTAAGAGGTACACCATAATAGGGGTTGAGGACACAAGACTAATGACTATAGAAAGGTAATATCAAAATGAAGTAGTGTAAGTGATTTTCATGAGGGAAATAAATAATGAAATCAATCCACAATCATAATAGTTGACCAACACTGACCATGGTGAGAGGTAACAAGGTAAAGTGGGGGAAGTTAAAATAGGATGAAGACCAATTGATAATACTAGAGTAAGTCTCAAACCACCATAGCCAATTGAAAACCCTACATATTGTTGGGTGAACATTTTGTCAATAGATAACTGATGAGAAAAATAGGTCTCTTCAACCACAACATAGGGAGATTGGTCAGCCAAATGTGTAGGTTTACCACATCAGAGGTGGACAAATCTCTCCTCTCATCAAGGGGAAGTTCCCTATAAATACGAGGAGTTATATACTATATATATAAGTATAAAATAACACTCAGGGGTAGGATAACACCATCCATCTCTCTTTTTTTAGAGATGATGTTCACAAACAAAGGATAAATCCTAGTGAAGACATTAAAGGCACTTATCTTCTTTCAAAAGTGGTCTTGCATCAAACAACAAGAGTTATTTTTTATAGGTAATAAGTAATTGGTAACAAAGGGCATAGTAACCAATAGACTGAGATGTAGCACAAAGTCTCCACCTTGACTAACTAAGAGTGAAATATAAAGGATAATGAGGGAATAAAGTCATCCCAAGGCCCTTTACATAGGAATAAAAAATAGACAAACACACTAAAGGCAATTGTGGTAGCACAAAGTCTCTCCATAGTTGGCTTCAGGACACCTTCCTGATTACTTTTACTGATTCTACTTATTTTATTAACTAGACAAGAACACATTCAGAAGACAAACATAAGAACAATCTCCTGAAAATGACACAAGTTATAACTGCACAAAGTTTGAAAGTAACTTTCTTTCTCATTCAAATAAAGAAATATGATTAACAATTTGAGCTCAAAGTCTCAGTAATTGCCACTCAATTTTGTCATAGTTTTGCTTCTGTAATAAAAAATATCCCCCTCTACATGAATTTAGAAAATACAATATATAAAAGCCAAGAAAGGCTTGGCACTTTGTTCCATGGAGTGGCCCATGTTGCATTCAATGCCTTGAATGTGTTTTTAGTTTTGTCAAGGGACCATGCTGGAATAGGGTGGCTACCTTAATTATGGCATGCCAATTCATCTCAAATGTCTTCTCTTAGGCCTGGATCATTTGGTTTATCACCTGATATTTGTGTAGTTATCCACTTTGCCTTTACTCCAAGGGAGAAAAATAGGCCGCACCTTCAATGTTTGCAAGCTCAAATATCTACTCAGTGGACTGTTCCACCTACCAAAATAACTTTTATGTAGATATTTTTGGTCTTTCCCTCTTTCCTATTGTGATTTGAGATTTTAGGCTATCTTTTCCCCTTCTGGCTAGCTCTTTTATCTCCCTCTTCAGTTGGTCACTAATTTTGTTTTTAACTTTTATATTTTTTTTAAC
This sequence comes from Torreya grandis, assembly GCA_037957365.1. NCBI lineage: Eukaryota > Viridiplantae > Streptophyta > Pinopsida > Cupressales > Taxaceae > Torreya > Torreya grandis. Next base: position 806,256 of record JARHVA010004479.1, on the reverse strand, counting down.
TTTATCTCTTCTTGGTTTTGTCTTTTCCTAGAATTTAAGCTCTTAGGGCTGAATTCCTAGCTTTGATGGCTCCTTGCATTTTTCTCTTAGTGGTTATTCCTTTTAGCCTTAATTCCTTTGAATGCATTTGGGTCCACTCTCATAATTTTAAAGATCAATGGCTATTTCATTGTCATAAAGTTAACAGCTGCGAGGACATCACCAAACGTCTGGATCCCAACGACTAGTTCATGTTGCTTAATCTTGATGTCTTCAAGTCCGTCACCCTCCTTGGAAATTCCTTCAACTTTCTTGTTTGATCCTTCCCAAAGGGGAAGAATCCCTTCATGGTCTTGAGAAAGGCCCATTTTCTAGTCAGTGAGAGCCCAATGCAAGGGTACCTGCCCTTCAGGGTTCTTTTGGTGGCCTTCAGGATCCTTCTGCTTCAATTCCTTTGGACAAAATGTCTGAGGGAATTCCTTCATACATTTTGTTTGAAAGAAATCTTCCTAATTTATTTTAGTCAGATTTCCCTTTGATTGATCTTTCTTATCTAGGTGGATTCCTTAGGAACAAAAGTCTGAAGGAATTCCTTCAGACTTTTTGTCTAAAGGAATTGCCTTACGTTTCTTTCCCACTAATTTTTCTTCTTAAAGGATTTCTTAGGACAAAATGTCTGAAGGAATTCTTTCAAACATTTTTTCTAAAGAAATTCAACCTTAGCCTTTTCTTCTATCTTTTCCTTGTTCATTTTTTGAATAAAATCTTACTCTTTTGGCCTTTTTCAATGGTCCATTTTGCTCATCACCTGCCCTCTGCAAGGGCACTCACCTTTGGTTCACTGCGCTCTGTAAGGGTATTTTGGCCTTTGGGCTTTGGGGCACTCCTTTGAACCAACTAATTAAATTGACTAATTGAACCAAATTTGGTTCAATGGTTTAATGAATCTTATGTTCCACTCATTCAATTGACCATTTGAACCAACTGCGTTGAACCAACCGCTCGTTGAACCTTTGAACCACTAAACCTGTTGAACCTTTGAACCATTTTGGTTCAAGGTTCAATGGTTGAATGGTTCAATCCTTCTTCTTTTCATTAAGTGTTTTGAAGCTATTGAACGTGTTGAAGCAGTTGAATTTTAAACTTTTGATGAAGCGTTTAACTCTTTAAGCTTGCTAATGTCATTGAACTTTTGAACCCGTTAAACCTTTGAACCCATTGAACCATTTTGGTTCAAGGTTCAATGGTTCATTCCTTTGTTTGAAGCTTGCCAATGTTGAAGCCATTTTTGGTTGAACCTTGAACCATTGAACCAATCTTGAAATCACCTAAGTGGGGAACTTGTTTCTTTCCTATAGAGTCCATAGAAATGAACCTACAGAGTCCGTAGAAATGAGTCCATAGAAACTAGTCTGTAAAACTAAGAAACCAACCTGTAGAGTCCATAAAAATGAGTTCATAGAACCTAGCTTGTAGAGTCCATAGAAACGAGTTTGTAGAACCCAATCTACAGAGTCTATAGAAATGAGTCCATAGAACCCAGCCTACAAAGTTCATATAAATGAGTCTATAGAATCTAGCCTACAAATTTCTTAGAAACATATCTACAGAGTCTGTAGAAATGAGCCTTTGGAGTCCATAGAAATAATCCTGTGGAGTTTGTTAGCTAAAGAAGCTTGAAAAATGGAGAATTTGAATGCCCAGAACAATTTTGAGAAGGGAAGAGAGAATTTTGGCCTGTAGGACCAAAATAGTTCATGTGTTGTCCCAAAAAGGAGAGACAAATTTTGGGAACAATTGCTAGCTCTAGTTGGGGAACTTCCTTCAGTTAAAATTTTGAAGTAGATGAGGGGAGTAGAAACTAGAATATCTAGTGCCTTTAAGTATGCCATTGGGCAATGAAGTCATGCTACCCAAAAAAAGAAAGGCACCAAAAATGAAAATGAAAATGAAAAACACAGAACAAAACTAGAGACTATACAAATATACATATGTATAAGTGATCTTATCTAATACTTTAAGAATTGAAGTGCTTCAGATGCTACCTATTATGAGGTAGAGAAAAGGGCATGCCATCTTGATATTTCAACAAGAAACAATTTTCACCATTGAGCTCATGTAGAGTGAATGGGCCTCTCCATAGGGAATTGAACTTCCCATGAATTCCCTTTGGTTATCTTCTCTTGTCCCACAATAAGACTTGATCTCCAATTTGGAAACCACAATTTTTTGCTTTCTAGTCGAAGAGCTTCTTCACTAGACTTTGATGCGCAGCAATTCGGTCCACCACCATAGTTCACTGCTCATCTAGCTCAGCTAAGCACATGATCCTTTTGTCAATGGAGCTTTCATATGTCTGATCCTTAACCACCTTTGCCAATTTTAGTGCCATCAATTCCAAGGTAATTGGTATCTCTACATTGAGACCATACAGAAGTTGGAAAGGTGACATACCTATCACCCTCTTAGGTGTAATTCTGTCTACCCATAAAGCGTCAACCAATGCTTTATGCCATGTTTATTAGTTATTATCTACCAGCTTCTTGATGATAGTCACTAGGTTCTTGTTGCTTGATTCAGCTTGGCCATTCCCTTGTGGAAAATAATCAAAAGAGTAGGAGAGGGTAATCTCATAGTAAAAATAGAATTGAGTAATCTTCTAAGAAGAGAAACAAGCTACATTGTTTGTGACAATCTTGGTTGGGACCCCAAACTTGGAAATAATGTTCTCTTTGAGGAAATTGCACACTACTACTGAAGTAGCATGCTTGGTTGGAATAGCTTCCACCCACTTGGTGAAGTAATCTGTGGTTGTCAAGACATAATCATGTCTAGCACTTGAAGATGGGTTTACAGCACCAATGAAATTGATTCCCCATTGCTGAAATGGCTCTTCTATCACCACTAGTTTGAGAGGTAGAGCTATTATCTTGGTTCTTTCAATGAACTATTGGCACAGTTCACACCTTCATACCCATTTATATGCATCTTGAAACAAAGTAGGCTAGTAATACCTGGCTCACAGAATCTTATGGGTAGTTACAGGAGCAAAAAAATGTTCTCCACAGGCCAGATTATGGAAAGACTTCAAAAGTTGGTTCTATTGCTCTTTATCCACACAGTGAAGGAACACTCCATTAAGGCTCCTCTTATATAGGCCATTATCCTAGAGGACAAAATTGGTAGCTTTTAACTTGACAGTCCTCCTTTCTTTATGAGATAGGTGAGCAGGACACTCACCATAAGTAAGGAAATGAGCAATACTTGAATACCACTCAGTCATGGTGAGATAAAGAGGACTATTGGTGTGTCTTCAATTTCTTCTTCTCCATGCTCTATTTCTTTTGGTCTATTGTCAGCAATCAATTGGCATAGGCCCCTTCCCCACACCAACTTTGTTGGTTTGATGACTAGATCAAACTCCTAGATTTTAGCAATCTAATTCCCTCTTTTCATTCTAAACTCTTGTTGAGTTAATATGGATTTGACTGTGGTATCAAGAACCAGGGTAGTAGTGTGTGAATTCAGGATGTAAAAGTGAAAATGCTTCACTACTTTTACCACTGCATAAGCATACTTCTCCATGTTTGAGTACTATAGCTCGTGAGCTTTGAGAGGATAGCTCATGAAATAAATGGAAGATTCCATACCTTCTTTGTTCTATTGAACTATCATTTCTAAAAGTGTGTGTTTAGAAGCATAACTATACACTGTGAAATCCTTGGTATAACCTGGACAAACCAAAATTGGGGCATGGGCAATAGCTGTCTTGATGTCTTCAAATGTTGACTTGCCTTCTGTAGTCCACCAGAAAGTAGCTTTGCCCTTCATCATGTCCACAATGTGGTGAGTCTTCTCAATGAACTTGGGGATGAACCTTCATAAAAAATTCACCTTTCCAAAGAAAGAGTGAACTACAGTCTTACTTGTGGGTAGAGTAAGTTCCTAGATGGACTTGACTCTATCTGAGTTAATATTTATGCCTTCTCAGGATACAATGTGTCAAAAGTTTCCCTTTTGTTACTCCAAAAATAGACTTTTTGGGGTTAAGAGAAATGTCATTCTGGCAATAGAATTTTAACACTTGTTATAAATGGTGTATATGATCAAGACAATGCTTGGAAAAGACTATTAAATCATCCAGGTACACTACAATGAAATTACCCATTTCATCTTTGAAAGCAAGGTCCATTGCTCTCTAAAAAGTGGCACCAACATTTATCAAGCCAAAGGGCATTCTTCGATAGGCAAAGGTGCCCCAAAGTGTGGTGAAGGTAGTCTTATGTTGGTCTACTTCACCAACTTCAACTTGATTGTATCCTGAGAAGCCATCTAGCATTGATAACATCTCTGAACTAGTCACTATCTGAAGGACTTGATCCATGATGGGTAGAGGATAGTTATCCTTTAAGGATGATTGATTCAAATATTTATAGTCCACATAGAGGCAAATTTTTCCATTCTTTTATCTCATAGGTACTATGTTGGCAATCCATGTGGAATGATGGATTGGGAAAATTATCTTAGCATTCAGCATTTTTTATATTTTAGATAGAATAGTACATGATATCTTTAGATTATACTACCTAGATTTTTGCTTGTAAGGCACCAAGTCACTCTTGAGAGGAATTTCATGGAAAATTTCTTCAGGTCTGAGTGACTTTAGATCATCATAGGAGTATGCTAGGACATCCATGTACTGGTGAAGCAGAGCAGTGAACTTGAATTTCTCTTCTAGGGTGCAACACTTCTCAATGTTCACCATCTTGGGATTTTCTTTGGTACCCAAATTTATCTGATCAAACTCTTGAGAGGAGCTTGAATCCATTTGTTGTTATTTGATGAACCTGTCATGTTTGTCAAACAACTTCTCAAGGGAAACCAATCCTTTTGGGATTTTATTTCCTTTAAGTTTCAAGATTTCTTCACCTGCATCTGAACTTGTTTTAGGGGCTAGTTCACTACCTTTGAAGTGAAGCTGTTCAAAGCTACCTATTTGTTCTAGGAAGGTAATGATTTGGTTTTCACCATTGAACACTTGCCAATGATTGGCATTGTCAGGCACACTTGGTCAAAAGACCAATTTAATAGTGTACTTGTCTCATTTAAAAATAGGGTGAGGAACCAAAAGAGTTGCTAAAATAGCGAAAGCATCAACTTGATCATTGAATTCCCTAAGAACTGTAGAGATACTGAAAGCATCAAAGCTTTCAATTTGATCCCAAACTAGGTTTTCGTAATGACACAATATCTCATTTTTGGTTTGGTAAAGGTTCCTCACCTGACAAACCACTAACTCAACATCTCCTTTAACATGAAGGAGCTTGATGCCCTTGTCTTGAGTAGCCTTCAATCCAAGAAGTAGCGATTCATATTCAACAGTATTGTTAGTATTGTTAAACTATAATTCGTATGAAGAAGGAAAAATATCTCCTTGAGGAGATATCAATACAATCTTGGCTCCTAAACTGGTAGAGGAACAACTTCCATCAAATTTTAGAATCTAGACACCATCAAAAACTGATTTTTCCATAGATTTTCCTTCATTTGGAAGGGGGGATCATTCTATGTTTTCACTATGCTCTATCCTATCTTGTGATGTTCTATCTAAACCAATTTTTAGACTGTCATTTTTAGAATTTTTATCAGCTAAAATATGAACATCCTTTGTGGTCAAGAAATAGTTACCCATGCTTGAAGACTCAAATAAAATTTAAGCTTCAAGTGTTGATGTTTTAGTGACCACATATTTTGCTTCCTTCTTAGGGAATAGCCTCTACATGATGCCTTTGATAGGGATCCTTGATTTAAACAATTCCATGCTCAACTCACCACCAACATCCTTGCAAAAATTCCACCCAAGAAGGATGTTGTGTGAGGATAGGATGTCAGCCACCAAGATTGTCATCTTGATTCTCTTTTCTGGGAATGCTACAAATGCAAATTGGGCATCCTTGATTTGTCCCAGTAGTGGCACTTATTTTTTCTCCATGGAGAAACATCTCCCAAATGTATTGGTCAGTGTGATACCAAGGGATTCTACCACTTTGGCAAGCATAACATTGTCAGATGCACTGGAATCTATGATGTAATTGTTTAATTGGTGTCTATTTATTAGTAGGGAGACATAAAATGGTTCAGTCCTCCCAGAAGCAGCAGGAGGAGTAGTGACAAGGTTATCCCTGGTAGATGTGTTCTTGGGGGGATCATGAGTTACCTTTAGAATTACTCGTCCTATATGAATAGCTTAGTTATTTACATATTGAACCAACTTATCTAACTACTCAAGGTTAGATTGCAGGAATTTGAATTCAGACATTTAAATTTTGGTTTTCTTTATATGGTCAATTATGTCAAATGTTTGAAATGGACTAGGAATAGAGTATGGGAGTTCATCCTTTTGTTTTTTGGTAGGGGGAGGACTGGTCTTTGAATTTGAAGTAGGTTTAGGGATGTTTGATGCACTTACCTTTCCTACAATCACTGGGTCCTTTGGCTGGAAAGGTAGAGTGGTTCCCCGCTTAGCAATTGAAATTATTGGTTGAGGTCACTCCTCTATCTTTTCTTTATCAGCTTGCTAGGCTAACTGATTCTTGGACCAGGTGAACACAACGTATGATCCCTCAGCTGCTTTACCTTCACTTTTAGGTTCATCTTGGTAATTTAGGAAACTAATGTTGGAGTCACTAGCTAATTCTTCTTCTCCCTCTTTGAAGAGATTAGCTTCATCTTCTAGGTTCAACTTAGGCTGGAAGGAGAAATTGAATTCTGCTTCAAGATATCCAACTATTGAATTGGTTAGAGGTGCTTCAATGGCAAGGTTCCCTCATGGGGGAGGAAGATGATTTGTTTGCCCTTGATTCCTGGTAGCATTAACTTGGTATGACTAATTGGGGAATGTCCTCCTTGGTATATCTCTATATGAAGGAGTAGATGGCATCCCTTGCACCATTTAATTTCTAAGAGTGAGCATTTTGTTTGCCAGCTTCTGCACCATTGGATCAATGGTGGCTGTAGGTGAGCATTCAAAAGATGAAGATAATTTACCTCTGTTATGATCTCTTCTTATCTTTTTGACCAAGATAAGGTCATCTTCTACCTCAGTATCCAGATCTTGAGTAGCAGCAAGGTCTATGTGGCCAATTTATCTCAGTAGAAAACTCACTTCAGGTAGTTGTGAGTTGATGAAGAAGCATTTAAGGTTCTTAGGTGTTGGCTGAGCAATTGTAGAAATCTAGTTCCTAAGCTTGTCAAACTTAGCAATGAAATCCCTCATAGGTTCATGAGGTTCTTTCTTCATCTATGTGTGTTGGGCCAGCAAGGCATGCACATCTTCTGCAAGCTTGAACCTAGCTTCATATTTAGCTTTAAGAGTGTCCCAATCAGTCATTGACCGACCCTACAAATGGAAGAAATATTTTGTAGTAGTGCCTTGAAATGTTTCCACAAACAGCCTGACTGCTATGTCTTCATATTCCACACCTATCACACCACAAGCTATGTTGAAGGTTGCAACATGTTTATCAGGATGAACTCTCCCATCACCAAAGAATTTGGGGAAATTCTTCCTTGAACTGTGTGGTAGCTTATGTAGAGGTGGAGTAAGATTGAGTGGACCAAAAGAGTTATCCCATAGGCCTTGAGCCACCATGATTTGATTATGGATAGTGGGGATGAAAAATTTGGGTGGATTATGTATAGGTAAAGCTTTGCTAATAGCAAAAAAAGAAGCTTTGTCTTGTGGTGGTGACCTGGTATAGGTAGGAAGAACACTCCTAGATCATTAAACTTGAAGTTGGGGAGGAAACAAATTGAAATTTCCCTACTACACCAACTCAAAAATAGGGTCAAAAACACCTTGGGCTCTCTATTTTCTAGTATAGCATGGAGTTGCCAGATTGTAGAACAAAAATGGGAAAGAACTGGCCCTATTTCAGCTTGAAGCTTGAAGCTTCAAATTGCATGCTCTTCCCTAGCGGAGTCACCAAAAAACTGCTGGGTGAATATTTTGGCAACAGCTAATTGATGAGAAAAATAGGTCTCTTCAACCATAGCATAGGGAGATTGGTCAGCCAAATGTGCAAGTTTACCACATCAGAGGTGGAAAAATCTCTCGTCTCATCAAGGGGAGGTTCCATATAAATATGAGGAGCTATATACTATATATATATATATATAAGTATAGAATAACACTTAGGGGTAGGATAACACCATCCATCTCTCTTTTTTTAGAGATGATGTTCACAAACAAAGGAGAAATATTGGTGAAGACACTGAAGGCACTTCTCTTCTTTTAGAAGTGGTCTTGCAGCAAACAACAAGAGTTATTTTTGATAGGTAATAAGTAACTGGTAATAAAGGGCGTAGTAACCAGTAGACTGAGATGTAGCACAAAGTCTCCACCTTGACTGCCCAATAGTGAAATACGAAGGACAATGAGGGCACAAATTAATCCCAAGGCCCTTTACATAGGAACAAAAAATAGACAAACACCTAAAGGCAATTATGGTAGCACAAAGTCTCTCCACAATTGGTTTCAAGACACCTTCCTGATTATTTCTACTGATTCTACTTATTTCATTAACTGGACAAGAATGCATTCAGAAGATAGATGTAAGAATAATCTACTAAAAATGACATAAGCTATAACAACACAAAGTCTAAAAGAACTTGCTTTCTCATTCAAACAAAAAAATATGATTAACAATCTGAGCTCAAAGTCTCAGTAATCACCTCTCAATTTTGGTAGAGTTTTGCTTCTGTAATAAAAAATATCCCCCTCTACATAAAGTCAGGGAATACAATATATAGTAGCCAAGAAAGGCTTGGTGCTTTGTTCCATGGATCATCCCATGTTGCATTTAATGCCTTGAATGCATTTTTAGTTTTGTCAAGGGACCATGCTAGAACAAGGCGGCTGCCTTAACTGTGGCATGTTAATTCATCTCAAATGTCTTCTCTTGGGCCTGGGTCATCTGGTCTATCACCTGATATCTGCATAGCTATCCACTTGACCTTTACTTCAAGGGAGATAAATAGGTTGTGCCTTCAATGTTTGCAAGCTCAAATATCTACTTGGTGGACTATTCCACCTATTGGAATAAATTCTACGTAGATATTTCTAGTCTTTCCCTCTTTCTTGTTGCGATTTGAGCTTTTGAGCTATCTTTTCCCCTTCTGGTTGGCTCTTTTGGCTCCCTCTTCAGCTAGTCACTGAGTTTTTTTTAACTTTTGTCTTTTTTTTAGCTTTGTCTCTTCTTGGTTTTGTCTTTTCCTAGAATTTGAGCTCTCGGGGCTAACTTGTCAGCTTTGCTAGCTCCTTGCATTCTTCTCTTAGTGGTTCTTCCTTTTGGCCTTATGGCCTTTGAATTCATTTGGGTTCATGCTCAAAATTTTAAAAATCAATAGCTATTTCATTGACATAAATTTGATGGCTATAGGGATGTCACTAGACGTCTGGATCCCAACAGCTAGTTCATGGTGCTTAATCTTGACATCTTCAGGCCCATCACCCTCTTTGGAAATTCCTTTAGCTTTCTTGTTTGATCCTTATCAAAGGGGAGAAATCCCTTTGAGGTCTTGAGAAAGGCCCATTTTTTGGTCGGTGAGAGCCCCCCATAAGGGTACCTACCCTTCAGGGTTCTTCAGGTGGCCTTTGGAATCCTTCAGCTTCAATTCCTTCAGACATTTTGTCTGAAGGAAATCTTCCCACTTGTTTTTAGTCAGTTTTCCCTTTGGTCAGGCTTTCTAATCTTGGTGAATTCCTTCAGACAAATTCCTTCAAACTTTTTGTTCGAAGGAATTGCCTTACATTTCTTTCCCACTAGTTTTTCTTTCGAAAGGATTTCTTCAGATAAAATGTTTGAGGGAATTCCTTCAGACATTTTGTCTGAAGAAATTCAACCTTAGGCTTTTCTTCTATCTTTGTCTTGTTCATTTTTAATGAAGAAAATCTTACCCTTTCAGCCCTATGTAATGGTCCATTTTGCTCATCACATGCCCTCTGCAAGGGCACTCACCTTTGGTTCACTACCCTCTGCAAGGGTTTTTTGGCCTTTGAGCTTTGGGGCACTCCTTTGAACTGACTGATTGAACCAACTTTGGTTCAATAGTTCAACGGTTCAATATTGTGTTCCACTCATTCAATTGACCATTTGAACCAACTGCATTGAACCAACCACTCGTTGAACCTTTGAACCGCTGAACCCGTTGAAACTTTGAACCATTTTGGTTCAAGGTTCAATGGTTCAATGGTTCAAGCCTTCTTCTTTTCATTAAGTGTTTTGAAGCTATTGAATTTGTTGAAGTAGTTGAACTTTGAACTTTTGACAAAGCATTTAACTCTTTAAGCTTGCTGATGGCATTAAAATTTTGAACCTGTTAAACCTTTAAACCCATTGAACCATTTTGGTTCAAGGTTCAATGGTTCATTCCTTTATTTGAAGCTTGCCAATGTTGAAGCCATTTTTGGTTGAACCTTGAAGCATTGAACCATTCTTGAAATCACCTAAGTGGGGAACTTGTTTCTTTCCTACAAAGTCCATAGAAATGAACCTATGGAGTCTATAGAAATGAGTCTGTAGAAACTAACCGTAAAACCAAGAAACCAACCTGCAAAAATGAGTCCATAGAACCCAGCCTATAGAGTCCAAATAAATGAGTCTATAGAACCTAGCCTATAGAGTCTGTAGAAATGAGTTCATATAACCTAGCATGCAGAGTTCATAGAAATGAGTTCATAGAATCCAGCTTGCGGATTCTGTAGAAACATATCTGCAGAGTCTGTAGAAATAAGCCTTTGGAGTCCATAGAAATAAGCCTGTGGATTTTATTAGCTAAAAAAGCTTGAAAAATGGAGAATTTGAATGCCTAAAACAATTTTGAGAAGGGAAGAGAGAGTTTTGGCTTGTACAACCAAAATATTTCATGTGTTGTCCCAAAAAGGAGTGACAGATTTTGGGAACAACACATACAACCATGATGCATAAGAGAGAGAGAGAGAGAGAGAGAGTTAAAATGGATTGACTATAAAAAAGTAGAGAAATGACTAACTAAAAGAAGCACAATAAGTATCTTTTATCCATAAGTACCCATGAGATGGGACATGGGCCTGAGAGGTCAATGGGGACTTAGAAAGGGTCATGAGAATTAAAATGGGGCTAGAGTGGGCCCAAGGAAGCCTCATATTAAAAACTAAAGGCTGTTAATGTGCCAAAACCTCCAAGATAGAGGTTTCATGGTCTAAAACACAAAAATGGGTAAAATACCCAAAGATGGCCCACAAAAATCAAGAAAAAGGGATACAAAGAGGGGAAAAGAGAGAAAAGAGGTCATTTTAACTCTTATTTTCACTTTGAGAGAGCCAAAAGAGATCCAATGAGCAACCAAAGCCCAATTGAAGCATATGAGGATATGAGAGAGAATTAGAGATGCATAGGATGGTCTAAGTAAGCCTTATGAATGAATTTTGTCAAATTTATTCATTTTTTGGGGGTTTGAGAGGCCCTCAATGCATTTTGACTCATTCTAGATGATTTAGTGGATGAATAGTCTGAAACAAGGAATTAAAATGATGGGCTTGATGAGATGAAGAAATTGAGACAAACAAGGGTCCAAATGGAGCTCTATAGTGTGAAAAAGAAAGAGTCCTAGGGCTCCTTAGGGCATCCCAATGTAGGTCATGACTTGGTTGAGCTAGGCCATGGCTATGCCTAGAAAGTTGTAGCCTTAGGTAGAAAGGTCTCAAAATAGGACCTAAGGAGCTCAATGAAGCCTAAGAGGTCTTGAAAGGGGTCAAAAGAGAGGGGAGAGAGAAAAAAGAGATAGATATAAAAAAATGTAGTTTTTAACTTGATCTTACTCATTTTTGGGCTAGTAGACTAATCTATTTGTCTATTTTCTTACTTTTACAGACATGTGGAGTTAGCCTATAAGAGGAGAGCAGACCTTCAAAGGTGAGAGAGTGGCTAACATAGTGAGATAGGCCATGTGAGGTGACCAACTGAGAGAGAGTTATAACATGATTGGTCAAGAAGGTAGATGCTCTACCAATATCAAAATAGGATCGCCTATGAAGTGTAGGACTTTGGTAACTAGTACATGTACCCTCACTAAATTGATCTAAAGACTTGGTGAATGCATTAGTGACTACATGGGTACTCAAGAGGCATATGTTCCAACTAGGGCTTGAGCTATAAGCTATCCTTAGCATTAAGTACATCTACCAACTCTATGGGGTAGAGTTGATGGGTAAAGAGATAGATCTACCATCAGTGTAGGACATAGCAATAGTAGAGCTCTACATGGTGGGACCCCACCTATAGTAGAACAACCATGGATTAAATATCACATATTTATCACCAAGGGTACCCACTCTCCATATAGTGATATCAAAGACTATGGTTAGGAGGCTCTACACCAACTAGAGTATAGGATGACTACCACTCTCATGGATAGGATTTTTCCAATGTACTGAGGGAAGATAGAGATTTTCTTAGGAATAGTTTATCCTAGGTGTATCATACCAATAGCTAGATCACATCTAATGCATAGGTTCAAGTGGATTGACATGACCCATATACTCATGTATTAAGCCTATAAGAGGCTCCCACTGACATGGTTGAAGACACCATATGGTAGTGAGGTATACCAAACACTAGAGGGCACAATATTGGTTGCATGACTAAGATAGGGTGAGGCTAATTTGAACCACCTTAGATCTAGATAAATTATTGAGTTACATCTGAGATCCCTATAGGTCTATAGCTTAGCCATATGATGTCAAGGTAGAGCCCTACTTGGGATTGGAGGAGATATAAGGTCCATAGGGATTATACCATCTTCCAAGGAGATAGGTTCTAGTGGGGTGAGGTAGATGGGTATATCCTAGGCTAGATAGGGTTAATCCTGATAGGTATCCAAGGTAGAGTGAGGGGGTAATAGTGGAAAAAGGCCATCATGGTGAGGACCGCCACTAATAGGAGGAACATGACCTATAGGAGGGCCATAGAGGCCATCAACATTTCTAGGTAAGACAAGTGTATTTTCTAGATATTACTTCATCTTGGTACTCATCCTTAGTGAAATTTTATTTATGACTAACATATGTTCTTTGTGTGTGTGTGCAGGAGACTAGCCTAGCTAGACTAGATCCTAGGTGGACGTACTACTAAGGTATCTATTCCATGATGTGGTGGAGACACCACTAATGGAGTGGGTACCACATTTAATAGTGGGGGAAGAGATAAATACTTAGTTCTATTGGGTGGTTACATGATCCTCACTCAATTTGGTGAAGGCACAACATAGGATCCCATAGCTAGAGGTTGAGTCATCTTGGCACAAAACATCCATGATAAACCATATGATAGCTAAAGTTAATATTTAGGTAAGAACAGTGAGAATAGAGGCTGAGAATGATTTATTATTGGCTAAGATAGCTCAAGAGTAGATTAGAGGAGCTAAGGCACTTGGAGTAAGGGTAGACTAGCTGGCTACATTGGAAGAGATCATAGATCGACTAGTCAAGAGACATTGATCAACATCTCCACTTGGAACATTACTGTCATAGATATCACCTAATCATAGGCTAATTGGGTATGCATATGTAGCCACACACATGGTAGTTATTGGGACTATGAGCCCATGTGATGTACCTAGAGAAAAACATGTTTTTTTACAATACACACACACACACACACACACACACACACACACACACACACACACACACACACACACACACACACACACACACACACACACACACAATGTTTTTCTCATTATTAATAGATGTGTATATGATTTTATGTGTGATGTGTATGCTTCACCTAATATAGACTACTAAATACATGTGATTAGATAGTAGGAATTGATATAAAAAAATCATGTGTATACACATATACAAATGGCATGGAGGTTAGTGGTCATAAAAGAGATGAAAAGATTTCATTACCACAATAGGCAAATTTATGAGCCCTAACCATGAAATGTCTTGAGGCAAAACCCATTACTCATGTGTTGTAGGGGCTCATCTTCAAGGCTTGAGATATGAAAAATCCTATTTTCTAGAGAGGTAATGATGATAAAAAGTCCAAACCATTTATGTACAAGTTTTCCCTTCTTACAATGCTCCATATCAAAAAATAAGGACCATATCACCCACCTTAAACTGATGAGGGTATACTAACTTCCTAAATTGGTGGTATTGATGGTGTTGGTAAGCACGCTTATACTTAAGAATGACCAAGAATCGCTCATCTTACTAATTAAGCTCTATGAGGTGAGCAACACATTTTTACTCATTAGAAAGAGAACTAAATATCTTAACCCATAGTGAAGGGATTAAGACCTCAAAGGGAAGAACAACCTTAGACCCATACACTCTAGAGTATGGAGTTGCCCCTATGACCATTTAGAATCTAGTCTAATAGGCATAAAGGGTAGGATAAAGCATGAGATGCTAATCTCAATTGAATTGGGAAAAGGTGTGGAAAATCATCTTATTCAAAGTTTCATTTGAAGACTTTATTTGACCATTTCCTTGGGGGTAATGGGTAAAGTAGAAATGGAGCTTGAACCCAAAATGTTCAGTGAGTTCATGCATCTTAGGTATTTGAAAACCTAGGCCATTATCAACCATAATCGTAGTATGAACCTTGAACCCACTAATGAGTTGGTTGAGGATGAACTTAGTGATGGTTTTCCCACACATGCCATTGAGAGGCATGGCCTCAACCCACTTCATAAAATAGTCAGTGGAAATGATGAACCAATGATGGCCATCAAAAGAGGTATGTTTGAACTCATCAACAAAGTTGAGAGCCCAAATTGAGAAGGGCCAAGTAACCAAAATAGAGTGTAATAGGTTAGTTAGGGCATTGATAGCATCCCCTATGACCTGACACATCTTACATGTCTTGACATACTAGACTACACCCTTAATAAGAGTAGGCTAGTATTATCCCATCGTGATAATATGCTAAGTGGTGGCCTACCCTCCTAGGTGGACACCAAAAAAACTCTTTTGAGACTCCTCAAATGTGAAAGGGTTATCCTTGGGAGTAAGGAACTATATCAACACACCTTCAAGACCCTTTTTAAATAAGATGCCTCCAATAATGACATAGTAGATAGTGAGCTAATAGATCTGATAGCATTCTTATGAAGATGTATTGGTGGGATAAGAGTGGTATCCAAGGTAAAATATAATTTCTTGATACCAATCACACTCAAATACCTAAACATGGTTGATCAAGTATACTATCTCATTCGAAAAGGCATCATCAACCAGATCCACACTAGAGATGGGTAGTGGGCACTCTATGAGTTGGTCATCCATAACCAAGCCCTTAGTGGACTTCTAGTTAATGATATGGAGTTCAATCTCCTAAATAATAATGATCCAACTTGTATTCCTACTAGCAATATGTGTCTTGATGAGTAAGTAACATAGTGGATCAGACTGGACAATCAAGTTGGTAGTCTATCCTAACATATAATGTCATAACTTATTTTTTATAAAGATGAGAGAGAGGCACTAATTCTCAATAAGATAATAGCTGATTTTAGGTCCAACCAACATATAAGAGATGTTGTAAATAGATCTCTCTGTATTAGTGTCATTCTTTTGGTACAACATGCTCTCAATAGAAAGATCAATTATAGAGGTGTATAATATGAACTCATACCCCTTAATGGGTTCCATTAGGATAGTAGGATTAAAAATAAAATACTTTAATTCCTTAAAATACACTTGGACTTTAGTATACCATAAGAATGGACTATCCTTATGTAAGAGATGTGTGAGGAGTATGGATATATGAGCATACTCCTCAAGGAAACATCTGTGAAAGTTGAGTCTTCCTATGAAGGACTATAATTGGATGAGGTTATATGGGGAATGAATCTCAAGGATCACCTTGATCTTATCAAGATCCACTTTAATTCCCCTCTGTGAGATGATAAATTTGAGAAGCTTTCTAATTGAAACACTAAAATACACTTGTCAAGGTTAAGACTAATGTGATACTCTCAAATATGTTCAATGATGATTATGAGGTCTCTCAAATGATCATCCTACTTGTGGGATTTTCTAAAGAGATCATTGATATAACACTCAATTATTTTATGGATAAGGTCATGGAAAACATAGGTTGTGGCATGTTGATATGTGGCCCCAATGTTTTTTATACCAAAAGGCATGATGATGTAGTAGGAGGTACCTCATAGGGTAGTGAACATCATCTTGTGCTTATCTTTAGGTGCAATCCAGACTTGGTTATACCTAGATAAACCATCTATGAGGGACATGATCTCAAAACTAGTGGTGGAATCAACAATTTGGTCTATCAAAGAAGTAGGAAAGTTTTCCTTTGGGTAGGCCATATTAAGATCCTAAAATTTGATGCAAATTCAAATAGCCCCATTATTTTTGAGAATAGGGACAATGTTGAAAATCCATCAAGGATATTCAAAAACTTAGATAAATCCAACTTGGATGAGTTTCTCAATCTCTTCTTTGACCAATTGGGAGACTTTAAGAGCCATGGGATATTGATTTTGGTAAACATGTTAGGTCACATTATCCATAACAAGGTTTGGAAACTATGTTAGGATCTATGCCCTTCATGTCAGCATATTCCCAAGTGAATACATCTAAAAATTCATGCAAGAAGGAAACCAAAACATATTTTTCCTCAAGATCAAGGCTAGTGCTAATCTTGATACTATTAGGCCTTGTTAAAATGCCAAAGTTGATATCTATGGATCCTTCAACATCCATAGTATTACCTTCTTTAAAACACTTAGGCATGAGAGAGAATGACTCATCTAACACATTAAGTTTAATTTATAGGACATTCATCAAAGAAGGGCCTTGAGTTGGTCCATCTATGAGATAAATATCCAAACCATTATGATCAAGGGGATAATGATACTTATGACAAGCTCACATGAGCATAGTGTAAGCTTTTCTCTCCTTGAATAGGTTGTGTTGTCCCCCAAAAATATCACTTATTTTTGGGACAACATTTGAATTATTTTGGTCCTACAGATGAAAATTATCTCTTCCCTTTCCAAATTTTGTCTTGAGCATTCAAATTCCTCATTTTTCAAGCTTTTCAAAAATCTACAGACTGCAAACATGCTTATTTATATAAGTTCAATAGGATTCACGAATTCTATA
Organism: Torreya grandis; assembly: GCA_037957365.1. Taxonomy (NCBI): domain Eukaryota; kingdom Viridiplantae; phylum Streptophyta; class Pinopsida; order Cupressales; family Taxaceae; genus Torreya; species Torreya grandis. The sequence continues at coordinate 789,092 of JARHVA010004479.1, read as the reverse complement.
GGTGTGTTCAATCAAAAGAATCAGTTTCTAACAATTGGTCATTTTTAGAATCGGTTCATCGCCTTGGTTCAAATAGAAATTTCCATCAGCAAGCATCAGCAGCAAGTTTAATGTTTGGTTCATCTTTTGGTTCAACATCTTGGTTTGACGTTTGGCTCAACATAATGGAATGGTTCAACAGTTGGTTCATCACCAAAGTTTAAAGAGTTTCCCAAAGAAGACTGAAGGCCATTCAAAGACTACCCAAAGAATAGATACCCTTGTGAGAGGCTCTTCTTGACTCAAAACAAGTCATTTCTTAAGGCTTGAAAGGGCAAGTTCAATCCATAAAAGTGCCAAACAGAAAAGCCGAAAGAAGACAAAGGAATGATGTGCCTGAAAATGTCAAATTCAACATAGTGAATTAGCCATTGATCTTTTAAACATATAGACTAGAATACATTCACAGATTTCAAAGCCAAGACCAACAAAAAGTGGAAAAGGAATAGAGCAGTAAATTAAATCCAAGACCTGATTCAATTAGCTAGACAAGGAGGAATGATGAAGATAAGATCAGATCACCAGGTGGACATTGAAAGTTACAAACTTTCAATAAGCGTGACTTATTTCCTTGCATTGATAAAATCAAATGGGTAAAGTGCCCATAAGTTCTAGCATGGCTTCTTAATAGATTCCAATGTAAAATGATGTATTGATTGTTCCCAAGTCCTTATTGAAGAGGCTATATAAGGGACTTTCTTCTATTGTAATAGGCATCTCTTTTTTGGACAATTAGAATGAAACTATGCCCAAATTGTAAGGCATTACTGAGACTTTGAGCTCAGATGGCTAACCATATTTTGTTATTGGAATAAGAAAGCAAGTGGGTTTTCATACTTTGTGTTGCAATATCTTTGTTATTGAGGAAATAATTCTTATGTCTTTTTCTTCAATATATCTTCTATTCCTTTAATTCAACAAGTAGAATTAGTGACAATAGTTAAAAAAGGTGTCCTAAAGAGTCGACTGTGGAGACTTTGTGCCCTCATAATCATCTTTAGTTTGTTTTCTTTTCATTTCTGTGTAAAGGACCTTGAGGCAAATTTGTACCCTCATTGTCATTCATATCTTACTCTTGAGCAATCTAGGTGAAGACTTTGAGCTGCATCTCAATTTCCCAGTTATTGCATCCTTTACTACATTTTGTTGTTACTGCTAGGAGTATTCTTGTGGTTTGTTGAATAGTATTTCTGAAAGAAGAGGAGTATTGTCTATCATTTCCCCTGAGTTTTTCCTTTGATCCAAGTGCATCATCTCTGAAAGAAGAGAGATGGATGGTTTGTCCCACCCATGAGTATTATTTTTTGTTTATATATATATATATATATATATATATATATATATATTTGATGAGAGGAGAGATCAGTATCTTTCTGATGTGGTAAAACTACACATTTGGATGACTAATCTTCCTACTTTGGCTGATTAGACCTATTTTTTTATTAGTACCCTGATCGACAACCAACAGTTTTTGGCGACTCCGCTAGGGATATACATAATATTGTGCAATTTGGAACCTCAAGTTTTAGATTGAAACATCACCTATATAACCCATTATCATTATAACCTTATCCATTATAGACTCTGGTGACTCCATTTCATGTCTTACCCATTATCCATTTACAGCCTTACCATTTTCATCCATCTCCATTATATTATCTGGTCTGTAAAACCAGAGCTATTGGGAAAGAAAGTGTAGTTTGAAGCCTCAAGCTTTAAGCTGACGTTAAGCCAGTCCTTTTCCATTTTTTGTTTTGTAATCTAGTAACTCCACTTAGATGTGTTATCCCTATTGTTCATAATCTGATCATGGCAGTTCGAGGCCCCTGTGGTAACTCATTTGGCCCACTTAATCTAACTCCACCCCTGCATGAGCTACCACTCAGTTTAAGGAAGAATTTCCCCAAATTATTTGGTGATGGAAGAGTCCATTATGATGAACACATTATAGCCTTCACCATATCTTATGGTGTGATAGGGGTGGAATTTGAAGACGTGGCAGTCAGGATTTTTGTGGAGACCCTACAAGGTGCTGTTGTAGATTGGTTCTACCATCTGCAAGCTGGATCAGTGACTGACTGGGATACACTTAAAGCCAAGTTTGAAGCAAGATTCAAGCCCATAGAAGATGCACATGCCTTGCTAGCCCAGCTCACACAGATGAAGAAGGAGCCCCATGAACCTATGAGGGACTTCATTGCCAGGTTCAACAAGCTAAGGCATAGGCTTCCCATGATCGCCCAGCTGACACCTCAGAATCTCATGTGTTTCTTCATCAATTCACAGCTGCCTAAAGTGAGTTTTCTATTGAGACGGGCTAGACACATAGATCTTGAGGCTTCTCAAGACTTGGCTACTAAGCTAAAAGATGACCTTATCTTGGCAAGAAAGATAAGGAGAGATCCTAACAGAAATAGAGCTTCATCATCTTCTAAATATTCATCTATAAGCACCACTGATCCAATGGTGCAAAAGATGGCAAATGAATTGCTAGCCTTGAAAAGGCAAATGGCACAAAGTATGTCTTCTACTCCTCTATATAAAGATATACCAAGGAGGACATTCCCTAATCAGCCATATCAAGGCAATGCTACCAGAAGTCAAGGGCAACAAAATCATCTTCCTCCCCCATAGAGGAATACTACCCTTGAAGCACCTCCAACAAACTTGATAGTTAGATATTTCTTGCTCCAACCTAAGTTAGAGCAAGAAAATGGTGTTGATCTCTTCAGGGAGGATATAAAAGAATTAGCTGGTGAATCCCACATTGGTTTCCTAAATTACCAGGATGAACTCAGAAGTGAAGGTGAAGCAATCAAAGGATCATACACAGTATTCACTAGGTCCCAAAATCAGTCAACCCAGCAAGATGACAAAGAGAAGACAGAGGAGCAACCCCAACCATAAATTTCAATTATTGAGTAAAGAACCCCTCTTCCTTTTCAAACAAAGTACCTGGTGATTACCAAAGAAGTAAGTACATCAAACATCTCTGCACCTTCTACTTCAACTTCGCAAACCAGTCCTCCCCCTCTCAAAAATAAAAAGGATGAACTCCCATCTTCTCTTCCAAGCCCATTCTAGTCATTTGACATGATTAATCATGTCAAGAAATCCAAAATTTAGATGACTGAGTTTGAATCCCTGCAAGCAAATCCTAAGCAATTAGACATTGATGGAGAACTAGGTGCAGACCTGTCTAAGGTAAAAATTGTGGTCACCCAAATATCAGCCCCTGTAGCTCAAATTCTGTTTGAGCCTTTTGGTAGGGATAATTACTTCTTGACCACAGAGGATGCTCATGTCTCAGGTGATGAAAGTCTTGTAGTTGGTAATCCAAGATTTGATCCAAACAAGGCATCAGAAGAATTAGTAGGGTGCAGTATAAACAAGGAAGGATCTTCCATCTCTAATGAAGATAAATCAAATAAGAGATTAGCTTTTGATGATGACAGCAATTCTTCCACCAATGAGGAAGTTAGGACTATGTTGATATCTCCTCAAGGAAATATTCTTCCTTCATGCAATTTGCAAGTTAGCAACACCTTCAACATAGCTGGATGCAAATCTTTGTTGCTCAAATTAAAGATTGCTCAAGATGAAGAAGTCAAACTCCTTCACATCAAAGGAGATGCTAAGATGATAGTTTGTCAGGAGTTTGATATGGACAATCTAATCATATGTTGGACTGAACCAAAAAACAACCAATTATGGTAATGGACCATGCTGCTACAAATCAAAATCAGGCAAAGGAACCCTTCGTAGGGAGAGCAAGGAGTTATGGTTTTTAGTTTGAAGACCACACCTTGCCACAGAGCAAAAAGAAGGAAAGACCAAGAGGAAGATGAAAAAAATTGATTTCCTGGTGGAAAGCTCCATTCGCCTGTCACTATTTCTAGGGACAAAATGTCTTCTTGCTAGTTTACCAAGATGGCACACTATTTTCACTATCTCTCAAGAAGCAGCATCTGAAATACTTCAATTCTTGAAGTATCAGATCACTGCATATATATATGTATATTTGTACAATTTTTAATTTTATTTTGTTTTGTTTGTTTCCATTTTTGATGCCTTTCATTTTTGGGTAGCATGACTCTATAACCCAATGGCATACTTTAAGACACTAGAGATTCTAGATTCTACTCCTTTCAATTCATTTTGTAATTGACAGAAGTTCACCAACTAGAGCCAGCTATTGTCCCCCAAAAATATCACTTGTTTTTGGGACAACATTTGAATTATTTTGGTCCTATAGACCAAAATTATCTCTTCCCTTTCCAAATTTTGTCTTGAGCATTAAAACTCCTCATTTTTCAAGCTTTTCAAAAATCTACGGACTGCAAACAGGCTTATTTCTACAAGTTCAACGGGCTTCACGACTTCTACAGGTGTGTTCAATCAAAAGAATTAGTTTCTAACAATTGGTCATTTTTATAATTGGTTCATCACCTTGGTTCAAATAGAAATTTCCATCAGCAAGCATCAACAGCAGGTTCAACATTTGTTTCATCTTTTGGTTCAACGTCTTGGTTTGACTTTGGTTCAATGTAATGGAACGGTTCAACAATTGGTTCATTGCCAAAGTTTAAAGAGTTTCCCAAAGAAGACTAAAGGCCATTCAAATACTACCCAAAGAATAGATACCCTTGTGGGAGGCTCTTCTTGACTCAAAACAAGTCATTTCTTAAGGCCCAAAAGGGCAAGTTCAATCCAGAAAAGTGCCAAATAGAAAATCCAAAAGAAGACAAAGGAATGATGTGCCCAAAAATGTCAAATTCAACACAGTGAATTAGTCATTGATCTTTTAAACATACAGACTAGAATACATTCACAAATTTCAAAGCCAAGACCAGTAGAAAGTGGAAAAGGAACAGAATAGTAAATTAAATCTAGGACCCAATTCAATTAGCTTGACAAGGAGGAATGATGAAGATAAGATCAGATCGCCAGGTGGACATTGAAAGTTACAAACTTTTAATAAGTGTGATTTATTTCCTTGCATTGATAAAATCAAATGGGTAAAGTGCCCCTAAGTTACAGCATGGCTTCTTAACAGATTCCAATGCAAAATGATGTATTGATTGTTCCCAAGTCCTTATTAAAGAGGCTATATAAGGGACTTTCTTCTATTGTAATAGGCATCTCTTTTTTGGACAATTAGAATGAAACTCTGCCCAAATTGTAAGGCATTGCTGAGACTTTGAGCTCAGATTGTTGACCATATTTTGTTATTGGAATAAGAAAGCAAGTGGGTTTTTAGACTTTGTGCTATAATATCTTTGTTATTGAGGAAATCATTCTTATGTCTTTTTCTTCAATATATCTTTTGTTCCTTTAATTTAACAAGCAGAATTAGTGACATCAGTTAAAAAAGGTGTCCTAAAGAGTTGACTATGGAGAGACTTTGTGCCCCCATAATCGTCTTTAGTTTTTTTTCTTTTCATTTCTGTGTAAAGGACCTTGAGGTGACTTTGTACCCTCATTGTCCTTTGTATCTTAATCTTGAGCAATCTAGGTGAAGACTTTGAGCTGCATCTCGATTTGTCAGTTATTGCATCCTTTGCTACATTTTTTTGTTACTGCCAGGAGTATTCTTGTGGTTTGTTGAATAGTGTTTTTGAAAGAAGAGGAGTACTGTCTGTCATTTCCCTTGATTTTTTCCTTTGATCCGAGTGCATCATCTCTGAAAGAAGAGAGATGGATGGTTTGTCCCACCCATGAGTATTATTTTATATATATATATATATATATATATATATATATATATATATAGGGAACCTCCCCTTGATGAGAGGAGAGATCAGTGTCTTTTTGATGTGGTAAAACTACACATTTGGATGACTAATCTTCCTACTTTGGCTGATCAAGCCTATTTTTTTTATCAGTACGTTGATCAACAAAATATTCAACCAACAGGTTGCATGCCATACCATGAATGAAATAGCACTCAAGATTGAACTTGACCACTCTATCAATATTAGTGGGAGACACATAGAGAGAGCCTACACTCTAATGGGAAAACCACAAAATAAGGTGGAGCTCAACATCTAGAGAGACATCCTATAAGAGATCTCTAAAAAGAGATGGGATAGCTTGGTGTCATAGAGCAAAAGATGGATTTGGTTGATGTGTGCCAAACTCTAAAGGAATGAATGTTGACCAGTACTCAGCTTGATTGAAATGTTCATCCTTAAAAAAATGAGATTAAAAACAAGGGATGTATGAGAATCTATAGACCCCCTTGAGGATATAGCCAAAGCCTCAACTGAGGGATTTATTTTTTCATAGAGTAATGCCTAAGGATTTGGGTCAACCTCCAAGGTGTGAACCTCACCTTCGTGCATAAACTACATCATGAAAAATGTGGTCAACATGATGGCCTACATGGTAGTTATCTAAGGATAGCCAAGAATCATATTTTATGAAAGATCAAGGTCTAACACATAAAAATCAATTCTAACTATCTTGGGTCCAAACTTGACCTAGAGCTTCACATTCCCCATTAGTGTAACTATTTCATTGATGAAACTGACATAGTTATGGTGAAAATTAGAGAGATTCTTTTGATTGATTCAAATATCATTAAACACATGTAGGGGCATGATATTCAACATAAATCCATCTATAATCCACCACTAGATGTGTAAATCATCAATATAAGTCTTGATGTAGAGAGGGAAATTAGACTTCTTTACAAGAACTAAAGCATCTAGTAAAGAGGTTGGGTTAAAAGATAAGAAGGGAGGACAAGGGTGCTTGTGTTCATCAGAGTTGAATAACACTTTGACATCATCATGTAGCAGAGCCTCATGAGGGAGACCAAGCTCATCAAATATAAGGCCCCTTTGCTTAGGTCAAAGGTGAAGAAGGTCTCAAATGGATATCCCAATCAAGAGGCCCTACAAATCCTCTATGATAGAGTAAGGACATTGTTTAGCTTGGGGAAGGATATTGTGCCTAAATTTAAATCTAACCCTAGGATTTCCTACCCCTATGGGATGGATAGGGGACCCAATACCATTAGTCTCTCTAATAGGGTTGGTAGCATGACTAGAGCATGTGTTGATAAAGAACTCATACCTAGTAGAGGTTGTGTCAATAAAATAAACAACCTTGTACTATTGTACTTGGATTTCCCTCTTGGATCAACATGAGAAGAGGAGTCAAAAGAGGTGGAAGAGAAAGAAGGGTAATGTGGGGCCTTAGACTTTAATTTCTTCTTCTTCTTCTCTTTGTCATGTTCAGGCAGAGGCTCCTTGAAAACATTTAACTTGTGATTGGGTTCTAAAAGATGAGAACTCTAAGATGGATGTGAGGCTTATGTACCAAACTTTTGGGTAACATAATTAGCATCATCATGCCACATTATCTGATGGAAATTGTTAAACTTGGTAGTATCTTAAGGAAACACCATCTATTAATTTATTATTCTCGATTCAAAAACATTCTTTTTAGTTGGATTCTTGCTCAAAGCATTCACCTTATGACTATCTTTCTTCTCAAGAGGAGAATCAATGACACCATCACTGATCACATTATTATTGAAATCATGTGAAGAGGATGAATTTTGGGAAGGGATGGGCCACATGCCTACCTACACTTCAAACATTTCAATCTTAAAAAACTCATTATAAACTTCATCACAAGAGGTAGGTTCACACTTAAAGACCTCAAGGTGAACCTCCTACCTCAATGCTCATGTGAACATATCATAAAGTTGGTCATTTGAAAACCTATTCCTTCATATATGAATAACTAAGTACCAAATATTCACAAAATAAAAGTTTGACTCACCCTTGACCTATGCCATAGAATTGATTGATTGGATGCCAAGGTTAAAGAGTCTATAAATATTGAAATATTGGAGGAATTCATGAAGAAGGAGTTGGAAACTAAAGAGAGAATCTAGAAAAAAAATTGAAACTAGACCAGATCTTCAACTCGCAGAGAAATAGCAAAGAGCTTCAATATTATGCCTTCATCTTGTTCTCAATCCATGCATGCCATCATGAATTCCATGATATGCTCTATGGGATTGGATTCCTACATCTCATTAAACTTAGGTAGTTTAGGGATAGGATTAGGAAGGGGAATAACATGCACTAAAGGGGCTAGAAGATTTTGATGGAGATCCTCATAAGCATGGTTGATAGTAGGCTAGTGATGAAATTTGAGAGGGGTTTCATGATGGTGAAGATGTTTTCCATGCCCATAGGCATGACCATGACCATTACCATGACCATGGGGTAGATGATGTTGAGGAGGCTCTTAACAAGGAGGATGCTCATGATGGAAATCATCTCTTCCATAGGGTGGAGAATAGCCATGGGAAGTATGATGGTCCCCATGGAGATGAAGGGAAGATATGGTATACTCATAGAAATGGTCATGATGACCAATATCTCCATGGTTCTGGTCGTGTGCCATCATATGAAGGTTAATTGGTGGTCACTGATGCCCCTAATATACATCCTATGGATATCTAGTATATAAATGGCAATTGAAATCAACATGCTCATCAAAAAATATAAAATAAGGACTAGGAATATGAGAGGAACCCCTAGGATGGGGATACATCACTAAGTTTGAATACCTATAACCCATAGCATAGATATGAGGGTGTTCTTGTTCTAGAGTCTCTAGCTAGGAAAGAGGTAGGGAACTCACATGAGAATTGGTTGAGGCACTTGACACTAAATGGGTGTGGGATCTATTTCTAGAGGAATCATGTCATAAAATCCTAGGGGGATAAGGAAGCACTTCATTTATGTGAATATTTATAAAATAATAATTAATGATTATATGTAACTCATTAGTCCCTAGTTGCATAAAGAGATCCTCATCACCTCAAATGGGTGAATGAGGCACAACATGAGGCTGAGATAAAACATCCTCAAATTAATGAATTTTAAACTAGTGAAAAGCTACCAATCTTATTCCCTTTTTAATGTGAGAGGGTGTAGACTACCATTTTGGGTTGAGGGAAGCTCCTAGGTCCTATGGTGTCTATGGCATTCCATTTCAAATACAACTTGCTCAGTGGTGAGCTCAAGGATGAGACATTAAATCTACCAAGATTGGCATCTCAAAGGTGGGATATCAGCCATGAATGTAATGAAGAAAAAGTAACATGGAAGATAATAGAAAAGGTAAACCAAAGGAAAACCAACTGGGAGAAAGACGCAAAACCAAAGTAGGATAAAATAACCAAGGTGAAAACCAAAACACAATTGAAAGTAAAAATTAATAGCCAACAGAGGGGATTTGGGTAAGAGAGATCTAAATGGGATATAAATAATGTGAAACCATATGTAAGGTCCCACTAGTTGTGTTATAATGTAGGTTTAAGAATCTAAATAGAACCACTATTGTTAAGTAGTGTGTTAAATCAAACCACTAAGAGGTAATAAGGCTTAAGGGTTATATGGACTATAAGAGATGTATTGTGGCTATCTGGTTTGCTAGCTTACATAAAGATATAGATATAATTTCAAGCTATGTTTTGGATAGCATGAAAAAACACACAAATTATTCAAGTTACTCTAACAAATCCAACCACATTAAATAAAGTAGCTAAGACTAGACTATTGATTGCATAAACAAAATGAGAACAATAATACCAAATGGAGAGACATAACAACTGAAACATAAATGTAGAATCTAAGGCACTTTTAGGCCAAATTAAATACATTTTAATCAATAAATATTTTTTCAAGAAAGGGTTCACGAGAATGCCTATTCTATATTTGAGTTATCTTTCCAAATCAATACTATTATTTTCTAACAATGCAATGTTCTAGTTTAACAAAAAAGAGAGAATATTTAAGCAAGTTTTCTAGCTTGTCTTGAGCATGTATATTTATAATATGCAATTAGGTATGTTTCTAAAGAGAGAAATGATATTTAAAAAAGTAATATTTGAAGAAATTAAAGTATTCTTCACTCATATACAAATGCAAAAAACTTTAGAAACTATTCTAAGTAATACACAAAACAACTATTTCACTAAAAGTTCAAACCCTAGCATATACAATACAAAAAAAATGGATTTTCACTTTTCATTATAAATTGCCCTCAAATCAAAATCAAATATGAAGTGTAGATGTTTTACCAACTAGAAATCCAAGCTAGGAAGCAATGTAGGAGGAAGACCAAGCTATGTGCAACTGAAGTCCAAACCAAAAGCCAAGAGCAAATGAGGAGATGAAGTGAGGACTTGTAATGGTGTAAAAGATCTAAAATAATGCAAAAATTAGGTAAAATTACAAATTTAGGAGCCTAGAAATAATCCATAAGGAATTAGTAACAATTGAGAGTAGCAATGGAGTCTTTAAGTAAGTGTGTAGTAGCATATGGGATCCTCTATCCCTAATCAAGCTCAAGAGTACCAAGATTGAATCAAGAAGTCATAATAGTTAATAGAGAATAATAATAAATAAAAAGTATGTAATGATAAGTGAAAATGCTCCAATGAATGATAAAGAGGCATATATCCCCACCCAAATCTACCAAATGACCTAAAACTAGCTATTTTGACCATTTAGATTCATATTAACAATTTTAGACATGTTCTTCCTAGGTCATGGCCTAGGCCATAGATTTTGTTAAGGAAAATTATGGCCTAGACTATGAATTTCCTTTGCACAAGCCACAACCTAGGACAAACAAGGTTCTTGGCTAGTTAACAGGCTCTCGAGAGCCCCAAGGGGTCTCTAGAAGGCATGTCTTGTGTGCAAAAGGGCCAATATGGACTAGGGATGTATGGGGGGTAATAATATGATGTGGGAGAGGTCCAAGTAGGTATAAAATGTCTCAAATTAGGATGAATAGGGTTTTTATTCTACACATGAGCTAATTTGTAATCATAAGGAGGAGTAGCTTCATGAGAAGTACAATTATAGATGGATTGACCATCCACAAAACTAACTCATTATTCTCAAATCCTACGTGTTTTGTTTTAGAATTGAAATAATGTTAAACTATAGGTTTAAATTAAGTTTTATAGATAAATTACATACTTATCTAGTTGAGAGAAACAATAACCTAGGGGAACAATTATATGTAAATAAAGAATGAGTTTTGTTAAAATGTTTTATACCTACATATTCGATTATAATATGGGAGTAGAGAGTTATCATTTTTTAAGAGGGATTTTGATTGAATCATAAAATTTTAGATGGGATTATATTTGTGAAAATAAGATATTATTGTTTTGTTAACAAAGATATCTTGGTGATAGTCAAAATTTAGGTGAAATATAGTTCTTTTTGCATGGGTAAAAGTTGTAGGAAATAAGACATTATTATTCATGTATGTATAGGGGATATACTCCATATCAAAATTAGGAAAATTTTGAATGGGTTTTAAAAGGGTTTTTTTTGGGGTACCTTATGTGACATATAAACATATATTGAGTGTAGCATTTTTTTTAAAGTAGAATTTATACAAAATATAATAAGGACATTTATATATAAACTATATATATATATATATATATATATATATATATATATATATATATATATATATATATATATATATATATATATATATATTTGTAGGATATACAAAAAATGTATTCTTCAATAGATAATTAAATGTGTGTGTGTGTGTGTGTGTGTGTGTAATACTATGTATTTATGAGTCACATGGTTTAATGGGATAAAGAATTCATATGAACATAAGACTTTCATTTATAAAATTATGAATTGAATGAATATGAATAGACTATGCAATGAAAACTATGAACATTAAAATATATAGTCACAGTCTGAGAAAAAAAGTATACTATGTATATTTATACTCATAATAGATTGTGTGAGACATCTAGTTTTATGTGTTTGAGTAAGATTATAAGAACTATGTTTTTTTGAAACAAACCAGTCTTAACAGTGAATTAAATTTATAACCTAAGAACATAGGTAATAAAATAAGTTTATGGATATAAATGGAAATGATGAGTATTTAAAATAAATTGATAACATTTTTTAGTATGTTAGGAAAATAATTGACTATTTATCCATGGTAATTGGTAACTTAGATAAATAACTTAAATTTTGGGAATTAGAAAAAATATGAAATTAAATAGAACCATGTTGAATTCATTATCTCTGATGTGAAATTATGAGAACATGGATTTTGGAATTATGAAAACCCTTTTTGTTCTCAAGCCATTTCTTGAAAGTTTTTACTTCTTAGGATTTAAAATAAAAACAAAAAAGTTATGTTAGTAGGTCAAAATGTTAATTTTAAGATTTAATTTTATATATTATGGGATATATATAATATGATCATATAAATATATGGAATACATGTATAAGAGAACATAGGTCTTGTTATATGCATATAGCATATATTTGTATAATAGGTAGTGTTTTTATAGTTATAATAGTGACTAATAAGTTAAATCATGAAATCTTGAAGGATATGGGATTATAACTATACGAGTGTAACCTAAGTTCCAAAATGGATGAATAAGTGAAAAAAATTAAATCTTTATGAAAATTATGAATGTTGGTTATATTGAGTGGTATGAAATCTATGTTATGAAAATGTTAATTATGTGTTTAACATTTACTACAATAAAATAGACTATTGAAATGACTTGTATTATACCCATATGGTAAATAAATTTTATTTTCATATATATTGTTTATGAGATAAATAATATAAATGAGGTTCATACATCTATTTTATGGACTAAATGTATGTATAGTAATTTTTTTGAAATTAGCATATGTTTATACATGATAGTAGAAATAATTACATGAACCTGTTGGTTATAACTATATGTTAACCAAATCTAGCATTGATGATTCTAACTAAGTAGTGAGACAAACTTCACCAGCTTATTTGACATCACTAATGCTAGTTGAAGGTAATCTGATTAAGTGGTGTGTATGAATTTGACTGATCTTAGAATCATATGTTATTTTAAAACTTTGGCCAAAGTAATGTTTTCATAGACATTGTCATTTCATATGTGTGATTTTCATTCTTGTGTCATATCATGTTAAAACATGTTTATTTCTAGTACCCATCATGTATTAGAAATATTATAGTAAATAAGGTACTAGCATGCCTCTCTGGATTCCCGCACTATCACTATCTACCCTTCTATGAAGGGAGGTAAATTCCCAGTTTGGGGGATTGTGTGGGGGATCTACGGTCCTTGATTTGTGTGTAAAAGTTCTCATATGATATTCTCCCTCCCCAATATAGTACTTAATTGGAGACTACACGTGAGATTATCAGATATACAAGAGCTAGTATGACACGAGTTCTATGGAACATTGTATCTATTATTGTACTTATATTTTAAGGAAACATGCCTAATGGAAATGTAATTGATTATTATTTTACATTGATAGTAGAGGCTATATTATTATACCAATCATGGTTGGATTTTATTATGATTACTTTCTTTATGCAATTATGTTTGTTTACATTAGTTGCTAGTGATCAGTAAATATTATTGTGATATATTTACAAAAATTTAATATTCTTGTTAGTATGTCAAAAATCACTAATTATATTCTCATGGTGTAATATAATTAAATAATAAGTGTTGATTAAATTTTTAAAAAATAAATTACTACATTATTCTAGTAAATCCTTATACAAATGTTACATCATCAAACCCAAATAGTATCATCGATGCAATTGTCCTAGGCTGACATTAGTGTCCAAAGCACTAGAAATGTTAGATCTAGAATCTAATGACTATTCTAGAATCTTCTTCTACCTTGTGTTTTACCTATTCAAGAATTATCATTGTATTATCATTAGAATAAACTAAGTATATCACTTCTTTGTCATTTCCATGCATAGCTTAGTTAAACTTTCTATATTTAACCCATACTCAGCATAACAAATTCAAATTATGCTTATATCTAACTTTAGCATTTAATTGGCCTATTGTAGATCTGATTAACACCCTTGTGCATTATCATTTATATATTCTTAACCCTATTATACTTATAATATAGGATAGCCTCATATCCAAAATTAGGGTTAATCACATATACATGTAAATAATCCTTTTGAATAACTCTTAGTTGAACACTCTCTAATTTGGCATAGCTTTTAATTTAATTTTTAATTTTCTTTGAGATGCCCCACACTTAGTTTCATGTGACTAGGAAGACACATAGGCTCATCACCAAAAACTATATGTAGGTGAGTAAAAGTATCTCTCCTTGATTCTAACCCCACACAACTAGAGATATGTGAGGGATCAACATTGAATCTTAACAAAGGGTGAGATGTGATATTTGAAATTTATTTGCATAAACTTTTTATTTTGAAGACAGTTTTTAGAAGGTTTCCTTTTTTATTTTTTGTTTTTAAATTTATTCATTTTTGGAGAAGGTAACCTATCTTTTATATTTTTTATTCATTTTAATTAGGGAGGTTTCTTTTTTGTTGTTATTCATGGCATTTCATAATATTTCTATTTCCCTAAAGATGGGTACACATACTCTACCCAAAACATTGGATTCAATTTCACTTAACATGATTCCATAAATATTTTATTCAAATTTAGAGCATCATTAAAATCTATATAATATTAAGCTTTTTATTTATTTATGAGTGTCTTTCTTTCTATTTATCACATATTTTATAATTACCCCCAAATATTGGCCCCACACAACTAGTACGATGTGAGGGCTCAACACTAAACACCAAGATAGGCAAGAAATATTACTTGTTTTTTAGCATGTTAATGTTTTTTTCTCAGAAGGGACCATAAGAGGAGACTCTACCATGGAAAAGATTCTATACTAGGCTATAGGTTAGCATTTTCTAAGCTTTGTAAGAATATATGGGAAAGAAAGGTATACTTTGCTCTTGAGAACTAGGAAAAAAACTAAAGTGATGGAAATTTTGAGAATGTTTTACATAGGATAATAGGGTAATATGAAAAATTAAATGGGATGCTAATCTACATTTTGAAAGTTTTTATCATGCAATTTGACAACTAAATAACCACCAAACAAGACATTTGATATGCAAAACAACATGTAGATGATTGAAAATACAATACAATGAGGGAAATGTGAAATGAAGTAATAGATATAAAAATGTTTAAGGTGAAAATATTTCATAGACTATATAAATTCATTTCCCTCTAAATTTCATAATAGGTAGGATCCATTCTTAAATCTTCAGTCACTAAATAAGGAACTAACCATTTGGGTCTAAACATTCAACCTTCTACTTTATTTTCTTCTATTAAATTTTTGAGTCTTAGGAAAAGGTATCGTACTTGCATAAAATTATCATGAACATTTTTATTATACTATTAATCCATGCACTTTATGTATGCAATGTGGTTTTTTACAATAGCAAGTCAGTTTTCATCTAACATTTACAAGTCCACTAGTCATGCACTTTTATAATCTTCATGATCAAGGATACCTAAAGTGAAACACAAAGGCTAAGTATTTATTTTTTGAGAGGTAGAACAACTTTTGATCTAAACATAATGGAGTATGGGGTTTACCCTATGGGTATGTGAAAACTTGTCTAATAGGGCCATAGTGTTAGAAGGAGTTTTAGGTGCCAATCTCTTTTAATGTTTTTAACAATTTTTACCAAGATTGACTTTAAATTTTTATTGGTGGCTTCAACATAAACATTATCCTATGTGTACTATAGAGAGGTCATGTGATAAGATATATAAAATTTATTACACACTTTATGTATATATGGGTTATTTAAGGGAGACCTATTATCTATGATAATGAAATTGACAAATGATTTGATTCAAAATGAATTTAGAGATGATAGATCTAGTAACATTGGTTGGAAGCATGGATTTTTTCCACTTAGTGAAATACTCAATGACCATGATGATGAAATGGTGACTATTTGAGGAGGTAAGATAAATCTTGCTAATAAAATCTATAACCCAAGTGGAAAAGGGCCATGGGGTGATAATGGGCTAGAAGGCCCTAGTGGGAATGTCAATCTCATGGGATAAATTTTTAAATTCTCACACTTTATTACTTATTTAATATTTTTTTGAGAGTAACCTAGAAGTATCTCATTGTATGAATTTTTTAGGTAGTTGTATGGTCATTAAAGTTACCACCAAAAATGTTATTATGGCTATAAAATAGGACATTTTTTTAATCCTCTTGATTAACACACATTAACAACATGTTTTCATATGATTTGTGATAGATAACCTCATCTAAGGAAACATATTTGAATGTAATGATACAAATGTGTCACCATTGTTGTGAGTTTCCACCCTCAAGATAAGCATAGTCAACTAAATAGTTTACAATATCAATGTACCAAGGAGAGGAAATAATGGTAGGTTTATTTATTTAAAAATTTATCTCATCATGAAATTAGGTATCAACAAGATCACTAACCTATAAGGGATAATCTGACAACCAATCAATGATTATTTTTTTGATAATGTAATTTTGGTTAGCATACATGAGTTTAAATTTACTCAAAATCATGATAAAACATCTTACCTTTCATGAAACATCTATTTATTTTAATAATGTTCACAAGGCATGGGACATTGATATAACCCTCATTTATTGGTTAAGCATATAATGTCACAACTATTTAGTTATGAGCATGATGGCCAAACACTCTTCTTGAGTATGATGTGTCTCATGGTTGATAAGAGTGTGTCTAATGAAATAGATAGAATGCTACCTATACACATCATCTTCTTGGGCTAACATGTAGGTCTGAGACACCTCAATCGCTATAATGTGAAGTATGAGAGGTTTTTCAGGCTTGGGTGCCATGAGTTTTGGAGGAGACATAAGAAAATATTTTACCACTTCAAATGCATCTTGATATTCACTTGTAAAAATCAAACCACTCAATTTTTTAAGAAAGTTGTTTATGGGATAACTTATGTAACTACGGTTAGTAATAAATCATCTAGCATCCCCAAACATTCCCAAGAATGATCAAATTCCTGGCTCATTAGTGGAGGGAACATGTCTAAGATTTCACAAATTTTGGATAGGTCAATATCTATTTCACAATAATATATGATATAATAAAGTATTTTTCCACCCATAACTCCAATCACACATTTCTTTTAGATTAAGGGTGATGCCATATTCAATTTGATGCATGAGAATGGTGTGTAACACTTTTAAATGGTAATTCCTTCATCTTGATTTTCCTAGAATATCATACACATAAACCTCCACTATCTTATGGATAATATCATGGAAATAAGTGTCAAGGTTCTCTAGTATGTTTCCATAGAATTTATAAGGTAAAAGGGCATGACCACATACCATAAATACCCCCATGGTGTATTTAAGTAAGTTTTTTTAATCTTCATTGGAGATGTAGATTTGGTTATATCTCAAGAAGCCATCCATAAGAGACAACAACTCATAACTTATCATATCATCAACTATGAAATCAATGGAAAGGAGAGTGAAATCATCTTTGAGGCATGGTTTTTTAATATCATGAAAATTTATGCATATAATGATCTTACCTTTATTCTCGAGAATGGGTAAGATGTTGAACACCTATTTAGAATAGTCCATAAGTTTTATGAACCCTACTTTGAGAATATTAATAACCTCTTCATTTACCATTGATGTAAATTTGGGCTTGATTATATAGATCTTTTGTTTTACAAGTTTCACTTCAAGCATTGTAACCAAATTGTGATTGACCACTTTGAGTTTTATACTTACCATATCCATGTAGGAAAAGGAAAAATCTTGGGAAAGCTTGGTAAGAATTTTTTTGTGATATTCTACCTCATGTGGTGAGAGTTAATATCTAAGTTTTAGTATTATATTGATTTCCTTAGTCCCTATATTTATATCAATGATATCCTCTATGAGAGAGGAATCCCCTTTTTTGAATTATTTAGAATCAAGATGAAGATCAACATATTCACCTTCTTCATTGAAGACATCATGTTCATTGTTATAAGATAAGTAATATTCAAACTTTCAATAAGAATCATGATATTCACCTCTAAGGGAAAATTTAGGATAACATGTAAGATTGAATCCCCTCATATAATGTAAATATATGAGGTCATTGTAAGCATGTAGTAAATATAGAATGATCTCATCATTCTTAGTTAGGTGAAGGACCAAAGGGATAGTATCCTTCCTAATGTAAATGATACTTTAATTAGTGGACACTTTTTTTACAATGGGTTCTATCCTAACAAAGACTATAAAATCTAATTTAGGTATCACGAGGTGAGAATCAAGGCACTAGGAAGAAGTAACCATAGATTCAACAAGTTTTTTACTTTCCCTATAGATGGATTCTATGGAAATTAATTTAAAATCCTTGGTGACTTTACACACAACTTTTTTATTTAGGTAAAGATGTTTATCCTTATTTTGGTAAATATCTAACACTTGATTAATAAATAAATATGATTTAACTTGGATATTTATGTTTGGGACACCTAACCACTTAACAATGAACATTTAAAGAAATAAGGATTCATATCCATCCCAATTATTTTTACACTCAAAAGTATAATTTAAAACTAAAGGGCATGATTCATCCTTATGGGGATATAAAGATGACTCCTACCCCTATGGAAAGATGGAATTTATCCCCATTGGAATGAATGTCCCTTTTATTGTGTGTAGAAGGAGAATCATCATCATGATTAGAGGGGTTATCTTTCTTTTATTAAATCAAAACCATGTTAATATCTAATATGATAGGTAAATCATATTGGGATTATTATTATTATGATTCAAAGATATTTTAGGTTCCTACTCTTTGTGGGTCAAAATTAATTACAAGTGGTGTATCCTTTTATAGGATATTAAATATTTCATTCATAAACATGGCTGAAATGACTAGTATAGTTGTAATATTATCACCACTTACTTTTTATATTATTACAACTTATTTTTCTTTAGGTATATATTTTAAAAGAGATTTAGCAATATATTCCCCTCTTTTTAAAACAATTTATTTGGGCTTTAGGGTATCTTTGACCTTGACCAAATGTTGGGGTTTCACCACACCATTGGTGGGTAGATGATCATTAATGTGTAACCCTAGTTTATTATGCATGGTTTCTTGAAGGACATTAAAGGGTTTAGGGTCCCCTTGAGAAATAAACACCTTTCCAAGATGTAGGAAGTTTATCTACTGGAAAATGGTAGAATGGATCACCTTCATCCTATGAATCCAAAGTCTACCCAATATCCTATTATAATTGGTGTCTTTATCAATTACATATAATTTTGTCAACATTATCTTAGGACCTAGGGTAACTAGAAGAATGATGGTTATAATTGAAGTGGATTAGAGTATATCATATCCTTGAAGGGTTTTATGTGTGGAAAATTAGTTGGTTTCTAAATAATCATGTTTTTATAGGAATGAAAGGGGGATGATGTTTACAGCTACTCCATCATCAACCATTACTAATTTTACATAGTTGTTTTAAATCTAAACTTGTAGAAACAAGGTTGGATCTACCCTCATAGACATATCAAAGTTGAGAGGGAGAATCTTAAGGTCAAATAATTATCCATCATACCTCAAACACTACCTTAGAGGAAACATGTAAAGATTAATATGATTGATATGGGATTGAGGTGGAGTCACATTGGCTAAGTGCCCCAAATCTAGGGAATAAAGTAATGTCAAATGGTGGGAAAGATAATTATTAATAAGGTCTATCACTACATCATATTTTCCCATAGGTTTTAGGATGACATCATCATCCAAGATGTTGGAAGGGTGAGGATTTATGAGCTAATATTATCGTGTGTGAGTAATGAAATGTATTTCTTCTTTAGTTTCTATCTCTACCACTCCTATCATTCAAGAATTCACTTGGACCTTAATTAGGGAGACAAATCAAGGCTAATAATACCATAAATAAAGGCCTTAGCACCATGAGTGCATGTTGGCATAGGTTGGTTATGTTAAGTTAGTTGATTTTGAAAGTTTCCCTATGGTTTTTTCTAGGTAGATAATATTTAGTGGTTTAGGAAAGGGTTTTGATATATTTAGAGATTTTTTTTTTGAGGGTTCATGGGACTATTAAGTTAGGATCGAGGTATTTTTTTTGCATTCCCTATGAACATATCAAAAATATTTTTCCTCTATTTTTAAGGTAATATTTGAATGAACTTATTGTACTTCTGATAGGTATAAGTGTCATGTCAAACCACTCTATATAAGAGGCAATAGACATTGGGATCATATTCCTTGAACCTCTATTTTTATCCTAGTTGACTAAACCCTTATTGGTTATTCCTTTGGAAAAAGGATTAGTTTTGGAACTATGAGAAATGGTCAACATTTAGGAATTAGTTTTGGTTTTGGTTTTGGAATTACATGTTGCATAGTTTAAGTTGATTAAAATATCAACTACATGTACCATAGGTAGAGTATTATAACTCCTCATACCATTAGTATTATTTTTTTTATTTTTATACACATATTTTGGTTAAATGTTTTTGACATGATTTAGTTTCTTATTTTAGTTAGTCATGACATCAGTGGTGGAATTTTAGTTTTTATTGAGAACTTTGGATCCTTGGTTGTTGTTAGCATTGTTTTAGTTCATGTTTTTTAAAACCCTCATTATTTTGGTTATGGGTGAATATATTCCAATTATCTCCATTGGTTCAATGACCACTATCAATGGTTTCTTGGAAAATTAGTTAAGTTATTTCAAGTGATTCTTCATAGGATCAATAAGGGAACTTTTAAACATCTTCACTCATTTCATTATTAAGGGATTGAATAAAAATAATTCATATCTCTCCTTAATCCATATTTAGTGCACTCACAAACTAATATATAAATTATCAACATATTATAATGAAATGAGTGGTTAATTCATTATTTTACTATTTAATGTGGAGAAATTATGGAATATCAGTTTTCAACATCTTGTTCATATCAAAGTCTTTAATGAATTCTTTCATCAATTATCGAAAGGAATGGATAAAGGCCTTAAGGAGGTTATAGTACTAATCAAGGGTAATTATTTTTATAATTTTGGAAAAAAATTACCACTCCATCCCAAGGTAATATATACCTAATGGTCATGGTAATGTTTTGGCATGAACATTGGGATCTCTTTCCCCTTTCAATTTGGAAATGTTAGGTAGGGGATGAAGTAGAATAACTCCTCATTTACTATGATTGAGGGGTTCCTTTATATATTTGACATAATTACCCATAGAAATTAAATCCATCAAAGTAATTTTAGGATAATATTTAATGGGTGGGTTTACATATGGGTTGTTTGTGTAAACACTCAGAGGAAAATAAGGTGTTTGGTAAGATGGAGTAGAATATGTCAAAAAATAATTGTCCATCTAGATGGACTTGGATAACATGTGATATTAAGTAAGAATAATATTATAAAAATAAGGGTTAGGTGTTTATATATAAGTGTATGTGGGTGTCACATAACTTATAGTAATGTAAGGTGGTGGAATATTGGCTACCCTATTGTTTGGAGGAGTGTATATGAATACACTTCTAATTGGGACTTATTTTTGAGGTTAATAGGTAATATGGATGTTGGAATAAAAATTTTTGGGGTCTCTATGATTTATAATATCCCATGTGTGTTGATTATAAATGTATTTAGGAGGAATTTTATATGTTTCTTATTTTGGTGGTTGGTAAGATATGACTATGATAGGTATGGAAGAGGAATGAACTTGGCTAGGAGGGTTAGATTTCACTCATTATTTAGAGAGAGTTGGTTGTTCTCTAAATCATGAATGTGATCCACTAAGGTAGATATGAGTCCATTTAAAGGAGAATTGGTATTCTATCTATGTACTTATTTTATGGGAGGTACGGTATGAGTAGGGTGGTAGCTATGAAGGGGTTGATTTATGGTTAAGGATTCAAGAAGAACTACTAATTTTTTTCTAGTGGGTTGGAGGTGTTCTAGTTTTTGGTGTTAGATGAATGCATTGTTATTTGCATTATATTTACTTCATCTTCATAATAACAATGTTTTTGATATACTGATCATATTTAACATAGTTTCCCACATCTAAATTTTGAAAACTAATTGAGGGTCTAGTTTCCATGTGAGAAGTGGATACACTCCCATGATTAAAATTCATGTTGTTATAATTGGGATGGTTACTAAAATTTTCTTATATGTCTTAAACTTTATGGATTGATATACCACTCATAGTTTATGATTTAGGGTTGTGATAGTCTCAAAATTGATATTATATGTTTTGGTTAGAAGTGTTTTTATTAAAATTTAATAAATAAGCTTTAACAAGAACTTTTTGACTTATACTATATCCTTCTCAACTAAGAGATACTCCTATATATTTTCTAACCATATTTAAGGGAATAAAAATACTTTTACAATAAATGGAGAGAGAGAGAGAGAGAGAGAGAGAGAGAGAGAGAGAGAGAGAGAGAGAGAGAGAGAGAGAGGGAGAGAGAGAGAGAGAATAAAAAGAGAGAGAATGAAATAAAAATGGAAACGTAAAAGGTTAATATTTTCATGTCAATTGACCAAATAATTTACATGTGGAAAGTAACATGTTAACCTATGCACTTGACTTCTTGAGGTCTAGCTGAGAAAACCAATTTAAGGAATAAATGATGGTTGGATATATGGATTAGGTTGGTTATTTTTTGGAATGGGGGATTGAATGGAAATAGGAAGGGGGTGATCATAATAACACCAAAATATATCTACCCTTCATAATTCCCATTAAGAGCATCTAATTGGGTGGAGATAAAACTCCAAGGTCCTTCAGTCTTAGTGATGCCAAGGAGGTGAAGCTCATAATCAATGTTAAGAATAAAGAACTAGGTGATATTGGGTTGGAAGACTCTAATAATGTGGTCAAATATATTAGGTTAGATATGCCCTATCAATGGCATACATGAAGTGAATGATATGCTACTATTCTAGTCCCAAGGATAAAAGGAAGAGGAGTAGGTGGATAACTAGGATTAGATAATATTGTACTTGTGGCCTCGATTATAGGTTAATATGATAATGTGATGATCAATAATACACTTTTAATCTATTAGGAATGGTAAAGGCATTCCAACCTAATAATCCAAAGTGTTGGCAACAAAACATCACAAAAGAAGATGTAAATATGATATGTAAAAACAAGGTAGATCATATGTTATTTAGAAATGAAGCATAATAAAGTATGCTAGTACAAAGGAAAGGCACTTGAATATATAGGCAAGGTGAAATACTAAACTATCTTAACTAGACAATGTGAGATAAATCATCAAATAAGACAAACTCATTACAATAAAAAATATCTAGCTAATATACTATAAAATGTTATAAAATGCATGAAAATACATACTCTAATACCCCCTCAAGTGAAACTAGGGGATAACAAAATCCAAAATAATAAATAGTGGCATATCCATAGTATGAGTCTTGGAAACTAGTCTTGATAAGGTACTTATGTACAATATGTATCCATGAAATGAATATGTAAAATGTCCTCATGAAAAATCCCCAAGGATAAATTCTAAAACCCCAAGCATGCCACATAATTCAAAGAAATAAATTGATACAAAAGGCTTCATGAAGATGTCTATAGCTTGCTACTAAGTCAGAATGTACTCTAAGATAAGAATGTCATCTTGAATACATTGATGAATGAATTTCATGTGTACCTCAATGTTCTTAGTCCACTAATGCTCAACTAGATTGTGAGATATATGAATTTCACTTTGGTTATCACACTAAATTATAATGGGTGAATCTTGCATGAAGCCAAACTTTGTCAATAATTAACGAATCTAAATAATCTATTGACTTGTTATAACTACCACCCCATACTTAACATATATATATATATATATATGACAGTATAATAACCTTCTACTTCTTACACAACCAAGAAATAGGTTAATAACCAAGATAAAATATGTATCTAGAAGTAAAATTCCTATCATCAAGATAACCTACCCAATATAAATCACTGGATCCAACCAACTGAGTAAAACCCCTAGTGTAGTGTAATCCAAAATGAGTAGTGCTTCATAGATATCATACAATCCTCTTGGTGTCCTATAAATGACTATCATGATGTTCATGTGCAAACCTAGATACAAGACCCAGTTACAAATCAAATATTAGGGTGAGTATGGGTTAAATACATAAGGCTCTAAACCATCTACCTATACAATGTAGGATCATAAAATGGAGTAATACAAGAGGTAGTGAGATTCACTCTAGACTAAAAAGTAGAAAGACATGGATTGCAATCAACAATGCCAAAATGTTGAATAAGATGAAGGGTGTACTTTTTCTAACTCAAATAGATCTATGTGTCTAACTATGAAATCTGTAAACCAAGGAAGAAATGTAATATACCAAGATCTATCATGTCAAACTATATTGAAATTGCCTACTGAATAGTCTGAATCCAAGATGAGGAGTTGTCTATGAGAAGTAGATAATCCCATACAAGACTAGAATAATAATGTCCTCCCTAATAAGTTGAATATACACTATGGGATCAAATTAGAAATGAGCAAATCTAATAGAGAGAATAAATGAATTCATCTTCTCATACCAAGCCTGAAGGGCCTATTTGAGACTATAAAGAGACCTCTTAAGTCAAAAAAAAATAAAAGAATTATGAAAAACCCTAGCAATATGTTCCATATAGATTTACTTATCCAAGTCTTAATGATATAAATTACTCTTAACACCCATCTGATATACCAGCCAACCCTATGATGTAGAAAGATAAAGTATAAGGGGAATATAATACATCTTATAAATGGGTGCAAAAGTATTAGAGTAATCAATACCTTTGACTTGTGATAATCTCTTTCAAACAAAATGTGACTTATACTTATCAATGGACCCATCAGCTACATACTTAGTGTGGTAAATCCTTTTTCACCTAACCAAATTTATTCCCTTCAAAAGAGTAACCAAATACCAAGTATGATTATTCATCAATGAAGAATAATCATCTTTTAGTACATCATTCCACTCTTGTTTCCCATGAGCATATGAAAAATATAATCGATCCCTAAAGAATGATTGAAAAAAATCACAATACTTATATAATGTGCATATCAATGTCAATTCGGTGGAAGATCCTAAATGAAATGTGCTTCCTCAAAAACTATAGTATGTTCCCACCTAGGCATAGTGGTAGCATTAGTGTGAATAGGGTTCTCATCTTCTATAACCTCCTAAAGAATCTCCTGAATTGGATCCTTAAAGAATTAATTAGCAAGAGGAGGCAAATCATCAAAATAATTAGGCATGGAAGAAGATGAAGAGTCATGAGATGTGAAGTGCTCATCAAACTATACATGAGTTTAAAAATAAACATCATGAGTATCAATATCTAAAAGATGATAATCTCTTATGTCCTTGTAGTACCCTATAAAAATTTAAGGTTTTATCTTCTTGTCTAATGCTTTCATTTTATTCTTTAGTATAAATGCCCAAGTAAGGCTCCCAAAGACTCAAAAAAATAAGACATCAGGCTTGGTTCCAAACCAAGCCTTCTCTAGAGTCATATGTTAAAGTTCTCGATATGGTGTGTGGTTCTAATGTAGTTTGCACAAATAAATATCTCTACTTAATATATATGAGGTTAATCTCATGAATGCATCATGAAGTTAGCCATCTCCTTCAGAGTTCAATTCTTTATTTTTGCTAATCCTTTCAATTATGGAGTATGTGAAATAGAATGATGGTGAACAATACCATGGACTGCTATAAAATTAGAGAATTCTTGACTAAAATACACCCCCCATTATTTTTACAAAGCTTCTTAATGTAACTTTATGATTGTTTCTCAACCAAAAACTTTAAGAATTTGAAGTGAGAAAATACATCACTCTTGTACTTGAGTAAATAAACCAAAGTATGCATTGATAAATTATCAATGAAGGTAAGTGCATAATTAACTCTATTGAAATAATGAGTAAGAAAGATCATCAAATAATTATTCATAAGCTCAAGTGGTGAAGAATTTCTCATGGATGTACCCTTATAAAATAGATCCTGGTGTTATTTTCCTAATGCACAACTAAGGCAAACTCCATCAAGACATGAAAATATGTAAATACCCTATACCATACTATGAGTGCTCAACTCCTTCAAATATATATATTTTAGGTATCCATATATCTCATGCCAAATCTAATTCTCAAAATTTTATTGAAAAACTAAACACGTCCCTATAGGAGTATCATCAAAACCCTCAAAATAGTAAAGGCAAAAACTATGATCAATAATAGCCTATATAATAAGTGTGTGTGTCTATAAAAAAGGTCAAACTTCAACACCCTATGGTGTAAAATTCACTATCTTACCCTAAATAGAATGGAAAACTTGATACACTAAAAGTATATTGGTGGTGATGTTTGAAACATAAAATGCATCATTAATGTGGCCACCATATAGATGTATGTCACACTTCCCCTTAACATAAATTAAGTAATAATATTTAAACTCAATTTTTGAAGTGAAACTTATACCAAGTGATACAAAGGACTCCTTGGTATAAATCATATGGTGTGAAGCACTATAATCTAAAACCCAATAGTTTGAAACAGGTAACTATGATCTCCTGACAACATTAAGTGCTTTCCTATGCATATGAGATGGAGAAGGAGTGGATATAGAGATATTTTATTTCCTAATGATATACTTTATGTCTTACATTATTTTTAAATACCTATACTCTTCATGACCACTCCCCCCATAATAGGAGCAAGATAGGTTAGACTTTTTCTTGGATTTGGAAGATGGTTTGGGTTTAGATGTAGTAGTGTTGGACTTAGGTGAATTTTGAGGTAGAGGAAGAGTGTTCTTATTCTTACCATTAAATTTTCCCTTAGTATTAGGATGTGATGCCAATAATTCCTTTTTAGAGTTGGAATAGTTAAGGTGAGACAATTTGGATTCTTCCCTTGTAAGTCTCACAAAAAAACTCTAGATCTAGAATTTTGAATGTGGTACCTAATGCATCCACACTAGATAAAAAGGTATGAGTAAATATTTTCAATGGGCCACTCAACCTAGACAATATAAAGTATACACACTCTTTATAATTTTTATCTCATCCACTCCCCTTCAACTTTCTCAATGAATTTTTGAACTTAGTGGGGGATTTTACAATGGAGATAAATTCATCTAGATTTAGTGAAGTAAGTTCTACTTCAAGATGCATCACTCTCAAGTGATATAATTTCCCAAACAAACCCTTCAACTTAGTCCACATTTTTAATGGAGAGTCACACCCATAAAAATTAAACAAAAGATTATCACTCATATATCCCCCAATCAATCCCATACACTCTTCAAACTTACATTGGTTCTAAAAATTTTCAAATTCATGTGTGAACTACTATTGTGTTTCATTAATTAGGGACCATAATCCTTTGTTATTTATTATTTTTTACATTCAAGGTATCCATGTGTGGTAATTATGTGTATTCAAAGGCTCACAATGATCAACACCAGAATTAGAAGCCATGCTAACTAATCACCAAGAGCAAAACGAATGAAAAAGGGTACAAAAAATTGGCACTGAAACAACCCCATAAAATATTGTATTATAAGACCCCCAAAATTTTTAAATTTATAAAATTATTGAATTTTTGAAATTTAATGACATGAAAGAGTTATCAAAACTCTTCATTGAAGATCTCTCCAAGAGCTCATTACCACAATGATTGATGCTTCGACATACACTCAAAGAAGCAAACCAACTGAAAAAAATCATTTGTTATATATAAAAATATATAAAAAATCATGTATATTAAAAATTATATCCATTAATTAAATAATAAAGGTAAAACAAAATGCAAGCTAAACTAGCCAATTTGGGATAAATCCCCATATAGGACAAAACTAGGTAAAGACCAATGACCTAGCTAGAACCTAGAAATCATAGTAATAAGATACTCTAACATGATAATATATATTAGTAATGGAGTTTATGATAATATTTTGGATGGAATTAGATCATAAAACCTCTACTCTAAGTTCTATGTCAATATCACTTTACAAATAGTTGGTAGGAAAAGGTGTTACAACCCTAGGAAAAAGAATTATTCTCAGAATGAGTGGACTCTCAGGGAGTGTCATATAATAAGAAAGGAAAGGTGGTGTATAATAATAAAATATTGTCTATAAAATGTCTTTAATTGAATTATTTTTTGTTTTAAATGGTAAATTAAGGTTTTGATGTTTGTGCTCATCTGGACAAGGCTTTTTTATTGTTTTGATGTTTTGATAGTAAAAGGAATAAGCTAAGCTACTTGATAAAATAATAATAATAAAATTAAGAAATAAAATAATAACTGAAATAAAATAAAATAAATATACTCATTTTTTATTTTTGATGACTTTTTTAATGAATGCAATGCTGAAAACTAAACTTTGAAAGAAAGGTGTAGTTACTGATTTTTCTATATTTTGCCTATTTTATAAGATGATTCTTTCAATGCAGTCTAAATTATTTGAATTTTTTTTTTGTTTTTTTGGGTAAATTATATGATATTATACTACAAGTGATCCTTTATAACATGCAAAGATGAAAATCAAAACCCTAGAAAGTATACTTATTACAAATTTATAAATTAACTTTTTCATGTAAACTAGAAACTAGTTTTTAATGCTATTGAATGATTGTTTATGAATTTAAATTCCCTAGGGATAAAATTATGAAAAATTGAATTTATGATTTTCTAATTTTAATTCTCTAAAATAGATTTATTTCACTATCAAAATGAATAAATTCAGAACCAAATATGAATATTTTGATTATCTAATTAATATATGCTTTGTGGGTATTTGATTGACAGTTTATTTTTTTAATGTAAGGTTTTTTTTATTAAACTAAAAATTAATTAATTTGTGATGGTTTCAAATATATTTTTTTTAATTTAATCTACCTAAAATATATATGAATTTACATTCTTTCCAAGAAAACTATAATACATTTATAAATAAGAGATCTAAAATATGTTTTTAGTACAATAGAAAAAGAGAGATTTATTTTATTTTCCTTTTACCTTTAAAAAATGGATTTAATATAATGAATAAAATATATTTACATTATTCTAAATCTAATAAATAATAGATAAAAATAAAAGTGAAAAAAATCTAACCTAATCAACGTGAGACCAGATGAAGGCAATAATGATTATTGTAGATTGTATGAAATAAGCTAATTCCATTTCTCAAATGTGACCATTGAATCTCTCTTGACAAAGGATAATAGAAAAATAATGGAAGAAATAAGAAGATAATGGAAGGAAGCAAATACAAAATAAGGAAGTAGTTGAGTGTGGATAGATGATCCACTAAAATAAAATATTAGGTTGTTGATATAATGATTTTAATTATTCAAAATAGTGTACTCTATCACAAAAATAACTGAAGATAAAACTCCAAAAGTAAAGGTAAGCAAGTTTTAGCTATGTGTAAACTTGAAATCTCTAATTGTCAATGAAAAATTCAGATCTAAATTTATCAAAAATGGAGATACTTGTAGATCAAGCAAGAAGGTTTCAATTATGATTTTAACTAGTGGTTAACTCAAACATAAACTTAGGAGGAACAAGGATTGATTAAATATGAGTCATAGTGGGCTAGGTTGTCATGAAGGTTAACACAAAGTAAATAAAAAAATAAATGTGAAGAAATCATGTAAAAATGTATGAAAACTCAAGTTTTAGACATTAAAAATGTAAAATGAGAAAACTATGATGAAATAATCATTGTTTACATGTGGTGGAGATGAAACCACCACTTATAATATTTAAATCAAAATAATAGTTTTTGGAACTACTACAAAAATAATATAACCACCACCACAAACTAAGAAAATAAGGGGTAGTTTTGTAACTTGAATTGGTGGATTTAACATCAAAAGTGGTGGTTTAATTAACAAATAATAAAATTAAAATATAAGGCCATAAATAACTCAAAAAATAAATTATAAGGTTTACAAAAGACCAAAATGGGCTAAAGATAGAGTAAGGGGAAGGAATGTCAGAGAAAACCATACTTGAATGTGTCTTGGATATCATTACATCATCATAAACAAAAAATATTACACCATGTAATTTTTGGGTGCATATATAAAGATAAATAAAAAGGAATGACACCAATTAGATAATAAAGTAACCTTGGCGAGAAGGACTTAGCCTTGTTTTGTGAAGAAGTTTCTATTGAGTATGATGCCAATATAGGTACTTGAGTTATATTTTTAGACTTATTTTATTTTTATTTTCATGTATTTTATAAGTTTATTTAATTTATTTATGACCATATTTAATTATTTAGTCACATTTGGAAACTTTTCAATGATTTCATAAAAAATAGTAGGAACTGCTAGTTAACAACTAGTTCACTCTAGTTGATTATAGATTCATGTTTGAGTTCTTAGTTGAGTCTAAAACATTATCCACTCAATTAAAAATAGGATTGGATTGATTTATTGATTATATAACTAAAATTAAATTAAATTTTAGTTAATTTTATTTTATTACCTTAGTTATGGTGCCTAGGTTGACTAGGATTGCTTTACTTGCATATTTGACTTTATTATTAAAGAGGTTTATTGCATGATGTTCAAATATTTATATTAAGTTAAATTAAATTTATTTATTTTATTTTGAGTTAAATTATTATATTTTTATTTCACTTAGTTTTCTATTAATATTATATTATATTTTTCAATTTTAATCTTACTTTCATTATAAATTTCCTTGTAACTAGCTCAAGATAACTTTATTTATTTAATAAAGTTGCACACAATAGAAGTGTGGTGCATTGATTAAAATTTAAGAATTTTTTATATGTTTTGTCTTTGATATTATTTAATTTATAAAATAAATCATATAATTTCAATTTTTTAAGCTATTCAGTATAGTTGTTAGTCAAAAATTTCACTCACAACACTAGTTTGATAGCTAGTAATTATGGGATAGTTTTATTGATACATAGTTTCAATTTTAGATTTAAAAAAAGCTAATTTTCACTCCAAAAATTTATTAAAAACATTAATTTGGTATTATATCCATGTTAAATAAAGGTTCAAAAGATTTTTTAGGCCATTTTTAGAATATACAATGACATCAGTGAATTCTCCTTCCATGAATATTCTTTTTTTTAAAGGTAACAACTTTGAGTATTAGAGAGGTCAATTAAAGATAATTATTGTGTGGAAAGGAGTTTTGGATAATTTTGACCATGGATACATATGATATAAATATTTTAATACCTTAACAAAATATCATAAAAGAATTTAAAAAGATGACTAAAAGAGAGATGCACAAGATTTCTTATATCTTCAAAGTGTCATAGATATAATAATTTATATAAGAATTACATGATGAAAATCTGACCATGAGGCATGGAATACCTTGGAGATTTCATATCAAAGATATATTAATGTAAGAGAATAAAAAATACAAACCCTTAAAATTAATTTTGAGAATTTGAGAATGTCAAATTCGGAAGGAGTTGGAGATAATTGAATGAGGGTAAATGGTTTAGTTTATAGAATGAGGGTTTATGGAAAAAGTATAAAAGATAGTGTTATGGTAAAAAATATTTTGAGATATTTAAGCCAAATATGGTTTCATATTGTGATCTCTTTAATACTTTAAATACATGAACACTATAAGTGTTGATAATTTAGTGGGTGTTCTTTTGTATCATGGGGATAAGATGAGATTATAGGAAGGAGATCTATAACATGGTCTAAAACAAGAACTTGAAACCAAGGCAAAGGTTTCAAAGA
The DNA here is from genome assembly GCA_037957365.1 of Torreya grandis. Classification (NCBI taxonomy): domain Eukaryota; kingdom Viridiplantae; phylum Streptophyta; class Pinopsida; order Cupressales; family Taxaceae; genus Torreya; species Torreya grandis. Next base: position 757,284 of record JARHVA010004479.1, on the reverse strand, counting down.
CAAAATATATAAATAAATACTAAAATCAAGGAATTTTTAAAAACATAAATTTTAATGTAAAATATGAATCAAACTTCACATGTAAGAGCAAGAAATAGTTTTTTCATTACTATAAAAAATTAGGACACATGATAAAAGATTAAAAGATAATAACAGCTAAAAATAAATCTAATCAAGAAAGTGAAAAGAAAGATTTTTAATATGATAAAAATTATGTTTAATAGGTCTCATATTATTTTATCACATGTTTTTTGGGAATATATAAGGCAAAAAAAAATTGGATTCAGGTTGCTCAAATTAGGTGACAAGCCAAAAATATGATTTCAATAAGTTAGATGATTCATTCAAAATCCAAGTACAATTAGGAGATGGAAATTCCATAAAAATTAAAGGAAATGGATTAGAGAAAATTATGATAATTAAATTTAGATTATACATAAATTATCCTAATATTATTTATCATAATTTCATAGGATATAGTGATGAAGTAAGATATTCAACTTTTATAATCCTACAAGTAAATCCATAATTATTTGTAGGGATTGTAATTTTTTTGAAAATGAGGTGTATGATGATTTTAATTATGTAGATACATAAGTAATAATTGAATTAGGTTATAATTTTTAATTTTATTTTTTTCTTAAAAATTATTACATAAGTTTCTAGTTCAACATGAAATAATACTAGCTCTTTACAAGAGAGTAGTCATTCATCTACATCAACACTAAGCAAGAACAAGTGGTTATTGAATCCACATCCATCCAATCAAATGTTGGATTATAATTATGATAGGAGGATTAAAATTCTTAAAAATTATGAATATAATTTTTTTGATGTTTTTTATGATGAAAATACTATGTTTGCATTGTCATATATGGCTAATGAACCTAGAAGTTATATGAAAGCTATTCAAAATAAAGAATGGGTTGATGCTATGAAATTAGAGATGGATTAAGTTAAGAGGAATAGTACATGAAAATTATTTCAACCTATTTTTAATAAATGTGTCATTGGTAAAAATTGGGTCTACAAGACCAAAAATAAGAGTGATGGTACAGTTGACAAGTTAAAAGTGTAGATACTAAAATCTAATTTGTGTAGTAATCTAATCTTGTACACTTGTATAATATTTATTATGGTTTCAAATTTTAGTTATATACATGCCCATTATTGAAAATACCATTATCACTATGTATTTATGCTTGAATTACTTATCTCTTATTCTAATCATTGTTATTCAGATGACAAGGCCTTATATATTATTCAAAAATATTTAAACTTGATTATTATCCTTCACTACCAGTTTTGGACTTGTACCTTTTTGTAGCTTCCTAGACACTTGTGTCCTAAGTGGACACGTGCATCGTCACAAGTGTTTAAATTGTATATAAAGTGTCTAGTGTACAAAATTCATCCAATTTTCAAATTACATGTATCCTAAAATTTGACCTAAGTGCTTTAGTGTGAGATATTTCTAAAAAGTATATATATGTATGTATGTATGTATGTATGTATGTATGTATGTATGTATGTATATATATATATATATATATATATATATATATATATATATATATATATATATAAAGTGTCTAGTGTACAAAATTCATCCAATTTTCAAATTAAATGTATCCTAAAATTTGACCTAAGTGCTTTAGTGTGAGATATTTATAAAAAGTATTGGTGTGTATATATATTATCAACCCTCATTCATTAAACACCTAGAAATCATTTGGAAATCACATACAACTTAGAAGGAAATATTAAAAGAATCATTTAATCAATAATTCAAGTGAGAAAACATGCCTTATTCATTCCTATTTTCATATTAGTCATAGGAATAGTATTTACACAGGTCTAAATCATTCAAGGAGTAGCCCATGAACCATATTTACCAAATTATAAGTTATGTCACTACATATCTATTCTTATCACACATTACATCCTTGTGTATACACAATCCAACATTCAGGTCATAAGTACATAATTATAATACCATCTTCATAGTATTGGCTATGTAGGTATTACCCATTGATAAAGGGGTCCTTGGAGTAGCTCGACACTGTGATCTGACTAACCCATTTCTCCCATAGTCACTCCAAAGGTGAGGAAGTTAGGGTCTGATCATTTAAAAAAAGAGTAATAGTATGTGCACCTTATCTAAATACATAAAAATAATGGTGAAAAAACCCATAAATACTTAGTTGATTTCATCCATATCTAGTTAGTATTCTATATCAAACATCTACATCATAGTCAAACACCTAAGTTGATGCAACCATCCAAATCTAATGTAAGCATCTGAGGACATAGAAATAATAGTCCCAAAATATGATGATTATTCTAGGATCACATTTTATTCCACTTATATAATATTATATATTAGACCTACATGAGCACATTAAATGAGCTAAGTATCAGTTATTCCCTTTTATTGTAATATCTATCAATATTTATACTTTACTATTTTTAGTAATCACAACTGTATAGCTTCATAATATTATTTATATGAGTTTTTATTAATTGGCCTTCTCATTATATTATTTATCCATATTTATGTAAAACATAATATAATATTCCTTAACCCTAGATAATCCTTCTATATAAATTAAGGGTTAAACATTTGGTGAACCTAATGTTTGGTCTCAAAACCCTAGGTTGACCTAGGGTTTTCTATTCTAACTTTTTTATTGTTGTAAATTTCTCTTTAAAATTTTGAATTTTTAATTTATAATAAATGGAAAATATTAATAAAAAATAATTATAAAATGGAAGATAAATAATCCTTAATCACTCATATCAATAATAACAAAGACTTAATGAATGCATTTTTATATGTTATAAGAGATGAAATTAGTAAACATGCCAAGGCTAAGTCATCCTACCATAGTGATGGTGAATCCTTAGGTGGTATTACAACTTATTCCATATCAATCACCCTCCCCTTGATCACATCATCACTTCATACTTACAATTTAGGCATGGGTTATGTGTTTAAACCATTTCTCCCAATTAAAATCCTACTATTACTACATCATCCATGGAAAAAATTGGTACTTCAACCCAATAACTACTTTTAATGCCTATATAAACTCAAATTTTGGGTAAACCTCCTTTGGTGACTTCTCAAAATTCAAACCTTAGTGGTCAAAATGTGTAAAATATTATTCAAAATTTAAAACTTTTGCAAGCTAAATTTAAAAATATTGAAAAAAATTATAAGAATTCACCTTATGATATTGATTCAAAAGAGGTGTTACATAACCCTCTTGTACCTAAAATATATTTTCACACCTTTCTAACTAGTTTCATTCACCTAAATTCACATTTTATGATGGCAAGGGTGATCCTGAATAACATTTTTGATCTTTTTAAGTGGCATGTCTTGATTATGCCTCTAATGATAAAATTTAGACTAAATTATTTCCATGGAACCTTAAGGACTATGCTCTAGTTGGTTTTATGTGTGTGATAATATTTTGAATTATTCATAAAATTATTATGTTTAGTAATAAAAATCAATCATATAAACAACATAAGAGGAGGGGATCAAGAAATAATTAGATAATTAAAATGACATTCTTACCATCATTTTTTCCCTTAGAGCTCCTCTCCAATATTTCCAAGCTAATTTGAGTGAAAAATGATTATATTGTGTATTTATTGATTGAGCTTAAAAATGACTTAAATTGCTTATTGGACTTGTTTATGGATTTGAAAAGAGTATGGAAATGCTTTAATAATGGCTGATAATGCAAGTATGATAGAGGTTTATGGATTTCTAAGTTCAATTTGACATGGAGGAGTGGCTTGTATATATAATATAATGAGGGAAGATATATGGCTCACATTAAAAGTTGAGACATGAGGATCAAGGGTGAAGTAATTTTCAAGAAATTAAAAATTTCCTAGAAACCTCTAGAATAAAGGCTTCTAAATAGGAAGGGCCAAGTTAGAGGAGATTCTATAATTGGAGAATTATATAATATCCTTAGGGATTAAGTAGGATTGGGTATTAGGGGTGTAGGAAAGTTTAGGATAGTAGGGTGGTAGGTGAATAAAAGGAATTTTAAATTGTCAAGTGTGGTAGTGGCTAGATTACTAGATAAGTAGGCTAGTTAGTAAGTTAATGGAGGGATTAATTGGTTGCAAGGGTATGGTAAGGTTAATGGGATGTAGGGAAATTTGTGTAGGAACTATGATATTATTTAATTGACTAGGAATATGGTTTAATGGGTTGAATTAGTAGTTTTAATAGGATTATTAGAGCAATAATATTTAGGTGTATACATTTTTCCCCTCTTTAAAATGGTATTATGAGTGGATCAAAGTAGAGGAAGTAGTGTATTTTTAGATAAAACCCATTTTATGGATGAGTATGTTTTTAGTAGGTATGATTCCTTCTTGAGGGAACATGTAAGGAGAAATGATCTAGATGGTTACTCAAACATAAATCCCTAAGGTGGGATAAAACTAGGATGATTATAAGGGTTAAGATTCCATAAGTATTGATGTAGCTATAATTAAGATTCTCCAAGCATAAATACTATGGGATACAATGTATTGTCCTTGAGAGATGAGTTTTAACAACTATAAATTTCTAGAAATGAGGGTGATTGATAAAGATAATAAGAGTTAAACTACTGAGACAAATATTATCTAAAGAGATGAGATAAGATATAAGTAAATGATAATTCTCATATCAAGGACACATGTTAGGGATGATTGGAAGCCATTAGAGGATATTCAATGGAGGATAAGTGATAATAAACCACTTTATGTGAGATGCATATATTAAAGTGATGTAATAAGATCAAGTAAAGTTACTTATCTTGAATAAGATGGGATTAGAGGTTAATAATGGCTAAGCTATCCCTAGGCACAAGATCATGGATAGGTGTTGCCTACATAGTCTTAGGAGACATCAGCCCAATGTAGTTCTAACATCGAATTTTAGATAGTTAATGGGGAGATGGAAGGCCATGCCCCAAAATATGTAAGGATGATGATGGAGGATTAAATGGGATAATAAATTAGTAAATAAGATTCAAGGATTAATATAAGCTGATACGGTAGGATAATGGATTTAGTGGAGGTTAAATAGTTGACAGAGGGTTAAAAAGGGGTAAAAGTGGGGGATGAAATAAAAATTGAGGGTGAAAAGGGTCATTTTGACTTTTACCCTTAGTGAGATTAGTGATTTGGAGCTAGGACCATGTACTTCATCCCATGCACATCACATCATGGTGAGATATTTAGAGAGTTCTAAAGGCTAGATGATGCAAGACCACCAATATGTAGTCAATTCCTAACCTGCCAATTTTGTGGTTTTTGCATTTATTTATTGGTTTTTTATTATACATTCTATGGGTACAATACCATGATTAAAGGCAACACCTTCAATAGTGATATTATGCCCATAATTTATGATATTTTTATTGAGGTTTATAACATTGTAATAGTGTGACAAGTGACTCATAGTATTGAAATATTGCAAGGAGTAATTAGTGATATCATAATATTTCTAGGGTTGAATTATAATTTTCCATAACCATGAGGTTATAGTCATGGTTATGAAAAATCACAAAAAATGATTGATGATATTGTCATTACTACAAGTAAGGGAAAATTGATGAATTGTGGTATTATAGTGGGTAGAAATAAAGGGTTAGGGTAGTCATTAGATGGGATTATGTTAGTTAGGATATGGACTTAGGTGAAATGAAGGGATGGTTAGTAAGTAAATAGGATAAGTATGTGGGATGGAATTAGTGATGGATACGGGTGAGTTAGAGAGTTGAGGGATTTTTTTAGGGTAGGGAATTAGTTATCTAGGCTAGGGATTTAGTGAAAGTTAGTTAGGATGGATAGGGTTAAAGAAAGGGGTCAGGATGAAGGGATTAAGGGTAGGATAAATGATAGTAGGGTAGGATATGATAAGAATATAAGTATAAAATAGTGATGAGATAAATGGGATTAGGTAATGATATATTAGGGATTAGGGTGATGAGTTAGGGGAAAGGGTATAATTGATTAAGGCATATAGGTAAGGGAATGAATAAACAAGTTGGGTAATGTATTAGTAGGATTAGGTAGGATAGGTTAGGGATAAATGCGATGAGATGAACCTATTATGATAGGATGTGTGATTGGTCTAATAAGAGTTAAGAGTGATGAAATCCTAACTACAACATCCCCAAGTTCTACATGAGATGCACTTACTAACACTAGAGGAGTATGGTGTGCTATATTTGGTTGGTTTATAGTACATAACTACCATGCCTATAGTATGAATTGATAGAGATTTGATTACAACCTTGGTGGAGATATGTAACTTGGAGATGAGTTCATTTCACTTCTTTATGGGGGAGATGATTGTCACCATGAAGGATGTGTTTCAAATTTTCCAAACCCTAATGATAGGACATAAGATCTATTGGAAATCACACACCCTCAATTTGATAATGAAGAGGCTAGTGAGAATATTTTAGATTGGAATGTGAGATGCATGGGAAGATATTAATAGGTGTTTGAGGGAGGGCACTATTAATAGGTTGACATTGGTGGTGATGTCTCTTGTGATCAACATAATCTTGCCAAACAAGAGTGGACAGTGGTTCCATTTGGGGCTAAGAGACATGGTATCAAATATGGTGTAGGACTATAGGGTTTTTTCTTAGGGTCTAATAGTACTATCACACTTATATCGAGAGTTACACATAGGAGCATATAAGGGAGATGTGAGCCTAGGACCATATCTAATATTATAGATATGGATTTGGGATCATATAAAAATAGAGTATCCCCTAGGTAAACATGTGGTTAGACATCCCCATGATCCCATCGTATTCTGATGGTACATAATTTTAGGGGTAGAGAGAGGGCATGTGGGGGAGATGTGATTCTATACATAGGAATTAGATGGTTTATGGCTAAATAATATCACATGGATGCCATACAGAGAGGCATATTTTGGAAGGGATGATGAATTAGATGTCACCCAATATATGATGACATAGTGTTACCTCACAAGATGTAAGGATTACATTATTGAGCATTACAAACTTGATTAGGTGTAGAGGTAGTTTAGGAGAGCACATGATGTGCTGGGTGAGGAGCACCTATTTTATTAGAGTGATAAGGAGAGGGTGTAGTAGGGGATACTGGTGGATAGGGCACTATCATGGGTGCATTATGAGATAATTATACCAATGGTATGGGATTATCAGAATTCATTCCTAGATCTTAGTGTTACAAAAACACACACTACCTGGCGGAGACAAA